>WEKY01002689.1:0-96667 GCA_013390045.1 Picathartes gymnocephalus
ACCAGCACCCCCAGGTCCCTTTGCACCAGGCAGCTTTCCAACCGTTCTTCCCCAGCCTGGAGCACTGCCTGGGGTTGTTGTGATGAAATAGCAGGACCCAGAACTTCCCTGTGTTGAACCTCATACCACTGGCCTTGGTCCATTCATCCAACCTGTCAAGATCCCTCTGCAGAGCCTTCCTACCCTCCAGCAGATCAACACTCCCACACGATTTGGTGTCATTGAGATTTCAGACAGCTCCAGGTGCTTTGCTGTTCACCAGACCTTGTGTTTTGGGGCAAGAGAAAACAAGAACAGCTAGCCCTGACTCACCCGTAAGTTACAGGGGCTACAACCAAACATGTAACATAACAAGTCTGCAGGCAGGGAGTGACTCAGGGAGCCCAGGAGGGGCAGTGGCTCATCCAGCATGGGGGTGAGGGTGGGAAGACAGCTCATGCATGGCCATGTGGCACCACAGGAGCCACAGGACATGTCTGTTCTGCTGGCCTGCCTGCTTCCCCCCCTTCCACCTCCTCCTGCAGCTCTGTTCCCTCCCTTCAAAACATGGAGGGTCACAGAGCCTGTCTGTACATCCAGGTACCTCCCTGCCCACTACAGAGTGGGAGAGTGAGCCCTCCCTTCACCCAGGGCTCTGGGTCCCAGTGTGGTGTAGGGGCTACCAGCCCTGGCAGCAAACCTCCTGCTGATGTGGCAGGGCAAGGAAGGGGCTGAATAACGCACCCTTGCTACAGGGTGTCTGATGAGGCATGCAGAGCATAAGGACAGGATGTTTGGCAGCAGGAGCCTGCCTTTCTGCTTTGTGGGCTCTTTGCTGGCTGCCTTGTGCCTCCTGACGTAGGCACTCTGCGTGTGGCGTAGCCCAGGCTGCCTCGGGGGCACCAAGGGGGCCAGCTGGGCCTGGCATCCCCTCCCTGGCACTGCCGTGAGTTGCAGCACTCCCACTGCTCCCAAGAGGACTCTGGTGCCATCGCAGGGTGACCTGTCAGAGAGTCTGGCCTGGGGCTTGCAGCAAGAGGACACAGCTGTAAAAAAACATCTTTGCTCCAACAAGGCAGGCACTTTGCTGCCAAAAAAAGAAAATTATGTAATTTCTCAGGACAAAAGGGAGCTGAAAATTGGGATGAGAAGAAAGACAGAAAAGAAATAATGCAAATCAAAGCACATTCAGACATTTCACAATTGTATAGTGAGAAAGCATAAAGAGCCTTCACAAGCAGTCGCAGACATGTTCCAGCCTCAAAATCAAGGATGACACAAAAATTGCATTTAAGGAAGAAACATTTATCAAATGAGAAGCTAAATTCTGTGAGGGAAGTTCCCTAAGCTTCCTTCAGAAAATGTATGTAAACTCCTAAGATGTTTCCAAGTTTTTTATTAACCCTCTTATCTCCCATTCCTTCCACAGACTTATTAAAGAAAACACAACCTAGTACATTGGTTAGTAATACTCTGAGCACCATGACACTCATGATCAATGGTGTTATGTGTTGAAAAACTGCATTTTTGCCTCTAAAACACATTTAAAGTTATGAATAATTTGTAGTCCATCTTGGCCCTTATCTCCCTGATCTTTTAATTGCTGACGACCACTGTGTACTCTGGCAACAACTTGGAAAAGACATGCAGGTGTTTCTTGCAAAGCCCTGCTTGAATTCTCTGTGCAGAGAACATGATATGGCCTCAGGTCATGGTAACTGTGCTTGGATTTATGATAACAACGAATTTGAGTGCTTTCCCAGAAGGCTGCACCCTCAGTAGCACTGTGCAGTGCTAGAACAACATCTGGTCACAAACAACTTAAAACTGCACATGAGCAGTGCTTTTCTATTCATATATCCTGCCAGCATGGGCAAACCCTAAAACCTTTGGGTAGCTGCTTCTGTCTGGTGGTCTGATGCTTGCTCACTTGTGGCTGCTAGATCGGCTGCCACTGATGTCAAAGAGACTTCAGAGGAACAGGATCACTGTGTGGTAGAGTAACAAGATAAAGCCCTTGAACACTCTGCCTGAACTTCTGCCTGCTGCTGTGTTAACAGTGAGCCCAGTCACAGGACAAGAAACTGCCCCAGCAGACCAAGTGCATTTGAAGGGCCCTCACAGGCATGACAGTCCTTGAATATTAAAATTCTGAGGATAAGTTTCTCCATAGGCCACCCTAAAAACATATTTATTAAAGCTGTTTTCGGAAACTACAAAACACAAGTCCCACTACAGACCAGAGTTACTTCCACATCAAAGCTACCTGATTCTTCCACCAGATGTGTGAAGTCTCAATTCTTAACCCTCCTGAAAACCAAAGCGCCACAAATATTTACTTCTCTGTCCAACACACACCTTGGCTTCTGCTTAAACATTACAGGCAACACCACTTCAGTCATGCCACAGACAGACACAACTTCCTTTTTTGCTCCTTCCCTTATGCTCTTCCTTCAGTTCCTCTGGCTCCAGATTCAAGCATAGCCAGCCATTGCACTTGCTGAAAACAGACTGCACATAAAACTTCTCTTTTGTTCAGTCCAGCCTGTTTCTCCTGAGTGGAATAGGAAGAGCCAAGATCGGGACTTCAGCAGCGCTACTGTGAGCCACCATTGGTCACCTTGTTTCTGATGTTAACTCTCTCGGACAGAAGACACATAAGTAGTAAAAGCGTTTTGGTTTGCTGCTATGCAAGTCCCCTACCAAAAACTGACAGTGCGGTTTTATACTAATTGTTATTATCCTATATCCCTCCTCAGCAGCTGGGGAACTGATACTTGGATCAAAATTTGAACTGTTCCATAATTCAAAATGTGCTTCAAAACGTTTAAGTCCAGCTTCCTACCCTTCTGTTATCAAAGGAAGGGGAGATGGGCTTGGGCTTCTCTTCTAATAGCCCTTTCTCTTGGTTGTGCATGGATTCTTTCATTTCTTGAATATTTATCTGGGACCATTCTGGATACACTTAAGGCAGATTTTCTCTCCATCCATTTCTGATTTCCTCACTTGAAAATTGACTGTCCTCTGCTGGTTCAAATCCTCCTGAAGAACAATGCATGGAGCTGCTTCATTTCACTGTATAATCCAAGGATACACAGCACACCTGTGTATTCCTGTATTCTCCTTGCAGCCTAAGGTAAGGCTGGCAAACAGCAAGGCTTTAACCAAAAAAGTTTAAAAGTCCATACTTCCAAATGGTGGCTATTAGAGATTTAATTTGAACCAATTTGGGAAGGGGAATCCCACTTTTGGATTTTTCATCACAAGTTGGGAACTGTACTCAATGACCCTTATGGGTCCCTGCCAACTTGAGATACTCTATGAAATTATAAGGAAAAAAGACAGTCAAATGCAAGAGGATAAAGTTCTGGGAGTTCTCCAATTATTTTTGTTGCCAAGAAACCTTTTTGGTATCCACATGCTCAGGTTTTCTGTCCCATCTTATCCGCAGTTCTCAGACAGCGCGTCTCTGTGCCATGCCTTAAAGGAGAGAAGTGCCAAACCCCAGCAATGTAAAGCATGTAAATGCCTGAATAAAAATACTATAAGGATGAGAAAGCTATATTGGATTAATTTTAGTCTAATTGACCAGGTAGAGAGGTACAAGGAGGAAAAAGAAACAGCTTTAACTGAATTACTTTTATGATCCCCATCACTGGAGCATCTTAATTCTTTACACTCTCTAAAGTATTTATGCTAAAAGCACAGTTGTGAAGGAGGGAAATATTATCTTCTGCATTTTACAGATGAGGAACAGGGATCCAGATACTTAAAAAGTATTTATGAGTAAAAGTCTCACTGATTTCAGCTGCAGCTGGATCCTTAAGTTCCCCTGAGAAATCAGCCCAAAGCAGGTTCAACATGCACAAGTAACCATGGGGTTAGAGACCTGACACTTTCTGAGCTCAGCTGCCCAGAGGCACACAAACCACGGACTAAAAGTCCCTCAGTGCACTGCTACCTACCCACTTTCTGCTCCCCCTGTTCCAGCAGCTGTAGCTCCTGAAGCTGAGTTTGTCTTCTTCCTTGCCCCTGCTGAAAAACATCCTGCTTCCTCCAGACCATGCTGTCAATTCATCAAGATCATTTAGACTCCAAAGCTCATCTCTGAAGTGTTCTCTCTTCCTTTCTGGCTTACTGTCACTGCAGTAAGGACTCTCTGTACTCCATCTTGGAACTGCCTACCATTAGCAATGAAAGCCATCAATCAGAACGAGACTCTTCTCAAATCTCAGCTGTGCTTTACATATTTCTCCATCTGCCAGGGAACTGATCATCATTCTCTGAGCACAGTTTTGCCCCCATTTTTTCATAACACCATTTTAAGGCACTGACATTTATGCCCTTGAGAATGCCAAACACCTTAGTAAAGGCAAAGTAAGGTTTAATTGTTGCTCCTCTTATGATGTGTATTTTCTGTACCTAAGAGGGAATCAGATGAATTCGATGTAACTTTGAGAGTGAACATGAGTAAATCTATGCCTTACTACCACTTATAGACCAGAAGAAAATAATTTAAGTCTACAGTAATAACAGTGGGAGTCAATGCCTGCTGAACCTAGATGGTTTCCATCTCCTCCTAGAAATATTTTAAAAAAAGGCTCTGAAAAATATTCATGTTACTGCTTTCTGCCATAATTTGTTGAGAAATGGTCAAATATATGTGATTTCTCTTGTAATTCAGCCACAGACAAATGATTTCTTTTTCCCAATCCAATTAATATCTTCTGGAACTGCTAAGTGAGGCTTTGCTATTCTCCATTCACTCTTTACAACCACTTCATAAAAGAGGTCCTGTGAAGCTACCTTTATTTTAATAATTGTTATCAAACTAAATTGTTTTTTGGGAGCAAAGTCACTCAAGTATAGGTGTACCAGTGTCACTAAAATTACTCTTAAGAGAAATTGGTAATCCGCCAATTAGTTACTCTGTCTTCCTTCAGTATGTGCCATTGTGTTCAGTCTTTGGCATGCTCAATTCACGTTGTGCAGATGCGCTTGTGGAAATGAAATCTTTCCTTTTTCAATTCATTAGATTAAGGCAAAGTCTCTTCCGCTTTGGTCTTAGACTTTTGCTTCCCTCCACTGTTTCTGATGGCTCTCACACAGATTGCAGTGGCAAAATTGTCAGCAGTTCATGAGGGGGCCAAATCCTTTCAGATGTTGTGTACAAGTTTCGGGGCTGTTTTCAGATTTACTTCCTTTCTTGCTTCCTTGCAGATATCCCTTTGATCCACTGAGTAGATTTGGACATCAGATATACAATCAGCATGTGGGACAATTTTCCTACAAACTGGCCACATTCACAGTCATGACTAGTCTGTTGGATCTCCAGAGATCAAAATCAAATGCGGCCAAAGTCTGTACTGTTTTCCTACGCCCTAGACTGTAACAGCAACGTAGTCCTGGAGCCAAACTTCCTTAAAATTGACAGGACACCAGACTCGACTCATCTGGGCACCAGACTGGATCCAACTCCAGTAGCTGGAGATGAAGACAAATCTTTTCAATTTATCATAGGAGAGATTAAAAGGTGCTGATCAAAGTCTAAGAACTACTGTCTTTGTCTGGAGTACTGTGATTATTTCAGTTAAGCTGCCACTCACTGGCACCTCAATATAATTTTTGTTTTTATTCTCTCCAAGTATGAAACACAAATAAGCAGAACTTGTACTAGGCTACAGGGTTTTTTTTGTCTATACTCTGTTTAAATTTTTTTCTTTTTTAAGGATAATAATCAAGAAAGTGGAGACTTACAGTCTGTGTTTCTTAGAGTCAATGCACGGGGACTTCCATTTTTGCTCCAGTGCATTTTTCATCCATGCCCTTGCTTGCCACGTAGGAGGGAGCAGGAGGTGCTCTCAGGGCAGTGAGGAGGCTTGGCTCACTCAAAGAGAAACCACTATGGTCTAGGCTGGGACACATCCAGCTGCAGACCCTCACTGCCCTCCTGGCTGGAGGCAGCAGTGGCAGGCAGAAGGTCTGTAGCATGGAAAGGCAGGGGAAACCCTTTAGCCATCCAAGCAAGCAGCAGCAAGGGCTACAGGAACGGCTATCGCACCTTTGCTGACTACAGCTATTATTCGTTAGTGATTTGAACATACAGATGACAAACACCATGAAGCACAGGGCACAGACCAGAACAGCAAAATGCTGTCTGAGGCACACATGCCTGTAGGAGACAGGAAGCTCAAGCCTCCAGCCCCTGTTAGGACTCCCACAGGAAGACAAAGCCAGGCCAAATGAAGGACAGGCCATTAGAGAAGATTTCTTTATACCAGGTGTAAAATGGAGAAGCAGATATAGCTGAGACTTGGTATGAAGGCTTGAGTTTTCCACACTCTTCTGTACACTCATGGTTATTTCTGGTGCTCCAAGTTACTGAGCATCAAAAGGAAAAGCAGGTGCAACCATTCGATAGCCAGGGCCACAGCTGGAAAGAAACCCCAAAGAGGGAAGAGCTGGACCAGCATCTGCATGAGGAGTGCCCTTGAAAGAGGAAATGTTTAATCCTCCTCATTTTAAACTAGTTTCTCTTGGGTTTTTAAACCATTTTACTAGCTTGAGAGATTTCTTCAGTTCCTGGGTTAAGAGGTTAGCAAGATTTGTTCCAGATTTTTTTTTTTTTTTTTAGTAATACAGGAGTGTGACATGAGAAACTAAGCACAAATCTTCTATAATTAAGACAGGGAACCTCCTGTAACTAGTCAGGTTTCAAAAGCAAATATATATTTAAGCACAATCACAGTATTTCAGGAAAATTTTAAAAGCTTTAATCACGAGGAAGGGGTAAAAGCACTTTTATTTCAGGCATAGTTCAAGCATCATCCATCTTCCTCCCCTTCCATAAAGGCAAACATTCTCAAGTTACAAGTTTTGAAAGATTTTTCCAAGTCTCCATTTTCCTTGGAGCTTAATGCTGTCTTTAATCAAGGCTCCCTTGTGGAACTCTACAGCCTATTCTATAGTCCTTTTAATCAGCATTATTTGTAGCTATTCACTTTTCCAGCTTCTGTAGTAGAAAGCAAGAATTATTTTCAAATTTATGATTGCATCAAAATATAATTTAATTTAAAATTATTTATTTTTTTATGCTAACTCAGCTAAATTTTCCTAGCAAGTACTGCAACTGAACTTCAGTTACTAAGACTTTCTAGGAGGAATGCTCTTCCTTTGCTGTAGAGATTTGTCGAGAGTACTCTTTTTAGAAGTAAAAAAATAATTAGCTCCTGAACAAGGTTCAGGCTTAAACTTAAAGACAGCTCTCTGGAAAAAAGCAGTCAAAAAACTCGGGGTTCTGAATAAATCTAACAACACATATAAATCCTACACGTATTTGTTTAAGGGTACATAAAACGTAGTTGATATAAACCCTAGAAAAAGGAGAAAGAGATACTTTAAGTGCCTGTAAGAAGTACTTGAGATATATGAAAATCATCCTAAGTTAATAAATAAGAAGAGTTTCTACAGTAAAGAGTCAGGGAAGTTGCATCACGACAAATACAGTAGAATAAAAATAAACTACAAGCAATGCTGAGTATAAAGAATGAATGACAAGAGTGTTTGGGGCCATCTGCGGTGAGGATGCGAGGTGGCTCCACACTGCAGCCCCCATGCCTGCCCTGAGCAGGTTGTCCTGTTGCAGGGTTACATCTCAGAGGAACGGGACTGAAACCCCCTCCTGCCTTCTATCTGTTTTCCCACCCTGCCTGCGCTGCAGCAAGAGCTCTCAGAGGTAGACAAGCCTACATTAACCCTTTCCAGGCTGCTGCTGTGCTTCTGAATAAACCTATTACGAGCAGAGAAAATTGCATTTGTTTCCTGGACTCACTGCTAAGCACTGTTAGCAAATTTGGTAATGTTTCAAGGATATTAAAACAATAACCAATTGGGGACATGATAATGCTTCCCTACTGTGCCTTTTTTCTTCAGGAATCAGCTGCTGGCAGTATTGATTCACTTGCTAATGTGGAAAAGACAAGGCAGAGCCTTTTAAACATATTTTTGAGCAAAAAAGTGCAAAGCACATGTTGTGGTTTAACCCCAGCCAGCAGCCAAGCCTCACGCAGCCCTTTGCTCTCTCCTCCACCAGCAGGTTGGAGAAGAGAATCAAAAAGGTAAGGAGTCAAAAACTCATGGGTTGAGATAAAGACATTTTCATAGGGAAAGCAAAAGCAGTGCACAGAAGCAAGGCAAAACAAGGAATTAATTCACTGCTCCCCATGGGCAGGCAGGTGTTCAGCCATCTCCAGGAGAGCAGGGCCCCATCACACGTAACATTTACTTGGGAAGAAAAACACCATCACTTCAAATGTCTCCCCTTCCTCCTTCTTCCCACCACTTTATATTCTGAGCATGATGTTGTGTGGTCTGGAATATCCCTTTGGTCACTTGTGGTCACCTGTCCTGGCTGTGTCTTCTACCAGCCTCCATTGCACCCACAACTTCCTCACAAACATGGCAGTACAAAAATGTCTTGGCTCTGCATAAGCCCTGCTCAGCAGTAGCAAAACCATCTCTATATTATCAACCCTGTGTTCAGCACAAATCCAAAACTTAGCCCCATCTTCCCACTGTGAAGAAAGTTAACTCTAGCCCAGCCAAAACCAGCATAGCGCAGAAGGTATTTACAGAAATTATAGTTTGGGCTAAATTTAGAGGAAAAACAGTGGTCAATTCCCACCAATAGCAGCTGTATATGGCCAGGCTGATAGAAAAATTTACAAATTGTGGAGACCCTGTTTCCTATAAAGAGTGAAGTATAGAATCTTGCTGTTCAGAGAGCAAGAAAAGAGTTCAGCTCTCTTGTCTGGATGGATCCATGCACTGTTACATTTTTGTGTTTTTAGCAAGAATATATTACTCAAGTACAAAGTAACATACCAAATAGTTGACAGATAACAAAAGGCATGGAAGAATGAAACATATGAAGATGTTTAGAAAAACAACATATGTTTGCTACCCCAAGTGTTTCTTCTATCAAAACATAAGGAGATTTCAGAAAAAAAATCTGAAGGAGAGATAGGTGAGAGGACAATTTAAGGGATGTGTTTTCTGAGCATAAGTGATGGCCAAGGACATAGAGAGAAGAAGCAGCAAAACAAATAGGGAAGATGACAAGTACACTGTGGTGATAGCTGCTGTCATGAAACTGGGCTGAGTAGGTTCACAGGGCAGATTTTCTGATGAGGCATGGAAGAAAGAACTGAGGATCAAGGAAAGACTGAAGTGGAGAGGAGCAATAGCTGAGGTCACTTAAGAGAACAGAGTGCGGGGAGAGGATGCTGAGAGTGACAAAAAAGTGATAGACGTTAATGGATTGGAGGTCTCAAGAGGGCAGGGTGAGGCAAGGGGCAGAGGGTAAATATGCTTTGTTGAAAGAAGTGGAGAGGTGAGAGAGAAAGCGGTGCTCAAACCGATCAGAGGACCAGTGTTTTGGGAAAACAGAAGCTAGGCTCTTTCAGTGAGTGGGAGTGTTGCTCTGGGCTTGTAAGTCAAGCGGGGTGAGGGAAAGAAGACAAACGGCAAGGAGGTCGGGCAGGACGTCAGCCAAGAAGGCAAAGGCAGCTTCAGATGAGATTATAAAGGTAAGCAGGAATCATAACAATTAGAGGTGGGGTGGGAGAACAGCCATGATTCAAGAGAGGATGCCTGCTCACTAGTACTTCCCTGCCATGGAAGAGGCTGGCCAGGGCTCTTAGACACACGCTACAGGAATTGTGCAGAGCCTTTACAAAATGTGGCAATCTTTTATATCCTAGTCTCTTCCCACCCACACCCCACGAAAATGAATAGCTCCATTCATTTGGGCTGGAGTATTGATTTCAGAGTCTTCTCTAACATGGAAATTCATTGAGGCCTCTTTGCCTTTGCTAAACCATTTCCTGAGTGTTTCTCCAAGATCAGAGCGTGCCCCCTCCTGACCCCAGGAAGAGCCTAGCCTAGAGTGCTGGCAAGGCTGGTAAAAGAGTCAGTAATGAGCACACCAGCCCCTGACCACAAAGGCCAGCACTGCGGAGTCCTCCCTCCTTTTTCTTGTCAGTGCCTGAACAAGCCGCTACCGTTCCCTCTGTCCCAATGAGTTTGCCACTGGTTCAGACAGACAAGGATCTTCAAGCACAGGCTGCGTTGTTAGGGTGCAAACATTCACGTTTAAAACTCCTGGAGACAACTGCAGCACTCTGACATCAGTTTTTGATCAAACACAGCGTGTCTCTGTGGAAGGAGCCGATACAACTGCTCTGAGATCATTATCAGGGCACCGAGAGCAGAGCACTAACGGTTTGACAGCTACTGCACCTAGACCTCTGCCTGTCACTTCCACTGCTTGCTTGCTCTCACAACTCTTCCTTTTCTCAGCCTGCAGTTCTTTGTTCTTTACTTACAAGTGCTTTTTTAACGCTTCAGGTTTTTGCTTTTATTTAGGGCACATCTACTACAATACTGTCTGGCATGTGGCATGGACAACTTACAATAACATAACATAATTGACAGCCATTCTACTGAGATGCTAACTACTCCTTATAGCCTGCATGCAAAAGAAACCACGCTGAAGGTGCAATGTTTTAAGTTAAGACACTAGAGAATTAAAAGCGCTAAAATAGACGCTTCGTACTACAGACAGCTGTTGCCAGCTGTGCCTTTGAATAGCATTTCTAGCAAAACTGGCCTCATGAAAACAAAAGAGACTCATTAATATCATCCCAGAGAGAAAATAAAAAATTATTTTGCATTCTGTCATCTTTTTGCCTGCTCTTTTTTGCTAATCACATACAGTTTCCAGAGGTTCTATAATTTCCATAAATCTTACACAATCCACATCGTACTCCAACAAGTTGATGGTTCACGGAATGTAATTTTCATGGGGTCTGAGTGTTTGACAGTTCAATTCAATAACAATATCAGCTCTAGAACTGAAAGCAAAGGGTAAAGTGATCCTGGGCAAATCAATCACCTCAATGAATTAATGTTTGTACTAAGGTTCTGAAGAGACATTGTGTTACACAAGCACCAACAGTACTAGAATATATTTTTTTCCACAGATGATACGTGACTCATTTTGAATTTTTGCATGAAATAGCTGTGATTCCTTTCTTGAAGGAACAGGTAGCAGTTTTGCCCTCCAAAGCGCAACCAAGTTCACACAGAGAACAGTATTCCTTGTACACCAAGTCTCTCTCTGTTATCCATAAACTGATTTTTCACTGTACATAAAATTACTTTTCATCAATTTTAAGCAAAGAAAAATGCCAAGTGACAGACAGCTCAGGTGTCTAAGCATGAATGCAGAAAGATTTAATAAAAAATCCTGCTGGTATTTTTGGGGGGGTGCATGTTCATCAGACTTTCAACTAATCTCAAAGAAGTTTTAAGTCTTGTCTTAATGAGGCTCACAAGAGGTCTCTTGGTAATTTTCAGTGTAGGCATTACCAGCCTCACAGAATTACAAGCCAGGAAAGAACAAGAAAAAGGGACTGCAGGAAGGTAGATATTAAGAGTTCAAGGATCTTCCATTCAAGCAGTCAGTATGAAAGTTCTTGTAGACAGCAGTCATATTTGTGCTGCGTACTAATCCCATCCAGGTTATAATGTGCCCAAAGAGACTGACAACTAGGAGAATTAGACTTCAAGCAAACTTAAAAGTGAGCTACAGGGAGAACACAAACACATGAGTCACAGCATCTTTGGGGGATTGCACAGAGCTGACCTGGTTAGCGCTGCAGATGAAAGAGCAATAACACACTCCACGCTGCAGAGGCTGCCGAAAACCACCTTCAGAGCACACGTGCATCCTCTTGCCATGGCTGGTGTGTTCCCTCTTTTAAAAGACGCACTACTGAATGAGGGCTGCCTCACTGAGCTACAGAGCCAAGACCTCCACGTGCATCACCCAGCCTTGCTACATTCCATTACTCATTACCCAGCTCAGGAGTGAGGCATAAATGGCTTTGCAAAGGCTTCATGCCCTTCTCTTCGTATCACAGAGAGAAGACTTGCAACCTGTGCTGCTCATGTTTTGTTCACACCACAAGTCAGTACATTCACACTGTATAGGGATGAATTTGGAATCTCTGATCTCTGACATCGAACAAAAGGTGTGCCTCTGAGATTTCTACCTAGCTCACTTATCTGATACTTGTTACCAGGTAGAAATGTATTTCATAATTAAAGGCAGGATTAACTTTTATAAATATTTGAACACAGAATTTAATAGAATATTGTACTGCCTATTTCAGGCCACAGATTCATTCTACAAATATGGAGTTATATTTAAAAGATCCACTTCAAAAGAGTCCTTTCCCAATAGCAGAGGACCTTCCAGTAAGTCTTTACAGGAATAACAACAGGATTGGACAACAGGACCCCTAGAGGGTACTGTATGATCCAGACTAGCACTATATTACAGACCAAATTTTCAGACCACCTGACCAGGCAGATCATTAGTTCAAACCTTTCATAGCCTTTATTTTCAAGTATGTTATGAAAATAAAATTACTGAAGCACATAGAAAGGAGCTGAGAGATGGTGAGCGAGCCCAAACGCAAATTAAAGTGTGAAATAAACATTACTTTTAGAGACTTCCACATGAATAAGATCCCTAGAGGAACAGGATTTCCTATCCTCTGACTCTATCCTCTAAGACACCAAGAACCAAACAGCATTTTCAGAAGAGACCAGAGTTTTGTGACTGACAAGAATCACAACAGCAGGAGTTAAAAATGAAATACCATTATTTCAATAAACAGATCAGATTGGAGGGAGTACAAATCTGCCAAACTTTTAGGGTAGAAGCCAACTTCTAAATTGTAAGATTAGGAAAAAAAGAAAAACCTCTGCTGTCTATTTATCCTACAAATGTCTCTGTAAAGATGTTTGCCAAAACTTTCTGGAGGCAGTTCAGTACAGCTGAGCAGAACTGGCTGTTAAAATCACAGGTGGTTCCCAAGGTAGTTGTTAAAACCCCTGTTAGACAGAGGAGCATCCCTCTAGCTGTGCCCGTTGCCCTCCTCACTTCCTCTTTCACCCATTTTTCAGGCTCAGACCCAGCTGTGGCTCTCCCTTCATCCCACGCTTCTCATCATAATTCTGTGTCTAGCTGACAGTGTGGCAGGAACACCCTCAGAACTTGAAACAACTTTTGAATTTTACATCCCAAGAGGACACAGGACAGGGGGTGTCTGAGTACCACAGCTCTTGTGGTCCAGGGTGACTATGGTGGGAAAGCTACCCGAGTGGGGCCAAAAACCAAAGCCATCTCATTTACTCCTGTACACCCTCCAACCCAAAGTGTCACACTTCAGCTAAGACCACAACCTAAATAGTTAAAAAACAAACAGAACAAAACAAATCCCCCAAACCAAAACCAAACCCAAACAATCCAGCAATGAAAAACCCATAAATCTCTTTACCACATAAAAGCTGGGAACAGAGAGAAAGTTAGGCAGGATGCCAACTTCCTGCCACTTTGCAGACAAAGAATATCACACCTTTAGTTTGGACATTCATAAATAGATTCAAACTGTTGATACTTCAGAGGCCAGTGAGCAGAAACAAGGAAATTTCTCTTTAAACTCCAATGACTGTATTCAACTCCAAGGCTGCCATGTGGGCAGCAGATGAATAGTAGACTTTAGGAGGCCACTTCTGGCCTCCCACCCAACACTTGTGTCTGCTGTAAACAGAGAGCAGCATATATTGAAAGTCATCTCCTTATACATGCACGTATATTGAGGCAAGGTATGAAAATACTATCTTCTTAAATAAGCTAACAAGTTAACCATTTATTTTAAAATTGTCATGAAAATGCCCCCTACAATGTAGCATGAAGACCACTGGCATCCAAGTTTGGTGATACTGAGTGCTAGTGGAAAATATTTAACAGAGTCTTTTTTGTCTTGAACCAAGGCAAGCACAGCCTTTACTGAGGACAGAGGATGAGGAAATCACACTTATCAAAAGATGCTTCCCAACAATTATTGGCCCCATAGTTATGTTTCTTCTTCTTCAGTTTGTATTCTCTGTGACCAAGGCGAGTCAGAGATGGGAAGAAAAGTGAGCATTGACATTTCTCAACTGATCCCCAAAAGATACTGTATGAGATGGTTTCATTAAAGCATTGTTTCAATTCCTAGCTAGTCCAAATATTCCTCCTGCCTGGTAAGCACGTCCTTGTGCACAGACACTTCCAGCTGGCTTGGCACACGAGTGGTTTGCATCACCATGCATTGGCAGCCTGGTCTCACACAGCCCAAGCTCTGCATAAGCCAGAACAGCTGCTGCGCAAAGGAGACTGCAGGGTCTTGCACAGCAGACACAGGTTCAATTCCCTCTCCCTAACAAGTTACCTCACTATTGCATCCTGCTATTTTCCATCTGAGAAATAATCCTCTTCCCCTACAAGCAGTGTTGTAAGAATAAAGAGAGACTGATAGGAACTCTGATATTAGAAGAACAGGAGAAAAACCTGAATATCTCAGATGCATTTGCAGGAGCAGAAACAAATCTATAATGGCTCTGAGAACTGCTCTTGGGTCCTACAGCTTAGGCTTAACTGCAGCAATTGCCCTTTGTCTGTCTTTCAGAACAAGGTTTTCTGTATTCACTCAAGACTTCAGGGAAGAATTTGGGTTTAATTCAAAGAACCTGCCTGCTTAAACCTTGCTTCTGGGTGGAGTAATCAGAGATGGGTTTAGTTATTTTATTTCTCCCATAAATTATGCAAGTCTAATGTGTCAGTCTTAGAAGTTCTTCCACCTGGAGATGGGACATGTGCCAATTATGTCATAATTTATCTTGCCTCAAGTGCCTCATTTATTGTATAGGAATCAAAATCCTAAGCAGTTCAAGTGATGAGTATATTTCCTTGTGACAATGAAGCCTATTTTATTTTAGAATTTTAGGCCAGCTTCCCGCCACTACATAACAAAAATATGATTGATCATCTGTAAAATCCATATTTTGGAATAGAAATGGAAAAAATGTTACAATGGCCCAATTTATCTGGGGAAATTTTATTCTATCATTGCTTGACAACATAATTTTATAGAATAAAACACTTCATACTGAAGGAATTCCACTTTTGTGTTAAAATATATTCTTACTGCAAAACAGTGTAGGAAAGGCTTGAATTTTAGAAAAAATAGGCCAGATAAGCTCGTTCCAAAAGGGTATGGCGAGTCACTTTCTACAGATGGAATTGTAGTTGGCATGATCTTATTTTAAATGAAAAATAAATAAATGGATTAATAGAGTTTATGCAGGGCTGGGTTGGTTTGGTCTTTTTTTTTTTTTTGTGAATAGAAAAATACAGAGCTTTATAAATTACAGTGAAATCACTGAAATCTGCAGTGAAGGAAATTGGTAAAATATTGTACCATCCAAATAAAAGTGGCAAGTCTGTGTATACATAATTGAAACAACTTAAGACTTGAGGTAGAGATTTTTACCCAGACATCTCAGAGAATTTTCTGAAGATGGGAAATATCATTTTGCAGTGGAGCAAGGCAGACAGAAATCAGGGAAGTGGCCTTTCAAACAATCTACATAGTCAAAAATTATGGGATAGAAAAGAGTCATCCTCAGAAAAGAGTCATCCTCACAATCTGGTCTCATACATCGAAATTATATAGCTTACAGCAAATACATAGTACTGAGTGTGTGGAAGTTTTCTTGCCAAAGAACACTGATAGATTGCAACGTAGCAACTCTTACCCTAGTTTCCAGTTGATACTGCCTTTTCTGGGATTTGAAGCTGCTTCATTTTGCTGGAGGAACACTTCTCATTCACAGGGAAAAAAAATACACTTTCATGTTAAGGCCAGTTGATTTTTGCACTTAATTTTGAAACTGCTTTTGAACATACTGCTTTTCTTGCCTCTGACTATTAAGTAGGTCGTCCTTGTCCACAGATAATTTTTAGGTGCCCTCCTGAAATATGACAAAGTTTTTTAGTACAGCAGAGATAAAAAAGTTAAGCTGGAAATGTCACTGGAACGTTCAAGAAAAGAATTTGACTATTGTATATAACCTTGGGTATAATATACAGTTAGTTGCCAATATTACAAAGCATTTCTACCTATATGTGCTCTAGAAGAACACTACTCTATGAAGAACATAACAAACAATAAATCCTTGGCTACTTCACATTGAGAATGTCCTTAAATCTTTGACTGGATTAAGAATTTAACAGATTGTTGTTACATGCCCCTACTGTTCAGTCATCTCTTGACTCTGCTCAGACTCTCCCATACAGGGTCCTGGCCATGCTGCAACTCTTCTACAGACAGGAGAGAACTTTCTAAGTCTTATTCCTGCCTTTTAATTTCCATACAATACTCTCGTAAAACAGCTACAAGAAATAAAGAGTTTTCTAATACTGACAATGCAAGTTGATCCCTTAGGAAGATAGAATAAGTCTTGTGATGAACAGTCTGGAGAAAATATCAGTGGCCAAACACCCTCAGGTGTCATCCCTTAAAAAGGGGTTACTGATACTATTTCATATCCAAATTCAACCTTCCGGTGGGAACCAGGATGAAATTCTGTTGCCTGAGTTATGTTTTAATGAGTTTGGGGTGAATTTGGAAATGCTCTGTAAACTGAAACCAAGCTGAACACTTCAATGCTTTGCTGCCAACAGAGGCTTCTCACACAGCTCCAAAAGATCTGGGATCACAAGTCTAAATCACAATTTAATTGTAAATGAGACCAAAACCAAAATGTAACAGGACAGTCTTTTTGAATGAGAGCACATGCATAATAGACTTGTAAAATTGAAAGGCAGCATATGAAGACTTTTATTTAAAAATATGCCATTAATTTTCACTGTCTTCAGTTGGTCAGCCAGGTTGTGGAGTGGAATGCGTCTGCTGAGATCCTGGCCCCTGGCATTTCTGGGTTGCCAAATAAAACCAAGAAAAAGCAGTTGGATGAGAGTTACTCAGTAACATTTCTGCGGGGATTTCCATCTGGCAATGGAACTGGTGAACTTGAGCTTAAATGAAGGGCTTAAGTTCAGAAATAGCTCTGAAACCACAAAGTGATTATTTACTTTGTTTGACTGGAAAAAAAGCCAGATAAAATCTGATGGCTTACAAAATTATTTTCCAGGTACCAAAACAGCTTTGTGAGCAGTTGGTGTTGGACTTGTACCCTTCACGTTAGCAGACCATATTCTGTCTTTTCCTGACTGTCCTGAAGAACCTGGGTGCAGCCAATGGGCATAAGAACAATTATTTTGCTTCATTGTACCTAAAATCAATATCCGAACGTTGTAATTATCACCTGCCATGTACAACTCTTCCCTCTTTCTGATTAGGGGTGGAAGAAAAGAAGTCAGGAGGAGGCTTGTTTGTAAAGTAACAGGAAAGAACAATTTCTTACAGCCTACGATATATATGAAACCCAGTAGCTTTAATATCTTCTACTCCTTATATGCCAGGTTTAATAAGCAAATGAGAAGGCAGATTGGCTTTTTGTGTTTACCTATTTCCTCTTATATTTGAATTGTGAGACAAACCTCTATGTCAGGCCAAAACTATTGCACCCATCACAACATGTCAGCAACTGTGACTCAGAACACATTACAATCAGGAAGAAAAAGATGCAAAGATAAGATATTAGGACAGAAATCAATACAGGATTCTCTTTTACATATCCCAACAGTCTCATTAACTTCAAAGTAGCTGATATGAATGTAATTAAAGAGCAGAACAAACAGCAAAAGGGGAAAAGAAACCACAGGGCCCTGTTTCAAGATCCTCACTAAAAATGGCATAGCACAAGGCTGTAGCATAAATCACAGGATGCACTCTGTCAAGCCTAACAGAAATTTTTTTCAACAAATAATAGTGACATTTTAAACAATGCAAATTGTATAAATGCGGGCATCGGCAGTTTAAGCACAAATAAGCACTGCCACCAGGGAATAACTTTATACAACAACAAACAAGTTCTTGGTGCTCTAATGTGCTAAACCCAAGTCACAGCTGGCTGCAAGAATTAAACCTATATGCTACCCGTAGAAGATAATCCTATAAAAAAGGAGAACCAGGTGCACCATGACAAACCTGGATACTGGAGACCTTCCAAGTCAATTTTGCGTGGTCACAACCAGAAAGCACCACTGTGCAGCACTCAAATGCACACCATTGTTAATAATTAACACCATTAACCTGTTGGGCTGCTGTCAGGTTCACAGGCCTATGTGCAAAATTAGAATGAGAATGCTTCTGTGTGCCATGGGTCATCCAAGTCAGGCTTAGAGAAGAACGGATGTTCATGGGACAGAATTCTAACCTCAAGGGGGTTAAATGGCAGCAGTTGTGAAGAGCAGGCTGGGTGGGTGCTGGGTGCTTTCCACTTGCAAGGGCAATGGGCTTGCCTGGGCAGCATGAGAGAGCCTGTGCTGCTACAGCCCCAACATCCCAGCCTCTACAGAAACAGGACAGCTGAGTCCTCAGGCATCAGGAAGGTGGCAGTGACACATTTGTAAAAGGCAAAGTGCAGCTACAGGGAAAAGGTACAGAAGACTTCAGGGGAAAAATTTCTTCTAGCATTTTTCATAAGCTCTAAATTCCTAAATCCTCCCCCCCTCCCCCCCCACCATTCACCCCACAAATGTGAATCAAGGGATCAGCAGATCAATGGGATAATTGCATGGAATGTCTTTAATGGAGCACCAGCCCCTGTTTCTTACATACATTACTGAATGCTCCTACGAAGTGCTAAATTAAAATTTACGGTAGTGCTAATTGAAGTCACATTTGTGTGTGTGCTGCATGCTGTTAGGCAGGAGGAGATTTCTTTAGCTGGATATTTAAACTTCAGTAATGTCTTTTTGTGCTTATACCACTTTAATGCAAAAGCAAAACAATTACAGGAGGCTATTAGTGGATTAGATGGCCGGTGTTTCTGGCTAGCTGTGTTCTAGTTTTTCCTCTGTTGGCTCTGTACTGTCATCATCTCCTAATTATCTGTTCCTTTTTCAGTTGGCAGCTTTAACATGTTGGGGATATTATTCAAACCCAAATTAATTTGTGTTTTTCAGGAATTGCTTAAAGAGTAGGAGTTTTATTTGGAGCTTGATATGGCAATAAAATTTTTATCAGATGCAAAAGAGAAATGGTTTTTTTGGCTGACTTGCACTGCCATGAAACTACTCACATTGATAAGCAAGAGCAGAGAAAACTCTGGTGTTTCAAAATAGAATAAAAACTTCTGAAGTGCTTGGCACATCAGATGATTTGTTTCCACATGGCCTATCATGATTAGCTCCCACTTTATGGTAGTTTCTGAGTGCAGAAAGCTATGGCACTTACAAAAAACTTGGAGAGTGTATCAGCTCAGGTCTTAACCTGTATTTGAACTGTTGCTGATGGCAAGTCCAAGGATATAAGGAAAGAAATCTAGCCTTTAAATCCCAGTATTTTCACTCATGCAGTCAATCAATTAATAAGAACACATTTTTATAGTGCTAAATATATATTTCAAATCCTGCTAGGTGCTGCAAACTCTCAAGTTCCTTTAGAGCATGGAGTGTTGAATGCCCTGCAGCCATTCTTCCTAATTTGTGCACTGTTCAGCCACCATCCACAAAAATAAACAACAAAAAATAACTGCTTATAGAATTCTAAGGAAAATGTAAATAATAAATATATTTTCTAGTAGATACTGAGAAAACATGGGGCTTGCAAATCCAGTGTTCCAGATGGACTGCTTTCCAGTAGGCTCTGTGTTTACAAGAAGCAAGCTTCTCTGAAGAGTTTATTCCAACAGTCCAGTGCCACCTTTTAAACATGAAAACTCCCCTGTATTCTCTCTTGAAAACTATCTCTTGGGGAAAAAGGAGTAAAGGGAGGGAAATGAAGACAAAATAAACACAAAAAGAGTTAATCTGAAACTAACCAAACTCCACTTTCTTCCCATGCACCAGAAATCTTTTTTATTTCGTGCTGAATTCATTTTCAAAGACATGCCGATCCTTTTGAGGGGAATTCCACAATCTTACAGCTGTGCAATCTGCCCTGCAGTGTACGCCTTTCTCGCCCACCTGCTCACTGCAAAACACCCTGAACTTCCCAGAGCTGAGGCTGAGGCAGAAGAGTTCTGCTTTAGATATGTCACTGACCTCCAACAAAGACTATGCTTAACCCATTATATTTTAAAGCAAAAGTGGTAAAATTCAAAACTGCATAAGGCTAGCAGAGCTCTTGTTACCTTGCAGTGTTATGTTGTATTATGTATGGTCATCTGTTAATATTGCATGGTTTTATACAGCAGTAAAAAGCAGTTTCATTAAATAGTTTCATTTTAAGAATAATTTGTTAAGAATGCAGCTTCTGAAAAAAGGCTAAATTCTTGTTCCACATTCAAATCTAACCCACATTCTGAGAATAAAGGAACACTCATAATTTAAACACATATGACAATTCATGCTTTGAAACATCATGTAAGTCTAGCCTTAACTACCTCCCATTTGATATTTTATTTTTGCCTGCTTTTTTATTCTTCTTTATTCATGTTGATTCAAAAGTATGTATTAAAATTTTAATTTTATCTCTTGCTGCGCATTTTGGTGCTGACAATGAGCTGAACTCTACCTATTTAAAAGCTCATTTTCTGGGGCAAAATGATTCCACTTTCTTCTCATAAGGGCTAACCTGGTTTTATTATCATGGAACAGTAAAAGACATGGCTTTTGGCATTGAAAAATATTGTGGCAACTCTTACAACTTCTAACTTGAATACTATAAAGTATGCTCGCTTTGTAGCAAGCAGAGCAGTAAAACATGCACTGTATCTGGCAGGGATACTTATTTTCAGCTTTCATCTCACGCATGCATTAACTACTGAATTGAGTATATTGTTGGTAGAACAATGGGTCAAGCCCAGACCTGGTGGAAGCTATCTGATGGGCAGGCGTACCAATGGGAAAGCACACAGTTGTTTTAACAAAAACACAGGGCTGAACTCAGAGGCACGCTATCCCCTCTGCCTTGGTAGTGGAATTAAGCCATTCCCTCCGTGACAAGTACTAATGCACAACCAGCTCCAGGAGGACAAGCACTGTCACTGAGGAGGAAAACACGCTCAGCAGCCTGCCAAAAAGAGGAGAGCAAGATTGCTCGCGTACAATGCAATCACCCACGTGTGCAGGCAAATAAACATGGCAAGTGCAAAGAAATACAAGGTCTACCCTGGCCTGAAAAAGGCTGAACTGCCTTTTTCTTAGTTTTTTTGTTTGTTTGTTTTTTTTAACAGAAATCAGAGTCATTCCCAGGTTCAGCCAATCTCTACAGTGAGAGCAGGCAGCATGGTCACCCTGCATAGTTTTGTTGTGAATGCCGTGACACTTGATGTCTCTTTTCCACTCCTCCTCCTTAGACCCCCTGATTTATGAGACCTACTCTTCTTCACTCTAGAAGAACAACAACTTTCTAACCCTTGTGGCCACAAGGGTTAGAAAGTGACCTCAAAAACAGGTCCTGGGGTGACAGTAGTCACCTAACAGCAGTGAGGTTCCTGCTGTGGATGCTCACACCACAGCCCTCCAGACCAGAGAGGCACCCACTGAATATCCTGTTAAAATTCTTGAAAACAATGCACTCTGATAAAATGAAAAACGAAAGGAGACTGTCAGTAGAACAGTTTACCAGGCAATACATACTGATAAATGCCAGCTGCACAGCA
The DNA here is from genome assembly GCA_013390045.1 of Picathartes gymnocephalus. NCBI lineage: Eukaryota > Metazoa > Chordata > Aves > Passeriformes > Picathartidae > Picathartes > Picathartes gymnocephalus. The sequence goes on from WEKY01002689.1 coordinate 21,670, forward strand.
GGGCATGCCCACATCTAATAAGCCACTATTACTAGGGAGTTTTGAGTAATCCACACCAGGGATCACAAAACTTAAAGCAAGTTCGACCATTCTACTGCCAATGTATGGAAAAGTATGGCTGATTTTTCTGCAGGACAGTTTGTTTACTTAGAAGAATCTTCAATTATTTTGAGTCTTTTTTTTTTTTTAATCAACCTTTTCACCTCTTCCTCCTCCATTTGGACAAAAGAGGAACAAGATAATAAGGCAGGGCTAAAAGAGAAGACTCTTTGAATTTCTGATCCAGATTGCATTTTCAAGGCCAGCATACCAGGAAAAGCATTTGTTTGCATATCAGCTCTGAAGGTGCAATAGACTGGAGCACAGAAAACATGGTTCTGCCTTATGTTCACAACCCCTTTCCAACATATTTTTACAGTTTCCAAAGACAATGTACAATCTGATTCTATATGCAGACTGCTGAAGATGTCAGCATGACTGAGCATTAGAAAATGTGGTTTAAAACACGCATTTCATTTTAGAAGTAATTACTTCTAAAGAGAGAGACTAGGAAAAGTTTCTTAAAAAAATTTTCTCTCAGATGATTCTAAATTCTTTAGTTTTGCATATCTGTCATATACATCATGTTAACTGCATACAAATGAAACCAAACACTTATTTGAAATTCTGGTTCCCCTACATCTAAAATAGTATTTCTTGACCTCCCCAAAAAAAAGTTTGAATATGCACTTGCTAAACATCTCCCTTAAATACAGTTACTTTGGAATATGAAGTCCTTCCAGAATAATATAGGGTAGGATTTTTCAGGTCACTATTTTTCCTCTTTTCTAAATGTCAGGATCTCACAATGGTCTACCAACAACAGGCACCAGCAATAATCTTTCCTTCTGGCTGAAGATCCAGTGGGAAATGCTGGCCACAAAGAGACACTTACAGGACACACTTGGACCAAATTCCTTGGCTCATTAAAACCCTATCATAGTTCAATACTTTGTGGTGATAAGGCACAAAATACTCACAAATATCAAACTACATGAATTCATTAAATATTTACAGGAATTTTTAAGATGGTAGAAAATTTAGAAAAGGTCCTCTTATTTTATATACTTTTGGTCAAGATAAATTATCTCAGCTGAATAAGCATTCTTGTAAAATTGGAATGGGTCCCCTTTCACAGGCAAGAATACTCCCCTTAGTTTTGCTTCCAAAGCAATGGTGCCAATTTATTATTTTTTTAAAAGGAATTGCATAATTTGTAGCTGTTTCTCAATTAAGAATACATGTTCCCATGTTACCCTCTCAGAAATACACACATTTTCACTAGGTAAAATGTGATTTGCTTCAATTTCCAGCAGTTAGATTCTTTACAAAATAGAAGAGTCTCTTTCCAAACTTTGTACCACAGTAGGTCATGGCAGACTGACCAAGATAATTCACATTATTTGCCTTTTGGTAAGTTATAATGTGAGTTTCAGAGTTCCTACACACCTACAGGAGTCTTTTTTCCTTGAGTAATCTTGTCTTTTCCCTGAATTGTCTCAAATTTATCATCAGTTTCTTTGAATTGTTGATGGCAGAATATGACACTGCAGAGAATTCACAATTAGATTTGCTGTGACATTCTCTGTTTATATTTTACCTTTTCTTGCTCATATCTCCAACTATGACATCTTAGAGAATGTCAAAGTCAGTGTTACACTGCTCTCTATTTCCACCATGCTCTAAACTCATCACTTCTCAGGCAGTCTCTCATTCTGCTATCAGAGCTTTAATATTTGTACCTTCATGTTCCAGCCTATCCTGGTTGTATAAACATTCAAATAATTACATTTCCTTTACCTTATCAACTCATGCAGAAAGGTCTATGTCACTGGCCTCTTCATAATTCTTTTTTTTTTCCCCCCAGTCCTGTGTCACCTACAATGGTAATCAGTGTGGATCTCCTGTGCTCCTTTGGGTCATCACTAAATATCTAATCTAGTGTGAGGCAGAAAGGAAACAGATTCAGCAACTGAATTTTAACCCCCCCACACACACAAATTAAAATATCACAGAAGATGTCATGTAAATACACATACACATGCCGAATATTCATTATTGCACGTTGGTAGAATAGTAGCACTGATAGAAGAAATGTGAAAATGAAGGTCTGGAGTTCTAATTTATAGCCTTTTTATTAATAGCTCACACTTTAATTCCCGGTCCTCTTTGCACAGGAAGATATTTTATATGCACACTAAATTAATTAGACACGTAAAAGACATTTCATGCCGGCCAACTCAACTGCTTTGGGCAGTATTCCACCAGATTTCCAGACAATTAACAGCTGTAACATCTGGAAATCTCAGACAAACGGCCACCAACCATGCAAAAGCCGACTCCATATCACACAATCCTCTGCCGCATCCCAGGAGTTCAGAGGCGCAGACATCACAGGAGGAAGGCATGCACAGGATACACTGGAGGAGCTGCACAAGCACAGATCATCCTCACATGCAAGTCCTCATGCTCATGTAGAGATGTCAAATTTGCTGTTCTGAAGAGGACTGGAAATTATGATATTGTGACCGTTTCATTGCTGAGTTTTTCAACATCAGCTCTGTGTCTTCCTATCCTATAGAATAGGAAGCAACACACTGGCAACACTCACCACAGGAGAAGGAGAAGCACTGATTCTTTTGTTTTAGTGGCAAAGATCAAGCCTAAGAGACCCAAAATCAAAATCTGAATTTGTTGCTGTCCTTTATTCCATTGGCCTAGAGGCCTTGTATCTCTAAGACATCAGGAACCAGGTAAGTAAATACCGTTTTTATCCAGCTACCTTAACTATTGGAAGGGTAAATCTGAGCGATGATACAAAAATCCCAGTATTTTCTCAGATATTTGCAGAATCCTGGCTTAGGTTTTTGAATCCTGATGGTCCAGAGCTGAGAGCCTAAAATTCCTGTGCACATCACCTCATCTAAGTGCTGAACATCCAAAATGTTTTTGAGCGATGGTGCCTTTATCAGTGAATAATAAGGGAACAATAGTAAAGAACTCTCCACAGTAAAGAGCTGGCTGCTGTGTCTCATGTTACAACACTGCCTGACCCCTATGCCTTTATCTCCAGATTGTTCCTGATACTCTATCATAGGACAAGAACAATGTCCAAATCCTCAGCAACTTGCTGTCTCAGAAGGAATAGCATTCCTACAATCTGCCAAAAAAACAAACAAACAAACAAACACCAAACCAAACAAAAAAAAAATCAAAAAAGACCCAAAAGTCACATCTCTGGCTAAAAAGCCTTTCCACTTCAAGGCGTATTCCACAATTCAGTTCAGCTGACAAATACAGAGATGAGGATTTCTCAACTGTACAGTTTCCAGTAAGGGATGACCCACCCATACAAAGGAGACCCACCCTAACAAAGGAGAAATGGGAAAAGAGAAGCAAACCCCTGAAAGGATACAGCTTAGAGGGTACCATCAGGATGTAGCTCTGGGGAAAAGTTATCACCTGCCTACAAGAGAGTCAGCATCACACAGGATCAGTTCCCAGCATTGCCAGTGTCAGTGTGCAGGGGCTGAGGGTGGCTGGTGACAGAAAATGTACAACTCCTTTGTCTTTACAGCCTCATGGGAAAAAATATGTCCGAAATGGCACAATTAAATGAGGAGAAAGGAGAGCCCTTGATGCCAAAGTTGTGATGCATTTACACCACAGAACGTGAGGCAGTTGGGTGGTGTCAGAGAAGACACAAAGGTTGCATGAGATGCTGTAAACGTAAAGAGAAAACCTTACAGGCATGTGCGGAGTTCTGTCTATATCCAGACCAAACATCCACCACCCTGTTTATCCAATTACCATTTCATTTAGCTGAGCAGCGCTTAACTGAAATTCTTCAAGGTTAGGGCCCCAGGAAGAGTTGCTTTTCTCTGTCAGTTCTTTGACTGACTTCACATCCATCTCTCCATATACCCTGGATGCCCCCAAACCATTTGGGATAAGTAAACTTGTGCTGAATTTTCTGTCTGTCTCATGCATTCACTACTTATGTAGGGAAAAAAAATCCCAACCTTTGCTTGTTCAGCTAGCTTAATATTGAGGGTAGGCACTGATGTCCTTCTTCCATGAATGTGCTAAAATTAATCCAATTTGCATGGGAACATATAAGCAGCAAATATTTATTCATGATTGGGTGGGAGCTGATCCAAGAATGTATACTAAAGGTAGACATTAAAAAGAAGCATAAACATTGATCACCATAGCTTTCCTACAATTAGCTACCAGGTATAATTAATTTGTGCTTGCAGTCATATTAAATCACTAACAAGCATAACATGTTTGAAATAAAGAAATAATTCAAGTAAAATGCAATTAGGGAGTTCCAGTTATTTCAATCTGGGCAAAGTGACCCTCACTCTGTAGCCTGATAGTTAATGAAGCTGGCTTTAAAAGAATTCCTTTTCCTCCCCATGAACATTATCTTTGTCTTTTCCTAAACTTCATACCAAAGCTGCAAAATTTAATTAAATGTGCTACACAGTCTGGAGGAGTAAAAAGTAAGAGATATGTCAGCAACAGAAATGGCAGCCTTCTTGTAAGCAGTTTGCCAATGAACAGAGTCATATGCAGAATTATTGTTAAACTGAAGCAGAAGGAGATAAAAACCACATAAGCTTGTATTTTTACATACTTAATTTGAGTATTGTGAAAGGTTGTGTTCCTTAGCTGAAACTATTCCTCTGCAGGGGAAGGTAAAATTTCCAGATCATTTTTTTACTAGAAGACAGATGGGTCTTTACTTCTGAAAGAGATCCCTGGTGTTTTATTTTGGTTTGGGTTTTTTTTTTTTTTTTAAGACTCCTGGCCACGGGCATAAGACCGTGTTTGATCAAAACCAGCTCAGGAGGGTCAAAGTCAGCATCTCACTGTCTTGATGCTTTTCTGCTCAAGGTTTCTAGAAAGAGAATTGCCATGAACAGGGAGCACAGGAGCGTTGTGTGAAAGCTTGTGCCACTTCCACAGCAACTCTGAGCACTTGTGCACAGACGATTCAAAAGCATTTTAGCAGTGACTGAGGACCTGGACAAACCCACGCATCATCAAGCCCTTCTTGAGTTTGTTGGTGATCTGCTGGAGATTTAGAGCCTTTCCATCAGAGCCATGAGAGTGGACTGTATGGTTGTCCGTCGTCTGCAGCTCGAGCCAAGTCCTTTGATGGACAGGAAAGTTGGTCTGAGCTTAGCTCAGAAATGTGTCAATAAAGTAGAGGGAGAAGCATTTATCTGATCTGCTAGGGCCTCGTTTCCACTGACCGCCACATCAGACTTAGCCAGCCTACAGGAATGCAAATCATGGTGCATGAGTAGGAACAAAGATAAAAAAGGAGAGCTTAAGGAAAAAAAGAGAAAAATAATCTCAACTAGCTTATGTGCTCATCTGGTACCCCATTATCAAAATAATTAAGCGCCTAACTAGTTTCTGCATCTATCGCCTTGTGGACAAAATACACAGTGTTATTCATTCTGTCTGTGCAAAGGAAGAAGGAGAAGAGGAGGAGAGGGTTTCAGCATGGCTGCACTCCTGAATCAGCAAATGACTAAGATATTTGCAATTTGGTTCTGAGAAAGAAGAAAATTTAAAAAAAAAAAGAGAGAACTCCTGAAACAGGTGCAGTTAAAAAAACACAAATACTTTTCTTATTATTTCTGCCCTGTTTTAGCAGAGCAGAATCTTACATATAGTTTGTAAATAAGTGAGACGTCTATAATGGAAAGGGGATGCTTTTTTGCAATCTCAGAAAAAAGCAGCTTCAGAACCAAGCAAGGCAGAGATGGCTGCACAAACACACATGGAAGGCAGGCAAAACTAGATTCTACTCAAGCTCCTCTGCTCCCTGCTATAACTTCTCATTTCAGGACTAGGGTGAGTTCCATTTTTGAAAACCACCCAAGTGATTCTGAACAGAGACTGGGGAAACAAGCACAAAGAAAGAAACTCCTTCAGCCTATAGGAACAATAGCATAAGGAGCCAAGGTAGAAGACTTTCTCAGGCTGTGCCAGGACTTTCTCTCTAGCTGCCAGCCAGGGAATTGCCCTAGTCCTTACATGAGCTTCACTCTCTCCATTAGTCTACATCAGCCCCATTTCTTCTGCTTCACCAGTATGCTTTGCTCCTCCTTTGAAGGGTTCCATCCACGCATACAACCTCTTCCTAAACAAATCCACACAGATACCTTTATTAGATTACATTAATTCAATAGAGATCTAAGCAAAGTTATCTGTCAAAACCCAATTTATTTGTTAAAGAACAGGCATTCATTTGCTTCATTAGGCTGCAATGGTTATGCTCTATCCTACTGCCCACACTGGGACTAGATTTTTTTCACTTGAGCTGCAAATACTGTCAACTGCCTTTCCTAAACATCAGTTAAGCAGTCAGGAACAGTTTAAAAAAAAAAAAAAAAATCAAACAAACAAACCCCACAAAATCCAACCAAATACCTAGAATATTGGGATTTTCTGTAGTTCCTTGCAAAAAACTACTTTATGCCTTATTATTTTCATGTATAAATTGAAGGTTTTCTCATAGCTTACCTGTCCTAGGTCATGCTATCCCCTCAGTGTAAAAACAGTAGGTTTCACAGCTCAGGCAAAGGTAACAATGATAAGCCCAAGTGAGGAATCAGGGGGATGATTTTTACCTTGGGGTCAGTGGGGAAGAAACTGGGTCTTCAGAGCCGCTGTAACATTTTTCCGAACTTTCCTGCCTTTGTCACAGAGCATGAACATGGCAGGTACTAGCACCAAGTCAAGCATCACAAGTTTACCACGTCTTTCAAAGCCTTCAGTGTACATTTCCACAGCTATCCCCAAAGGCACAGAGATGTACATAATGCACTCAGCCTGAGCACACAAGCAGCCTGCAGGAGAAAGTCAAAAGGTCTTGACACCCCACCTGACCTGTGATTGACTCATTTGTGAGTCGAATGGTGAGAAGTCATTGTGCAGCAGTAGGATTCAGCCTTTACTTTCTTTAACAAGATTGAACAAAATAGACTGTGTTGAGAGACAAATTCAATAAATGCATTACAGAGGTTTCGGGCATTTGCTTCGTTACACAGTGGCCCTCAGTGGGCATTTTGCTAGACTTCCAGCTTTTACATAAATGGCCATTTAAGCCTTTAAAGGTAAGAGAGAGGGGTCTACAGGAGAAAGCTACAAGGTCATTTAGAATGTAATGGTCAGTTTTTTCCTGTTTTCAAAAGAATATAATTGCATAGTTTTATCTTGTTAATATTAGCTTTGGAGTAAAACCAGTCTTGTGCTGTATAGTACAAGTGCTGTTCTCAAATCTTAATTGTATTTTATATACATATGTGTGTGTATATATATATGCATATATATACACACAGAGACATGATTTTGCTGCCAAATCCTCTCCAGGATTCCCACTAGAGAAAAAGCATTACAGCCACCAATTGTATGCAATTGAAAGGAAAGCAGAGCAGGCTGAGATTTGTCAGCCTGGAGAACAGACAACCTGAACAGGTAATGCGTGACAGAGGTCAACAAATTAAAGAGTGTCTTTGGAAAAATGGATAAAAATTGACTGTATGATGAGTCTTCCAGCTCAAAGACTAAGGGATGCAACATAAAATGTGCAAGAACAAGGCTCTGGAAAAAATAAAAGAGAGCAGTTCTGTCTGTTACAGAACTCCTTGCAAAAAGATGTTGTGGATGGAAAAAGTTGACAGGGAACCTGTACCCGAAGCTCAAAGAAACTGATATTTTAGGGCTATCAAAGAGTGAAAACACCATACATCAGCTTTATGAAATGTTGGAAATTGGGAGTGTACTTGGAGGAATTCTATTTCTTTCCTTTTATTCTTTCCTGTGCACCCTCTTGTAACCACTTGGATAGAGGGCCCAATGAACCCCTAGACCGAGGCAGAACCGATGTTCTCAAACTCTTGATTTTTCTGTCTTTCACAGATACCCTGTATCGGGTTTCTGCTCATGTAGCACCCTAACATCTAGTCACAAGGCAATCAGCAAATGAGCAGAAATTCTAAGTTAGGTCTCTAGAGCCTAGAACTAGTATTTTAACCACACCAGAACTTTCCTCAGTTACAGAGAGCACGCTGCTGTTCCAAGCCCTTTTCTGGAGGAAAAAGTATCCTGAGATGTGGCTCACAGCTCCAACAGTTCACAGATTTACAGTACATTAACTATGGTCATGGGAAAATGTTGGGTTTATTCTTCTATAAAGAGGGTCTTGTGTAATATGTAAATGCCACTAGGGATTAGCACAAGAAATTATTTTTGCAGCGTGTGAAAGTGTGCTGTGCCAATTCTCAGAAGGTCCAGCTCCAGCCAAGCCTCATGACAGACCCAGAGGCAAGTGCACAGCCCTCAATACCACCGCCCATTAGAGATGGGCAGAACCAGCTGAGAAGTCACAAACACAGGCAAAAATAGTAATTCACAATAGTTTCATTGCCCAGCCTATCTGAACTAGCCCTGACAGAAAACAGTTCAAGCAGAAAATCCCCTTTCTTTCTTTTGTAACATAATATTTTACAGATATTCCATCCTTATAGGAAAGTCCTACAAAATTAAAATGAGAAGAAAACTCATGAACTTCAAAAAAAAATGGACTCCATATTTTCCTGATCATGTTACATAAGATTCTATATGAAGACAGACTATGTGAAATTGTGGAGGCTGAGACTGAGTGTAATGAGATAATTTTACCATGTTTGTCAAAATAAAAACCAATACTTTTTTTTAAGTATAGGCTTACATGAGGCACCCATTGTGGAACAAATTCTCTTAATATCTTTTGACAAGTTAGTTCTGTTCATTGTGGAAAGAACACATGGTCACATAAAGACCATTAGGTCTTTGCAAATACATTTTTGATCTTGGTATGTGTTCTGCACTTTATATAAGAAAGTAATATAAAGGGAGTAGAAAATGCATACAGGTTGGGAATGAGATTATTATTACCTATGCACAAATATTCCAGGTTAAACTAAGTATATTTGCAAGTTTTGGGCTCTTTCTTGTCAAAATATGGAAAGCAGTGGCTTAGAATAGACTGAGAAATTATCAGGACCACCCTTTTTTATTTGCTAGAACAAAGCATTTTAAAGACTGGCTTATTGGAGTCCCAGGCTGCCTATTAATTCTCAAAACAATGATGTAGCAGTTCTCCAAATTTAATCACCTGTTATCTGTTCATACTTATAAACTGGGTATTTGGGCTATAAAATGGTGTCCTACAGACCAGACATATCTCAAATAGCAAAAGTCTTCACCAGAATCGTGAACTCTTTTGCACATCTGAAGTTACCAATTCATGCTTTAGGCTCCAAATAATTATGAAAGAGACTGGAAAGTCCAGCAGACCACAAATGGCATGAAAGAAGCTTGCAGGATTAGACATGGTTTAAGTGATATTGTTGAAAACATACAGTAGAGTTTAAATAAAAAGCAAACTCTAATGTGCATAAAAACTTGAACAGGAAGCAGACTGAAAAACAACTACAAGTGAGGAGGGAAATGAACAAGTCTATTTGATCTTTCCAGCTGACTTAAATACGAACGCTAAAAAAAAAAATAAAATAGTGACAACTAATTTGTGATGTAAAATTATTCCTGGTTTAATTAAATTAAAATAAATTAATGTAATTAATTATCTAGGTTGGGAGATGTGTCTACCCAGACAGAATTCCTCTCTCAGACCCATTGAGGAGAAGCAGGTGGATCAGAATGACCTAAATTTCATTCAGATGGAAATTAAGGGTTAGGTTTTCAAAGCTTTCCAAAAGGTTTCAACTACATACTGTATTCCTGGCTTCATGACTACACTGTCTGGAGCATTGCAATTACTTTTCTTCTAGCTCCACTACTTTTTCCTGCTGCAATACAGCAGGCAAAATCCATACAATGTGGTTTTATTTGGATGGTCTCCTTTTCAAGTAAACATAATACTTTTTACAGAATAAGAAATTACTAAAATTACTCTTATGTTACCACCCACCATACCATTCTCATTCTATCCTCAGCATCCTTTTGAAAGTTTACGAGATCAGGACAGCTTTCATTCCTCCTACCCTGTATTAAAAATTCTGATACCACATTCCCTACCCTGTATTAAAAATTCTGATACCAAGCTGCTGCTCTGGTTATGGACGAATAGCATTTCTGATATATTAAACAAAGACAGCAGACTTTCCAAGATTTTTTTTTTTTTTTTTTTTACATAACCTCCTGGCCTGCCAAGTGGCCCAGCACATGGTGCATACAGATGCACTAGAAGACAGACAACTTTCATACCATAAATTCCTTTTCTACTCTTCTGCTGTGAATGACAACAAAACTTTCTGCTCATTTCAGTGGCTATGATTCCAGCCATATCAAAGATTACCAGTCAAGTTACCCAGGCATAACAGTAGTTTGTATTTTAGAATAAATTTCTCTGACCCTCCTTTTCATTTTACTTCTTCACTCCCCGCACTGCCTTTTTTTTTTTAAGAAGCAATTTGCTTTCTACCATTTGCTTTCTCAGCAGAGTTGTTATCAGCACTAGTCACTAACAGAGGACAGCTGGTAAGGGAGAGGAAAATGTCAGATTCTTAAGAACATAACCATGGATTTAAACATACGAGCCTGCACTGTAAATTGTTTTGTTATGCAATTTGTATCGAATTCACTCCATAAGTCAGGCGCATACTCTGCAGCATGTAAAGTTCATAGAAACAGTGGAGTCAGACCAAAAAGCACACATTTGAACAGATAAAGCAAACTAGGAGACCATTTGTTGCAGAGCAGCCTTTGTAATTCTGAGAACTGGTCCCACATTCTGAAGCGGATAAAGCTGTTTGCAGAAAAAAAGATGAGACTCACAGCTGGAGGAAACACAGGTGTCAAAGTCTGTTGTTACTGCTTTTGTTGTGGCTCCAAACATGCAGCCATACTTGATATGCAAGAAAGACAAAAAAAAGATAATTGAGCAAGTTCAGCCCAGGACTAAATGGGTGCAGCAGCCAGGTGGGTCATGTTTTCCTCTAGCTTATCTTTTCCATAATTAAGTCTTCCCCGGTTAAGACAACTGGATCGCTCAATTTAAGGCAAAGACCTGGACTGCTGGTTTCAACCCATCTTCAGCAGCAGCTTCAGAATTGACTTTAGAAGGAATTGCACTTAAACCAGAGCTGAATTTGGCTCACTGCAAGGAAACATTTTTAAACCCTTCTGCTGGTTAATCTTCCTGGATATTACCCTGCTGGTTTCCTCTAATATATTCTGCAGTGAACTTTCAAACTGAAAACGGTAGTCTAAAGGGGAGCTGGAACTTGCTGAAATCACTGCCCAAAACTCAGCTTGTGCCCCCCACAAACCCTTTGATACCATTACTGATTTTTCCCTTTGTTTCAAACCTGAACTGAGTAGCAGACCTTGACAGCTGCCTCCGCTCTTCCCTATTAAAAAGCTCAGACATGACATTGGTTTAGAGGAGAAAGTGGCAGGGAATCAGACTCTGCACTGGCATTCCAAAGGTTTAATTGAAGATGAACACTTTGTTCAACTCTTGCCCCTTTCCCTGGGGTGGCCAGCATTGCTTCAAACGCCTGCTGACTTAAACGGAGACAGCTGCAGGACACAGCCTCATGTATCACAAGCTGCGTGCAACAGGAGATAGCTGAAGGGCAGGACTTCAAAGCTGTTTGCTGCAACCACCCGTACTGCACGGGGCTGCTGCCACTGCCAGCTGGTAGCTCCAAGCTCAAACGTGGGGACGTGGCCTCGCAAGCAACTTGACATTTGCCATATCTTGGAGGTGCTGTATATCCATCCCAGAGAGGCCGGAAGGCAGCGGCCACGAGAGTGCTGATTGCATCAACACTTTTTTTCAGGCCAGTCAGGCTTCTCCAAGAACTGATAGCGGTACATCAATGTGTGGGGTTCCCTCCCCTGCAAGGAAAGGGCTGCATTTAAAGCGAGGAAGAATTGAGATGATTTTAGCTTTCTTCCTTCAGCACACCAGCCAGCTTCAAACATTGTTTTTAAACTGGTATGGAATAATAAAAACAATTTTAAAATTATTTCTTGGTACTTGAGCAGCGTCTCATGATTCTTCCACAGGAAATCATCCACATCCTGACTAGTATCAAAAGACTCAGGCAGCAATAGCTGGGGAAGACAGTGGCCCCCAACACTAATTTGAATGCATGATTTTTTTTTCAGCCACAAGCAGGAGAATCTAGAAGACAATTCAGTGAAGTCAGCTAGATGGTCTTTCAACACAATGGGTGTGTGAGCATAACTTAGGCCTTATTTCTGCTGCCAATCTCTTGACACAGCATTGGCTGAGCCACACAGTGTGGCCACAGTTTGGCATCAACGGGTCAGTTTTAGACATGCCAAGGCTTAGACCCATGTGCTAATAACTTCAGAAAGCACTAGAGCCAGTGACACTAATCCACCATTTCAACCAAGCTCTACCAAATGCATGAATTAAGAAAAAGAGGAAAAATCTAAGCAAACTTGGGGCCTTTTTCTCACCCCTTTCACATTAGAACAGACTTGCTAACTTATACCAGATCTAAGAGGGCCTCCAGCAACCAGAGAGAGTGCAGGGCACTGTAGAATACTGGCTGTGTGGTGGCAGTGCCAAAAAGGGACAGCAGACTGGCAGATCATGCTCAGAAGATGCCTCCACGGGGCTTGCCCAGATCACTTTACATGTTCCAGTTGTTGTGTACAAGATTGAGATCTCCTAATCCACATGTATTTTATGTTTCTAGAAGCTGACTCTAGGCCTCTCTCTTGCTGCCTGACCTCTCATGCTAGCTTCACCTAAAAGAGCCTTGAGAAAGGACAAAATGGTGCTCTGTGGCTAGAAGGAGTTGGATGCTACCTCAAAGCAGCTGGGTTGGAAGGGGCACATTCCCCAACTCATGTTCAAATCACCACACCAAGCCAAGCCCAGGGAGGATAATGCTAAGCAGCCTTCATCCTCAGTGCTTCATCCTCACAAAATGACTACAGCAGGATGGAAAACTGCCATCACAAAGGCATTTTTCCTTATATTTTGCTTAATTTATTAACCCTCTTTCACTTCCCCTGCTGAAAGGAAAAGGCAAATTTACTCAACCACATTGGGCCTGTGGTGTTGTGGTTCAGAGGAAAGAGGTTCTCAGGACTCCTCCACAGATCCTTCACCTTGCAAGTTATTTAGGCCCAATTTCTTCAGAAAATCTTCACACATTTATGTCAGAGATACTACATAAAAATGGACATGCACCAATGCATGTTTTTTACAATAGAAACAGGGATGCTGTGGTGTGCACCCATATGCTGTAATTTCTGTCACACGGCACTTGAGCTACTTTTAATCCATGCAATACACTGAACAACTTTCTTTCCTTATGATATTTAGACTCAGTGAAATACTTCTCAGCAAGTGTAGCTGTCATAACTTACTAATGGATGGTTTACAACAGATCTGTTAATAGAAAACAAAATCCTTCCACTATTTCTCTTTGGTTAGGAAGACTTTTTTATTCATGTAGGAAAGGTCTATGATTGAAGCACAGACATGAAGAGTCCCCTTTACAAAGTCAGCATAAGTAATTTTATTGACTGACACATTACTAGTGGAGCCTGAAGAATATGGATCAGCTGCTCAGTACAAGGCACACCAGATCTAATTTATCTGTTGCAGGGTGAAATTTTGCCTCCAATTACATCCAAAAAATGCTATTGATTTAGACAACAGCTGTCCCACTAGCCTTATGTTAACTGTTCAGGCACTGTAGTGGGAAAAATATCTTAAAATGTTGAAAGTACCACACACCTTGAGCCACCGAAGGGCACTACTCAACAGTAAGAGAAAGCTGTGCAAAGGTTTCCCAGGACAAGGCAAGTTATCAGGGAGGAAAACATCCCTGTGCTGCTTCTTTTGCCTTCTCTAAGAAGTTTTCTACTGTCAACTGTCTGCCAAATTCCACAAGGCTTGAAACAAGCTGATAACTGCACCTCTACCACAACACTTGAGGGAAGACCCTACTCAAAACATTACTATGATGAAGGAAATCCATCTACCGTTATTGATCACCAGTACACTAGCACGTTCTGATTCTCAGTGTGGACAGCATAAATGTGAAGGCACACCAGAAATTCTAATAAGTTCTTACTTCCAGTTCACTAACCATACAATGGGGAATAGTAAATATTTCTGTCTCTAAAGTTTCCCTTTCATTCAACAGATGAGGTGGGTGAAGAATCCTTTTTGCCCCAGAAATGAAGTACTATAAAACTGGAAAATTTTTCTTTTTTTAAAAAATGAGCATTAGAGACCCAAATTTGAGAGAGCAAACTACAAAAAAAAAACCAAAACAAAACAAAAGGTACCTTTCAACCATGATTCTAAGGCAACTTATAATTTGAAACAATTGGAGCTGGTCATACGGCAACCTGCTGTAAGTACGTACCATTCTGTATTCAGTCCTCAGGCAGCTGTATCAGTAGGGAGGCACAGTACAGCTTTTATTTATTCTAATCTACTTTGTTGTTCTCTGTTGCACAGAGATCATTAAGAAATTTTTCAGATACAGAAAAACATAACCCAAATTTTTAATGACCTCTATCTCAGTTCCTCCCTGCATATACAGCTCACTATTTTTCAGTTGCACGTTTGCTGGGCCTTCCTCTTTTCTGGTCAGTCAAGAACACCTGAGAGCTACTAATAAAAGGTGACCACTTCTCTAAATATTCTGGTACCTGGGGAGAACACATACAATGCATCCAACCTTCTTCTGCTCTTAGCCTTTGAAATTTTTGAAGACAATGGAACAGAGGTGGCATGTCCTCTAAAATCAGACTTTCCTCTTTGAATTTGGATTCCAAACCAAGGCAGGAAGACCAGAAGCAACTACTCCTGGGATTTCCAATCTGCACCTGGCTATATATCTCCTTCGGCATTCATTCCATATACACAAATGAAGAGGACAGAACATGAGACAGAGGAGGCTCTTTCAGAGTGGAGGGGAATTTTGCAAGCATTTGGGGGAATAAAAGTCACAAGCATTATAACTCTGTCAATAAGGCATTATACTTGAAAGGGTCTGGGTATATCTATCACTTAGCAAGTCACAGTCTCCCTTCTAGGGGAGTTTCTGAATATGAAACCCTTACCTGATTTGATGGACCAGTGCTTTCAAGCCAGTCAGCACCTGCTCTCCAACTTGATATACTCTCAAACTGTTTTAAGTGAAGCCAAAGGATCAAAACTTAATTAGCAGTGAAATACCTCTTATACTGATCAGTTTGCACCAGATCTCCTGAGGGACATAGATTTGTCTCTATCTGGAATCCCCACCCCACCCTCAGCTGCTCGTTGGGAGGTTTGTGTTTTGTCATTTGGCAGATGCTCACCTTCCGCACTGCTGCGGCGGAAGAGCGCTTTTGGCAGCAGAGGCTGCGTGGCTCTGCGAGCAGGGGAGGCAAGTTGTAGCAGCTTCACTTCTTATGAGCACTCTGGCTCTGCCAAGCCAAACAGGACAGGGTGACATGCTTTTCTTGCTGCTCCTCTGTAGAAAAACTCATGAGTTATTTGTTGGTCCCATGAGAGGAGTTTTATTTCTTTTTCCTGCAGGGATAACAGTCGTTCAGGTGTAACACTTCGATTAAAAGGCTTTCGATCTCTGAAGCCACAGCAGTGAGAATCACACCTCTGCTTAGGAAAAGGGCGTCGCTTCCAGCAGAAGTGCAGAGGTGAAGCCATTACAAGTGGGGTTTTCACAGGTGGTGCTAGATGCCCAGTTCTGTCTCTCATGAGGCCTAAGCAAACGCTTTAGCAACTCAGGCAATACAAAGGTACAACGAGCTGCTTTAAAGGAAAGACACTGGCCAGATTTCAGGCCATAAGGGTCTTAACACCTCTGTTGAACAGAGGCTGTTACTACCGTAAAGAAGAAAAACTCCATCACTGCCCAGAACAGCTGGGCCCCAATGGCTTCCTCACTTGCAGCAGTAATCACTGGTTTTTTGGTCACTTATACAACACAAAGCTAACTTTGTCATTCCCTTAATTTTTGCAAATCTCTGAACACATCTGTCTAAATATCCATGACCTAGAGGGGAAAAATAATATATTTAAAATACAAAATTGGTGCCAAATCTAACTCGTCAGTCTCTGTTAGGATTCCTGAAAGTCTTGGGAGGTGGGACCTCAAGCAGTTTATTTTGGCATCCTTCTCATCTAGGGAATCTTTTGATTGCAGTCACTCTGGAAAGGACCTGTGCTTTGGAAGAAAGTAGCATGAGAGCATAAGAAAATTTTGGAGTGCAAAAGCAAGGAAAAAATGATAAAACTGATCTGACTCAGTGTTTTTCGTTCAGGGACAATAAGAAGGCAAGAAAAGAAATAAAACAGTTTAAAGTTGTGAGAAAGTCCTTTTCATCTAGATAATCCCTTTGACCACACAGGACTGCTCTTCCCACAATTCAGGTGTTTTGTCCCTCCTTCCCTTCAGACTTCAAGGGAAAGGAAACCATAACAATCCATTGGTACTATCTCTGAGATACATCTCTCTGATTAAAAATGCTTCCATTGCTAATATCATGCTACTTGCACTGACCCTTCTAGCTGTGCCTCAAGATTCAGTCCCAAATAGAAGAAACAAGGGAAACAAACACAAATGTCCTCCTGTAAGCAGAAAGCTCATCCACCTTTTGTCTTCTACATTCGATAGTCCTAATGTTTTTTCGTAGACTCTCTGATCTGACAGGAAGGCTAGGGTCTTACTGAAGCTCAGTTTTCCTTTCTTAAGCACGCAATCAAGGTAACTATTAGTTATCTTTTTCAAGATGCAGTTTTGACTAGGATGTCAAAAAAAAGAACCGGGCAAAGGTTTTCTTCCAGCTGTGGTTTATTGTCTTCCCACAGCTATTTTTAACATCAGGCCAATATTTTTAGCTTTGCCTAGTGAAAATAAAAAAGAGAAAGAAAAGGTTGTTGCTACATTTGTAAGTCTTCCAGGGTCGTTGCAGAGCTGACACTCAGGCACCAGGCTGACCTGGGTACCATCTCTCCTTTGCCTGGGCAGCATTTGACTCTTAAATTAAACAATTGGTTTGATGCAGCCAGAAGCACAGATCTTATTCTTCCCAGGTGAGTGCACTAAGCCCCAAAATTATTCTCTCCATGACCTCCAAAATATTTCAAGTATTTTCCCAATAAAATTACAGCAATAAGAGGAGATGAGTACTTCTCTCTCCTCCACCTCAACAATGACCTTATATCTGAGTGATATCAATTCAAATGTCCTCAAGGTGAGGAAAAATGTGATCCTGGCCTCCCACACACAAATTAAGGGCCATAATCACCAAGTTCTTGGATGAAAGGGATTGCATTTACTTTGTCATTTCCTCTCCTTAAAAGGGCCATTAATCAAAATGTTATGTCTGATACTATTTTGTCCTGAATAAGAAAACTCCATTTACATGCTAGTTGGAACAAAAAAAAAAAGTTATTCTGCAGAAGTAAAACTTCTGTTAAAAATTTCACTTAATCTGAGCTAAATTTCTTATCTATTTTTTCCCATTTATTCACCAACCCAATTGGAAATAGTCATTCACACAGGCAGAGACCAAATTTTTGTTAATCAATTAGATGATTTAGCTAAAACCTTCTGTAAACAACCTGTTTGAAAAGCTAACACTTTTCTGTGTGGAATATCCAGCCCTCCTTTCTTAGGGACTTCTGTTTGAACATGGGAATTGAAAAAAAAAAAAAAAAAAAAAAGGAAGATTTTAAGTAAACTTTGTTTNAAAAAAAAAAAAAGGCAGATCTTAAGTGAATCTTGTCTTGTGCAGTCTCAGCTTATAAGGAATTTTGTTTAATTAATTGGCTATAAATATATATAAATAGGTTGCTTTAAAAGAGAGATCAGCTAGGAGCCCAGCTGCTCTCCCTGCTTCCCATTGCTGGAATCAGACTCTCAATATCATCCAGTCCTTCTATGGACTGCTTAGATTTGTTTCACCAGGGAAGTGGGTTAAAAACCTCTCCCACCAGTCAATGGACTTGTACCATTAACTACACTACGTTCAGCCAGAAAGTTGGTTTTGTTTTTTTTTCAAGAGACATGGGTTACACACCTTCACATTTTTTCTTTCCTTGTTAGCACTTCTATTGTGGCCTCTCATCTCTTCAGAGACCCTACCTAGGATATATACCAATTATTCTCTGCTACTGACCCATCCAGCAAGACATGGAAATCATGAAATCTCCTAGGCTGGAAAAGGCCTTTAAGATCGAGTGCCTCAACTCCCACTTCTAGAGTTACCCACTGGGATGGCATCTTCAGAAAGATCATTACTAATTCAGAATGAGGTCACAGGCTCTTACTGTAGATACTGACATTGTCCATCTCATTAGAAATTTTGTACTTGAATACTGGAAGTTGCTGAAAACATTCCCAGTTATTAAATCAGGATAGAATAACAGCTGGGACAATCAGTACCAGTAGAAACATCTGGGGAAATTTGCCTTGTTTTATATTCCTTCTCCTCTACTAGGGGTACAGAGAATCTGGAAAATCTTGAAAGATTTATGTTTTTTCCCAAAAACAAAGGCGGGTTTCGGAAAGAAGACTGGTATTTTTCTTGCTGTCCTTGGGTAGCCAAAACTAAACTGAGTTATTCAGCACTTAAACAAAACAACTGGCATAGTTCACAACCACTAAAAAGAAAGAACTCAAATTTGCTGAAAATGGAACTTCCATTCAAAATCTCTTTTGTATTTTAAATGATGAAAAGAGAAAGAAGAAATGAAAAAGTTTCCTATTCTTTCAGGTTGGTCAGGCCTCCAGGCAGGGACCTGACACCTCCAGGGGCAAGCTGTTTTGAATCTGGGATGCCAGACTGGCAGGAACAAACCTTCTTCCCCATCTATCAATGAACAAAGCAGGTTCTTGGAAAACCCAGCTGGCCTATCCTCACAGCAAAGTGTTAAGTTTGAACATTTGGGCTGAAGTGTTGAACCATCCTTGCTTCACAAATGTCCAGTTCCTTCTGTACCTGGCTTCTCGTGGCCAAATAAGGAATTATATGGGGCTGGTAGATGCAATTCTGCATGCTGTACCTTACAATACCACAGAACAGCACAAATGTGGCCCAAGAGGATGCAAGGCTGTTTGTGCAGAGTATTTTAGTGGCATAAAAGAATTAGAAATGGTATTGCATAGCTAGTCAATTAATTATATCTTTCCTGGAAGGAATTATCTTATATTTGTCTAGAGACCTCAGTCAATATCTGACTCAGGTTGTGCTTAACACAACAAGGACCTGTGTGTGTGTAAGCAGATACGGACTTGTTTGTGTGTAAACAGAGCAGCAGCCTCTGCCCTGAAGAGCCTACATTCTTCTAGTGTTTTTAGCATCCTTCATCACACCTATCACATACCGCTCCCTCTTAGCATCCTTCTGACCTCTGCAGACTCACAAGAGCTGGCCTGCTTCTTCATACCTGCTTCTTGTGACAATTTGTCCCTCTAGGACTGTGGTACCAGGCACAGATGAGGATGGCATGCCATCGACCTCAAAAGTGCAAAGACACTGGTGAGCTTGTTGGTTTATCAGAAAGACTTTTGAAACCCAAAGACAAATCTGCCAAGCCACCTCTTTCCAACCATATTTCCCTGTGGCCTACAGTTATTCACCCTTTAGGCCCATCCAGGAGCAGAACTAAAATACAGACACAGTAAATCCCACTGCCATCATCTCCATATACAACACACTTTATTATAACAGAATAAGGGGTTCTGCTCTGCTGGACCAAATCAAGTTGGTCAGTGTTAAGTATCGCATTTTAGATTCAAATCCCTGCTAAACCCTCTGCTTTTGCTTGTGGTTAACATTATTTTTAGATCTGTCTTCAGAAATGAAAGACGGCAGCAGCTCACACATAGCAGCAACAGCATCAGCAGCTTTTAAAGGCCAACTCCATAGATTAAAGGGTGATACACTGAGCACCGAAATCCCACCACCCCAGTGTCTACTGATCAGGTTGGGAGAAAAGCTGAGTGACAAACATGTTTCCAATCTCCCTAGCCCATGCAGCGAAATGGAGCAATCTGGCCTGAAAAGGGATTTAGACTTTTGTTGTGCACAAGGGGAGAAAAAGCTGATTTAAATCCATCAACAATACCCTCCCTCTTGGTGATCTCAGAGATAAGGAACAGAGTCTGGACACAGTTCATATCCTACCTCTCACCAGGCCCCACACTTCCACTCAAAGACAAAAGCTGGCAGATGAGGGCAAACGATGCTGCCTTGCTATTGAGTCGCCTGCTCACATAAAAACATGTTGTACAACGCATGGAGACTGCCCAGAGCATTTGATCTAGCTATTTTTAAAGGAAGAGTGAATCCCCAAGCCTGTAGGAAGAGAAATATATGGCCTTTTAGTTCATCAAGACCATTGCTATTAATATGTGTATAGCACTGGTGTGTAAAAAGGATATTTACAGACACAAAGGTCTTGCTCTAACCTGTTTACAGCCTAAACCAAGCAGGCATTTACATCAGAGAACAACAATGTCCTATAGCTGATACAAGAGGAGTAAGCAAAGAAGAGACAAGGCAAAATAAAGAAAAAAAGGAAAAGGAAATAAGGTTTCTAAAACAGAGCTATTAGATCCCCTTACAAGGAGAGCGGATCACATGGTTTCCTTTATCCTGGTTATTTAATATATGCCATCCCTGTGCATTTCACTGTGACTGCCATAAGGAGTGAGCCATTACATTCTGTCTTTATCCCTTGTCACAAGGACTGAGAATGAGGTGATAACCCATTTTTCTGACACCTTCCCAGACCCTTAGGAAAAAAAAAAATCAAAAAAATTTTGCCTTGTTTTACCTGAAAGAGATGAAAATATAAAAATCCCTAACAATTCTGGTTGCCTGTAAGTAAATCTGCTCTTTGCACATCTGTAATAATAGTCATCTTTTAAAATGAAAGTGAAATGAAACAGCCATGCAGGGATGCAGCTGGGGAAAGTCAATCTGTGCAAAAAGCAGAGTCTTGTTTTCATGTGAGGAAAATGTGCCTGACAACAGCTGAGCAGAACACCAACAAAACGGTTGCTGGAAAGCAGCAGCAGCCATCACCTCTATCACTCCACGGATGCCCCTCGTGATAGGCATTAGCGCAGAGCTTCCTCCTTTACAATGATTAAAACAGACTTCAGCAAGCCCTTATTCCCACCATTTTGGAGAGCAGTATTCAGATGCAGATTGCCTTAAATCCCATCAACCCATTCAGGCGTTCGTATGCAAGTGTGTCTGCCCCTGATTGTGTATGTGTGCCAGTGTTTAGATGCATTTATACACACGCACACACAATTCTCCCTCTGCACACACCTTCTCTCCACCCTCTCATTCAGAAGGAAAGAGCTAAAATCGTCAAAGACAAGAATGTGTATTTTCCAGGCTACATTGTCAGATGTTCATGTGTGCATCTTATAAATATTTCATACCAAATATTTAACATTATTCCTTCCCCAATCGGATCAGCTTTGAAATGCTCCTCAAAGTGAATTCTCCCCTAACAATGGCTTGACGCAAAAGCCTTTTTTCTCTCTTAAGAAGAGAAGGCTGCACATGGTCTGCTACCATAGCAGCATGAATAGTTCTTATTTAATGGAAAATAAAAGATACTTTACATTAATTCAGTGGGGGATGGAAAGCTGGGCACATGCATACCTTGTGCTTCAAACATGGAGGAGCATCATACCTTGACCTCCCCTCTCCTGGTCCCATGATTATTACCCAGCTTGCATTAGAACCGTAATGGGAAGTGACAAGTTTATGTAAATGATCCACACAAGGATTTTGCTCTTGTAAAACAGAGCAGTTACTCTGGGCTTTCTAATTATTTCATGCCTTGTGGTTCTGTGATGGGGCAGAGATGACTATTACTTGAAAAGTATATTGTGATTGACAAGCCACTGTCCCCCTGGAACTCATTAAGGCCTGTGCTTTGCAAGAGCGGGTAAAAAAGCCCTACCAGGCACACCACACACACACACACACATCCTCACCCCAGTGCCGGCTGCTCCTTCAGATCATTTGTTGGGATTTTTGCACTGATAGAGAAAAGCACAATCTCCATGTATCTCAAACAAGTACCACCTCCTGGCTACAAATTGACCAATTATCCTCCGCTTTCACGTTTTCACTTTTAAATCTGTAAGATCAGCAGCAACTTACCTGTCAAACATGCAGCAGTGTTTGCATTTCAACACACCGGATGCAAAAGTCAGTTTTTTCACAAGACACTGTTCAACAGAACAGGGAGGAGAGAGGCTGGCACAGGGGATGAGGGCTACCCTAGAAGCTGCCACCAGTGCATTTCTACCCCTCTGATTTGCGCCAGGTGCTTTCCAGTATGTACAAAAGGCCATTCTGCTGCCTCTGCATGACCTGTGTGCTTTTCTTTCCTGATTGATTTTTCTGACCTTTAAACTTGCAAAGAAAAATTACGATTTCTTTGGCGAAATAGAGCCCCTGTCTTTTGAAACATACACTATGCTGCAGCCATGGAAGGAGGAAGAATCCTATTCAGGCAGGGGCACTTTTTCCTCAGTGTAGCAGTGGGTTTGAATTCTGCTGCTGGTTTGGCACGTAACAGAGTTTGGCATAAAATCAATTCATTGTTAACTCCATTGTGGTTGGATCTTATGGGCATGCAGCATTTGTTACTTTTAGTTATGTTTGATTTGTGATTGAAATAAACCCTCTGGAGATACTTATGAAAGGCATTCAGCTCACTTCAATTCTTCCATTAGAAAACATTGGCACTGTGGTTACTTCAAGCAACTCCAATCTTTGCAAACAATTAACAAAACCAAAACACCAATCAGGTTTTGAGGCTTTCAGTTTCAATTTGACTGCTTTGGTATTTAATTCAGTCTTTACAGTAACCCACCTGACTATGTCTGCAAGTATTCAACAGGGGAGAATTATGCTTTTAGTATTATGCTCCGTAATAGCATTGCATTGAAATAACAGTACACATAATCTGTAATACATTGTTGTGCCTAATTTATAGATGGATTTCCCCCAAAAAAATCTGAGTCACAGATATTCAATAGACAAGACAAGTCCTCAGGATCCAACTTATCAAGCTTAGGCCAAAAACTGCATGTCATTGATGATCAACCAACATAATAATAGAAACACAGGGAGAGAAGAATAATAAAAACAGCAAAAAGAAAGGGGGTGGAGGGGAGGAAGATGAAGAAGTGTTCTGTGTCAACTACATTTTGGAGCAGTGGAAAATGAATATGCTGGGGACTAAGGAGGGTGTTGAAATACACTCAGCATTGCTTTGATTTGCCTCGCTGATGGGGACTTCATGTTATGAGTCTCATAAGCACAGATATAGGTTAGTATAAGGATTTTTGGGCTCTGCATTTTGAGCACGTGCAGTTTTCAGGCAGCTCAAATGCACTTTCAGGCTGAGGATGAACCCTATGTCCAGGGGCAAAGCTCAGCAATCACAATTCCTGTGCCAGTCCAAAATGGCATTTGCAGTGGGACGTGAGTCAGCAGGGAGGGCCACAGGCCAGTATTGCTGAGTTTCTCTGACATGCGACTTTATGGCCTCCATTCCTGTTTTTGCAGTGAGAGATCACAATCATGATCATCTAGTGAACTGCATCCACTGCTTCCCTTCCCTTGGGTCTCCAAGATACAGGTTGGACGGTTCTCAGACACTTGAGAAATTTGGTATGCGGTTCATCAGGAGAGGAAACTTCCTTTTTTTCAGTGCTTTCACCTGGTGCATATCTCCATTTAGTCAGACTTCTTGGGAGTAACAGAGGAATGTCATTTGGCATCTGACAGCAGAAAAATACAGTTTTACGCGTAAGCTGAGCAAGTACAAACTACAGCACTAGTTTTATGTAAACCAAAACCTTCCACTAATGATTTAGCACCAGGACAGAACTTTTGTACCTAGCAAATATCTTTGCTCAACCCATTCAAGCTAACTCCCCAGCAATATCTCAGCTCTCTCCTTGAGTGACATTCAGAGGCAGCACTGGAGAGCTACTGGCTGTTTATCCAAGCATTTGTATAATAGCTGAGAATCTATTGCTTAAGCACCTTCAACAGCAGAAAATACGTAGGATGCAGATACCCCTTGTGCTATGACTCCCATCTCCAATTGCATTGCAGTGCAATTCTTGTAAACACCTATTCTGAGACCCAAACTCCTTGAAACTGAATCTTTGTTTCAGGAACTTGGACCCTTCTGGCTCCAGGGCATAAGCAGACACTTTTTCAGTTTTATTGAGAATCCTCTGGCACTTCTGTGACCATTAGCCTCTGACCACAGAGGTGTAGAAAGAGTGTTAAGTACCTTCAACAGAAGATATTTCTGTAGACAAGAGCACTGTGGTCACTTCTAGGCACCATCAGAATTTTAACAGGTAGAAAAAGAGCTGAACAGCAATATGAAGAATCACAGAACCAACAGAACATGCAGAGTTGGAAGAGTCCCACAAGGATCATTTACTCCAGCTCCTGACACTGCACAGGATCATCCCCAAGAATCACACCATGCGCCCGAGAGCACTGTCCAAGTTAATCTTGAGCTCTTTAGGCTTGGTGCTGTGACCACTTCCCTAGGGAGCTGTTCCAGTGCCCAAACACCCTCTGGGTGCAGAACCTTTTTCCTAATATCCAGCCTAAACCTCCCCTGCCACAATTTCAGGCCATTCCCCCAGAAGAAGAAAAAAAAAAAAAAAAAAAAACAAACCTCAACTAAATTCACCAAATTACTTTGAAGAACAGGTAATTTACACTAAAAGGCCAAAATCTATCAATTATGTTCATTCTCATCCAGCCTTTATTTTAACACCCTACTGCCCTATGAAGTTTTTTTATCATTTTGAAGAAATATTGTGATCACAAAGTCTGAGCTCTTGATCATGAACACATAGCTTCAGCCACAGCCACTAAGTGTATGGAAAAGGGAACAAAGGAACTAGCAGTTTACTCAGGAAACATCTTGGAGAGCTTGGTTGTAAAGCGACTCAAAGAGGCTGAAGCATTTCCTTCAGCACTGGTGGTAATCAGGCCTATTATGCTGCACAGGAGCACTGCTGTCAGTGAAAGCCATGGCGTAAGTGCCTACAGCCTAGAGTTTACTGAGTTTATATGGTTATCTGTGGAAGAAGTTAAGATGGCTCAGTTCATAAAAGTACACTAGCACAAATATTTATGTAAACTGTGCTTGTAATATCTCAATTCAAATGCAAGCAATTATTCTTCTGGCATGTTTATCTAGTCTCAGTGGAAGTGCCTGACCTTTACATCTCTTAACGTGGATAATGCAAGCTGCTGTTAATGACATATTTTAAGTTAAATTCAGCTTACATTGGAATGGAGCAAATCATCTGGTGGGAGTTACATACTATATCTCACACTGGCCAAGCCCAAGCCCCTGCTTTTTACTAGAAAACAGCATACTGCTTATTAAGTACATCTTCATAAGCATATATTTTTATATTGTATAACTGTTTTTATATGTTGAACTTTGTATACATAGCTATATATTATAGAGGTGTTTATGGTCTCGAGATATGGCTACTTCAAGTTAGGCAATATTTAAGCAAACCCAAGGACTCATTACACTGGTTCCATAAAACTGGGTTGAAAGCCTCCCCATGCCATTTCTACTCACATTTTGCTCATGTACTTTTTCCGGTTTCTGAATTCCAAAAGGAAGAATCAGAGTGTATGCAATCAAAAGCTGAAGGGAGCAGAGCAAATTTTGATTTCAGCTCGGAAGGGCTGCCCCCTCCAAAAACCACAGAGAACGTGGCAGTGCTGTGAAGCTCATGTGGTCAAAGCTTATGCCTCTTATGTAAAAAGTGTAACTAATTCAGAGAGCTCAAACCATCCACACAGCACCAGGGGACTCAGCCAGAGGAACAGTTTTAAGCCTGAGCCGTCCAATTAGTTTAAATACATTATTAACAGCGGAGGCCACAGCTAAATGCATCAATAACCTAAACCTTACCTAGACATAACAAGAAAAATGCCCTCAGCTTCAGCTGCTGAAGGTTAGATGAATTCAGTATGAATTACAACGGCACCCTAAAGGTCTCAGTAAAGAACATCCACAAAAGACCAGTCTCAAGCACTTGGAAGCACAACAGACACTGTCCCATTTCATCACCGAACAAAAATCATGCAAAGTTGCAAACCTAGCTGCAACAGAATAATTTGGATCTAAAATCCGTAACGGTCCTTTCCTTATACATCTCTATTCTTTACCTTGCCCCCATCCTGCTGTGAAATGTGCAATAATTGCACAGCAAATGACTTTTGTTTTCTGAGAGCATGACATGGCCATTATTAATGTGGCCTGGTATTAATCTGTTTTTCTTTTCATCTTTATCAGACATCTATATCTCTCTGAGAGGTCTTGTTTACATAAAACAGTGCACTTGGATGCATGGTGCTTAATGAGTTTCTGTATAACCAGAACAGAGTGAGTAAAGTACACTACTCTTTCCAATTATTAATCATTTGACTGTGTTAAGAGAAAAAGTACTTGAACAAATTGTGCCAGAAAGCTTCTTTCCTTCTTTTTTTTTTTTTTTTTTTGCTATAAAGAAGAGCCATAAATTAAAAGTTAGGACAATGTTGCTTTGGCTCCAAGCAGAAGCTGTAGGAAGAGAAAAACCCCTGGCTGTGCTCATATTTCATGCTCCCTAATCAGTGAGTGGTTCCTTCCTACCTTTGCAAGTCTCTGCCGAGGATGGTATAATCGAGTTGACCAAACACTGGTCTCAGTGGGTCTGGCTACTCTCAGGGAATCCTAACAGCACTTTCCACTCCAGATTCACATTTTCCCTTGGATGCTGATGAGCCTCAAGTGCACTGTCCACCCAGCACCTCCTGCTTTCTGTCGAAAGAAAACCCAGGTGGAGGGCAATGGAGTTGTGCTGGGGCTGTGCTCTGACCTGCAGCCCACCACAGAGCTCGCTGGCCTCACAGACAGAGGCACCAGGCAATCCATGACATTTGAATGGCCCTTAGCAATTTCCTACACACTCCAAAAACTGAAGGCTTGGTATGAGAGCAAGACATGTTCACTATCATCCACACACCTAGTAGAGAAGCAGCAAAGCCAACTGGCTCTGTGCCCTTCATAAAAAGCACAGTTTTCACAAAAACCTGCATCAGAAGATGTGATTTTCAGTTGCTTCCTGTAAATTTTGCCAATCTAGTTATAAACGACTGAGTTCTTCCCACGGGTAAGGCAAGCAGTGCACTGTTTGATTCTGCTGATTCCCTCGCATGAGCCCTGCATGGCACAACCACAAATTGCCACGTGCAAGCTCCCATGAAGCCCCAGCTCAAACACATACCACAGGCTGGAGGGGCAGGAACAAGGCCCACAGCACATGCTATTAAAGGCTACTCTGGGCCACAAAGCATCGTGAGATGCCACAAGAGCAGCAGGAGCAGCAGAAAGGCAGAAGGCATGAAGTTGTTCCAAGGCTGCCCTCATCTCCCTCTACCCCCTCCTTTCCCTAGGCTGCATCCCACAGGAGAGCCAGCCTGGCTCTGCAGGATCTCTGATGGAGTCCAGCACTATTAGGGTGGCCAGGGGCATACTTTTTTAGTATATTTTGCAGTACAGTAAAATGAATGTGTCAGATTTGTTAAAATTGGCACCCTCAGCCCAGAAGCCCAAATTGGATTTAACAGTGAATAAGAATAGCGGTATCATCCAGTAAATAATGGAAAGCCAACTTGCCTGAACCAGAAAATTATTTCAGAGTATTATGCTGATACTTACTTTGGGGTAACAGAAAGCTGCCATTGCAAATCAGCAATAAACTTTGCTTTTGTCATCAAAATAAAGTAGGAAGTTTTTCACATTTTGAATTTTTTACACGACTGGTAAGTAAGATATTCCTTCTTCCAGCAGAATTTTCTGTTAAAAATCAAAGCCTTGGCTAGATATGAGAACAAGGTAGATAAATTATCCTGAATTCCTACTTAACTTGCAGAGCATTATGCCCTTGTTAGGAGGTCAGACTGTTGGGAATATCATAGGTCATGCTACATCTAAGCACTCTGGAGTAAGAGACATATTAAAAGATGTCAGAACAAATAAGGATCAATAGCGGAGAAGGAGTTAACTCAGTCATCTGTGAGAGAATTAAAATGCTCAGTGCTTTAGGAAATCTCTTTGGATCTGCTTATAAATGTAATGTGGCCAGGACGTTGTCAATCCCAGGTTAGAACGGTATCTTTAATACTAATTATTTTGGTTTATTTCTGTGTGTACCATCTTTTTCAGATTAAAAAGTTAATTGTTTTAATTTAATTTAATACACAAGTTTTTTTCCTGTCTGAAGACCCATACTCTATAAGCATTCAGGATTACAAGGCATGATACATTCTTGATAAAATAAGAACATGTATGCTTTTTATGTATGTTTTTATATTATCAAGATATTTTATCAATTCCAGATAGTGACAAAACATCAAAATTGAACACTATGAGTGCATTTTAAAGACTCATCTTGCCTTGCAACCAAGAGTGTCAGCACAGTGCAGATAATTCTTGATATTCTAACTGCACAAGGAACACAAAACTCAGTTTTCTCTCGAAAAGTATTTAGAGGGGTTGGAGCTCTCAAGGACATCAGTCCAAAAGCATGGGAGAAAAAATGCCTGCAATTGCTACCAAAACTTAGAGTTGATGTAGGAAAAACAGCTGATACAGGAAAAAAAGCAGCGAAGAGTTCAGAGGAAAAAAGTCTTTCAAAAACCAGATGATTTTTCAGAAATCCAAATTAGTAAACAGATAATAAAAATGAAAAACAAAACCGTCAGTTTTCTCTAACCTACAGAAATACTTGTTTTGAGTATGAGCTAATGCTTGTGAAGGCAGGTTTTTTATTTAGCTAATAGTTAATTCAAAAGCAACTAGGCGAGAAAATCAAGTGTATTAGGTACATGTTCATTTTAGATTCAAATGCTCCTGATCACTGCACTGCCCGTTTCAGTACAGAAAAAGAATCTTAGGCTTTCTAGTCAAATAGGATATTTATTTCTGCAGCACACAGACTGATTACTATGGATCTGCTTCATGCAACCCCTTCCTTAAGACTATTTCCTATAGCTCCATAATCCACAACGCTGTTCCATGTAATAGCAGGCTAATCACTGCCCTACTTTTAAAAATGCAAAGTTTTTGACGTGCTGTGTAATGGTGCAACCCAAACAGTCCATAAACCTGTCCAGTAGATTCCTCCTCCATTTCCTTGCTTGCTGTTATCTCTCCAAGCACCTTGTATTGTAGAGTTTCATTTAGATTGCAATGTCTTTGGGCCAGAGGCCAAGAAAATCACCTATGGCCTCACACAAATATTAAGTAACAGCAAAATCTGACTTTGAATCCATACAATGCTTTCCAAATTTTAAATCTAAGAAGGCTCAAACATTTAGACATTCCTCTATGGACGACTCAGAGACAGTATTCCACAGGCTATCAAATAAGTGAGAATAAAAGGTGAGGAGAAGGAAAATTTTTCACAGCCTTCCTGAGAATTTTTGCCACATTGCACAATTAAGTCTTTGAGCTATAAATGTAAGTTTCTGATCATATGGATATATGTAACTCAGTTCTCAACTCCTTTATGAAGCTAAAACTTTAAACCTGGTTCTGCTGAAATCAAAGTTAATTTTTTACTGTCAGAGTGGGGAAGTTTTGTGTCTAAATGATATAGGACGTTCACAAAGGGTTGCCACCATGAACTCTGTCATTAAAGCTACTAATCTTCACACACTGCACTTGGCACCTCTTTCACAGCTGCCTTCCTTTACATCATTAGGCTCTATAGGATATCCACATTTATCTGACAAAATTATATATTACATTACAGAAACTGCTAAAAGTCCAAATTTTACCTGGGTCTTCAAAGAGTTGTGGCAGGGAAAAATAAACTGAAGCAAGGAATTGTAATCCAAGTACACAATAAAAGCATTGAGATCCTAAAGAGGAGGAAGTTACGCTGCTGCATCACCATGTGGTACCCTCAGTGCCCAACCACATGAAATAAGGTTCAGGTGAACAGAACGAGTAAAATGAGGTCATTCCATCTTGAACAAAACATTTTGGGGAAAAAAAAATACATTCTGGGGTGTCCAGACACCTGTTTTACCCATAATGCAATAAAAAATTACTCTAGTAACTCAAGAGGGCATAAGAGCAATAAAAAAATTACAGAAGGTAGTTTTAAGATATTTGTGGAATGCGCAAGTTAAGTTTTCCCTTTGATCAGCTTTATCCAAAATTTTTCATTGGCATTAAACAAAGGTGACATTCAGGGATGAGCCTCACTGGTCCAGGGGAATATGCAGTGGGGTCTGCAGCTGTGGCAGGATTTGAAGCCCACTGGTCCCTTTTTGTCAGCTCAACTGAGCCTCTGAACAGGATTTTGCCCTCTGGGAATGAAACGCAAGGATGAGGTTAGGAGTCCTGCCCCTGATTTTGCTTTGCTCTTCAGCCACAGTTAGGGAGTCACCCACCCACACCCCAAGCATGAGTCACAGTGCAAATACAACCATTGTTTTAAGCTGTCCTAGGGTCTTGAATTGCAAAGTTCAGATTTGGCTCTGAATTTTTTCCACAAAAATCAGAGCTGTTCAGACATGGAGTTACATTTTCTTTGGAGTCTGTGTAGAAGAGGTCAGTCCTGGTACACCACAAAGACCTCATATCTCCCTAGGGAGTATCCCACCCTTTGGATGTAATACCCTGGAAATCATGAGAAGAGAATTGAGACAAACAATGTCTTGTGAAGCTGGACATATGCAAACTGCTCAGTCCTGGCTGTCAATTGAACTGCGTCAGTATGGGAGCCCAGTTTACCAAATTTTTTTTACTGCCATGCCAAAAACAAGGAGTAGAGGCTGGTGTAATGGAAAGAGAACATGGATTGGGTAATTTACATCCTTCTGCTAGAGCACAACTGACTTTATTAATAATGTATCTTCTAGGCTTAGCCCTTGTCTTGGGCAGTTCTGCTTTACACAGTCTGATCCCACACAGGCCATTTTTCACCAAAATGCAGTTAGGCTTATCAGCACATGCTATATAGATACAGATCAAATAATCCTTGTATAATAGGGTCTCCAACTCCTAAATTCCTTGCTGTGAGATGGAAGTTACCTGTTCACCTCAAACACATTCAAGTATTCCAGAACAAAGAGCTCTCTTTTAACAAATGAACTAGGTACTAGTACCTTGGTAACATGTTATATGCTTGGGGTCTCCAGTTTGAGATAATTGACAAATACAGATGTACATACTATTTTTCTTCTTAGTATTCTGAAATTGTCCTGGATATTTGGTTCATTTAAAGATGCCTCCTAAAGACAAACAGTGGCCACAGAATTCATCTTGGATACCAGGTCCCTAGAATGTGGTGCACGTAAATGGTGCTCAAAGAGGCGAGTTCTGACATTCAGCACTGTAAGTCTGCAAGTAACTGCAATTTTGATCTGCTCTGAAGAGCTGATACAGTGCCTGGCTGTCTCTTTGTTGTAAGAGGCTGGGAATTTCCTGCAAAGCATGTAATATGCTTGAGGCATCAAGTTTTTTACATTTATTTGCCAAAAAAAGGCTGCATTATTTGGCATTTTTCCATGGTGGCTTAATTCAAGGGCTATGAACAAAATGGAAATGAAAATGGAAAACACCTTTCAGTTACAAAATACCACTTGCACGCACTCTGAATCTTGATAGTGTAAACCACAATAAGCAGCAAAAGAACCAAGATAAAACCTCAAGGAGATTCCTAGCAGTTATCTATAAGCATCATTTAGCTAAGCACAGCAAATGTTTCAGTCCAGTAGCCATTGCAACAGGGCCAGAGTGAGGAATAGTGGGGTTTGTCCCCATACTGTGATCCTGAGAGGAACAACATGACTGTGCCTTGTCAGCTTCTCCGGCACAGGCAGATGAAATATACCTGCCTCATTTTGACCACAGGGTAGAATATAACACAATATTACTGCAAAGTTTTTTTATCCCAAATCCTGCACTTAACATTTCTTATGGCCTTTTCTGAAGTTATGAGACTCTGTAAAAGACCTCCCAACCAAGAAAGGTTTCAGTCTTCCTTTGTTATAAAGTGTGATGCCACGAGCCTTGAATTTTCAGGAGAACAAGAGAGGTGGCCACATTATCTATGAACTAATCTGACTTAAGAGCTTGTCTTGCTTTGAACACAGAGATTGCAATACCACATACAGGAGAAGTAGTTTTGAGATCCCTAAATGACACACTCTAGGACCAGGTCTTCTAGATATATTTTGTTTTACCTATGATTTTTTGTGGAAAACTTGAGATACCTGCAAGTATTAAGAAGGGTGACATCTGAGTGTTTAGCTTTTTTTTTTTTCCCCTTTCATCATCTGCCTTTAAACAGATCCTATAAAAGCACAGGCATTGTTATTGCTAACAATTTCAAGAAAAGTCTTGGTCACAACCTCAATTTGTGTTTTAACAGGCCTAAACATTGCAAATCCAAGCCTTATCTATTAGGATAACGCAAATAATGCCTCCAGTTTGTCAGAGAGTCACCTGTCCACAGTCAAGCCAAATAAAAAAGACCCTGTTCTTGAAGACCTTCAAAGCTCCCTTTCCTTTACATTTTTAATTTTATAAGCAGGGGAAGTTAATGTCTCTCCTTAGAAGGGCTAGTTTTCCTAGACCACCCAAACAAATTGCTTTTGAGTTTTGAAGCATCCTTGAGGCTGAGACTGAGATATTTCACAAAAGAGTCTGTGAATATGAACAAGGTAAATCTCAATTTATAGCGTCCATCTGCAGTGATAAGGCTGCATCACTATTGGTGAAGTACACCCAAAAAGCAATGTAATGAAAACATGATGCAACTTCATGCTCCTGGGACATGCCTGTTTGATCTTTAAACTTCAGTCCTGTTCCTATGCTGATGATCACTTCATGGTCAGAACCAGTTACTGGATTTTCATGAAGTAACATTAACGTAGCCGCTTCTATCCAGAAAGTGTTTCGGCTTCGTTTTTTAAGAAAAGAACCTGTGCAGTGTAAGGAATAGGGCAGTCCCATAATATTCCTTCCCCCTGGAGAACCTGAACTCTCTTGTTTCTTCCAATCTTGTTCCTCAGATTGGAATTTGCTGCAAGGGATGGTGAAACCTGTTTAAGTCAGCTGCATAGTCTGGTGAAATTTTTTGCAGCCAAATTTTTGTTTCTGAAACGTCAAGCTGCGCTCAACAACGTTGAGTGTCCTAAGAGAGATACAATGCCAGTGGGGCAGTCAGAAGGAGATAGCAATCAAGCTTTTGGAAAACCATGATTTATCACATGGTTAATGCCAGAATTTGTTTAAAAGTGATCCTTTAATGCAAACATTGAGTGTGGATTTCCTTGAGGTGATGTAATATTAAGAGTTCACATGTGGCAATAGCTAGACTGATCATTGGACAGCAAAGGAGGCAAGAGCATCCTCAGACTTCCTACAAACTTATGATCTTCCAGTTGCTATTTTTGTTGTATTACCTTCATATAGGACATGCAATCGTATCTCATCATATACACAGGTGTTTCAAAACCTTGATCAATATGCAGTTTTGTAGCAAAATGCTACAGATTTTTAAGTGAACCATTAAATTGCTGTTGTCATTGTCTTGACTTTCTTTGTCTTGTGTTTCATACAGCCAGCTGATGTTCAAATGTGTTTTGTGATTTTAATCTTCTCCCTTAGGCTTACCCACAAAACTCTACCACATACTTATTCAGCAAATTAACTAAATTATTTCCTTCCCGAAGAAATGCTTAGATCTGCATGGGGAAGGCTGATGGGTTTTGGCAGAAAAGTCTGGAATTATGGAGTCACTGACTAACTGCAAATCAGCTGCAACTATGGATCAAGGAAATGTGGATTCAAAGAAGGACATAGTGAGATGAATTCTGATTTTGTTTATAATTTGTAGCTTTACTGACATGAACTGAACTACAGTCAGACTCCTCCAGTTGCTCATGTCCACAGCACACTTAGCTGTACACGTGCAGCACTAGTCATTTTCATCACAACCAACCCAACTAGGTCAGCTTCTTCCCTTTTCTAGTGATAAGAGGTAGAGATTATAAGAAATATATATATTAAAGAAAATACCTAACTTCACTGCACTTCTTTAGAAGCCACTTGCAAAGCCTCAGCATGAGCACCTATTCAATCCTCTAGAGCTAACATTGACCCACACTGCCCTCAGGAAAAAGGTGCAGAACCTCACAAGCACAGACGGCCTTTCCCCTGAGATCCCCCTTCTCCTTTTCCTCAGGGAGCCAACAGGTCTGGGTAGACCCTGTGGGACTTGATGGGGCCCAGCTGACTGAGGGGGGCTCACCCTTCATTTACCAGTGGCAGGAGAGCTTCCTCACTGCACCTCATCCATCACACACAGGCAAGGGAAGGAGAGAAGTGGGAGTGCTGGGTGTCACAGGGCTCACATGACCCCACACAGTGCTCACCTTAGTGCTCACAGGTGTGCAGGGACTCTTGGATGCAGGCTTGTGCCTTAACCAAAATTTTCAGTGCCTGTTGCTCTTCAAACCTACACAACTACTGGGTGGCCTTTTAGGCAGATGCCGGAGGACATGCCCCATCACTTATCCCAGTGGAGAGCCTGCCTTCCAGGGCAGGCTGTCTGCACCAGTGCTGGGGATGATGACGGAAAGAGTCTGTTTTCTTCATTTTTAATGTAGAGATTTGAGTGGGAGCTGAATCCTGTCAAGTGTTTCCTGTCCTGCACACACCCTTGTCAAAGAGCTCTTTGGAGAATACAGAAAGAGGATTAATGCTAATAGCTATCTGCCTGTCATTTGAAAATCTCAAGCAGTACTTGCTGGATTTTCCTCATGAATCTCTAACACAGGATACTGAAAGGACACCTGAAAGGAAACTTTGCAGGGAACACTCTCACACCAAGCCACAAGGTGGACAAGTGACTCTGCAGGGTATGGGTGTGGATCATAGCCTACACACCAGATGTGTTTAGGAGCAGGAAGGCGGCCTGCATTTGGAGTCATTTTGCCATCAAAGTAGGTTTACCCAATTCATTCCATTCAGTCATGCATTATAATTCATTCCACTATGTGTTTCAGACACAGTCCCCACAAGACTGCATTCATGTAGCATTGTTAGTAACATTCCTACCCAGACAGTCCCCCCTATCCAGCACCAACACCATGTACCAGATACTAAATATTTTTGATCAGGCTAAGAACTTCATTGGTCAGACCCTAACAAAGGACTCAATGCCATAGGAACTCCCAGTGGGAGTGGTTTCTGTGTTTTACTTAAATAAATAATTTTTAAAACACGTATCATAGCCTTTGAGAGGTTCCATATATTTATTGTAACAAGGAAGCAGAAGAAAACACAAGGCAGAAAGAATTTATGATGACCAAGAGCTCACAGATCCAAAACATAGCTCCGTAAAAGCTTCTACAAGGCAAGCTAACTCTAGACCAGCTAGGCCAAATAAACATCCTTTTTAACCACAAAAGTAACATTTGTATTATACTAACAGCAAAGGGTTTCTCTTCATTTTATTTGGGACTTATTTAGGGGTTTTGAGGAGGGTTTTTATTATATTGTTTGGAGATTTTTGTTGTTTGTGGCTTGGGTTTTCTTCAACCTGCAAAACATACAACTTTTTTTTTCTTTTCCCTTTCTTCATGTTCTTTAAAAAAAAAAATCAAGAAAAAGTCATGCAAGATATTCTGCTTAACATTCTTCAGGATGTATGCTTTAAAATATACAAGTCACCAGCCACTGAGGTTCAGTGCTATTCCTACGCAAATAAAAACTTCCACAGCTTTTACAGGCCATGCTTTATTTACCTGCATGAATTTTAACAAAGAAATGCAAAGTTTTACAAAATTTGCATCTCCACAAATCTGGAGACCAGCCAGACTAGGTGCAAGAAAGCAGCACATGGATATATTTGTAGGACACTGCTGAAAGCAAACATTGCATAAAGTAATCAATTGGGTATGAAGTAAAAAAAAGTGTTTAAGCATTAACTGTGAAGAAACCAGAATGATCCAGCTGTGTCTCTGTAAAAACAAATAAAACGGCAGAGAGCAGGGAAACTGGCTGGGCTTATAGCTGTGAAGGCCAGCGCTCCCTGCCAGCCCCAGGCCAGCCGGCTTTTACTCTTTAATGGCTTCATGCCCTCTAATTAAGGTCTCCAAATACAATCCCTTTGAACAAATGTAAACATTTGTCTTGCTAATTCCCATTACTTAATAATTAGAGGCCCCTGCAGTTACCTCAACACAGGGAAGATGCATCATAGTATTGGGGGTTTTGTCATTTAAATGCCTGATTTACTCAAATGTGAACGCTTGCAGGTGTAAGAAATGAGTGAGCAAAACTGACAATGCACTTTTAAACTGCAAGTAACAATCTGAAAACATGATTGGTAGGATTATAAACTCAGGTATGACATGGTATTCTCACAACATTGAGTGCTTTTTAAAGATATCTTGCTCAAATTTTTCTTTAAAAACAATGAATAGCCCAGAAGAGAAGGAAAATTGCCTTTTCCTTATGACAGTCATTTGCTGTCTGTGCTGCTCTGCTTTGAGCAAGTCATTACACCTCATTTGGGCTATCTTTAGTCAAACAAATGGGTCCATGTCACCAGAGTGCTGTAAACGAGCAGGCCCTTCAACAGATGTGAACCAGTTAAAGCTGGGTTTAGGGGACTATAGAAGGCCCTGGAAAGATGAGGTAGAGGCAAGAGAGTCAAGCAGATGACAACCAGGGAAAGATCATCTTGTTCTGAATAACTTCTTTCTCTTGAGGGAGCACATAAAGCCACACTCCTAAGAAAGAGAGCAGAGAACTACAGAGAAACACAGAGGTGTGTGGGAATTGGTAACTCTGGTTTGTTGAATATTTCATTTGTGAGTTCTTGTGATGCTGAGAAACATCATCAAACAATTCTAGTTTTGCCTACTTTGGAAAAAGAACACCAAAGTGAAAAACAAAAGATAAAAGCAGAGGGAAAAGACAAAGGAAGCTAAAGGGGATGGAAAATGTGTCATGTCATCTCAGGCAAGAGTGAGGGTATGGCAATGCAGTGGAGGCATGAAATGACTTGGTCAGATGGCTGTATCACAGCAGATGTGATCAGCACAGTTCAGCTGAGGGCTAACAGGCCAAGGAATGCCAACTACTACTGCCAGCTGCCTTTCTGTCCAGGACAGCCAATGTGAGCACCACACAACTCCAGCACCCAGGCATCAGCAAGGTGAAAGACCCTCAGCTTCCCACTCGGGAGAACAAGGGTCCCAGCTCTTCTCATCAGCAGGCATACCTTTATTTCCAGTCCACTAGTAGGGCCAAGACATAATACATTTTCTTCAAAATCACGATGCCCCCTTATAACTTAACTGGTAATGGCTATTTGCATTTTTCCTTCCTCCTATCTTATATATCACATACCTGCCTAGAGCAAGATTTTATGGACAAATATAAAATTCAGATAATGAAGGTTTATTGTAAAAATGCTGGCACACTGTTACAAACACGGGACAAGCTGGCGCCACCATAATTGAGCAGACATTTAAATGGGCAGTAGTTTGTGCAGTAGGATGGCCATTTGGGTGCACAACACCTAAGCTATTTCTCAACCCCTCCTTATCCAGCCACTTTCACAAATTAAGTGCAACAGCAGCTTTTAGTAGAAAAATGAAATACTAGAATGCTCACACTCTGCTCACATGCACATCTCTACTAGAAATAGGCCAACAAAATGGCAAGTTGTCCTTGAATCACAAAATTTAAGGAGTCCTTCCTCTAATTGAAATTTGTGTTATAACTGTGGGAACCTACACCACCCTCTTCTCTGCTCTTTTTTCAAGGGGGTTGCTTATATCTTTTCAGGGCAGTATTTCTCAATTCTGCTGCTGTCAGCAGTGCCTACATCAGCTCAGCTGTGACATGCTAGCAGTAATACCAAACTACTCCCGATCCAAACACAAGGAGATCAAGGTGGGCTGCTCCAGGTCTGCCAAGAAATCCAACTTTTATGTGCACGGCAGGGGCCACAGCTCCTGAGATACCAGGTAGGCAAGAACCTTGCAGCCCAGTGCTGGCAGCATGGCAAACATGCGTTATTCTGATGCACTTGCTGTACTGGCTGAAAGTACTCATTAAAGCCTCTGGTCTCATGTACCAGGTCCAGTTCCCAGTTCTTCCATCAAAGTCAGACCACACCTAGCCAGTGATCAGTCTGACAGTCTTTTTAAAATAAAATCTGTGGTAGCTTTTTGAGGAGGCAGCTTCTAAAGTACTAAACCAACTATTAACAGCTGTACAGACTGATTGTTTGCTGGAAGATCCAAGAGAACTTGCTCTGCATAAATCCCCCTTATTTTTATTACTGAAGTGAAAAGAAAAGGCAAGGAAAAATAGATTCACTTGCCTGAAACAATGTCTTGCTTGACTTACATTTTCTTAAGCCTTTTGATACAAAATGGCAGTGTTTTAAAACGGTCTTAGAAGAAAACATTCTTTTACAAGTATTTTTTTAAACAGCCAAACAGGACAAAAATAAACTCCTATAATACTAATTGGCATCACTGAATACCCATTTTAATGCACACTGTGAAGTACACCCAGCTCTGCAGAGCTGATTTGCTCACTACCTGCCCATATGCTCGTTTGCTCCGGATACTAACGTCAGTAAAGCTCAGTTTGCTCAGACACTGATATTCAGGCTTTTTCCAGATAGGTGCTCCAGGGGTTCAAAGGGCCAGCCCTCCCTCTGTCTTGAGATGCTGGCCTTTTTTTCCTCAAATGCCACTTCCACCTTTGCTTGCTTGTTCTTGAGGAGCTCTGCCTCTTTCTTCTTTTGGCATTGCCCCTTACTGCATCTTTTCCTATCGCCTATTTCTCTCCATCCCTCTGTATTGAATTAAACAATATCATTATGCAGTAAACAGCCCAATAACCCAAGTCAGCATATGGCATTCATAAGCTTTTATTGTGCAGCTCTAAATCTGTGGCCGCCTTTGTTGAAATGTCCTGTACTTTGCAAAGGTCTGAACAGTGTGATAAAGACAGGACCTCAAACAGCAGTGGAAAAGCCATCCCATTGGAGCTGAATAGTCAGCCAACAGCCAAACTGTGAAGGGCAGCTAGGAAAGAAGATGTCCAACCTCACTGGCTCTACTCGATGCACATAATCAAGTCATACTCTGCACATGCTCCAAGTCTGTTCACACCACACAGAAAGCAGTCATAAAGCACAACCAGCTTCTGGCTAGTAGGTCTGAGCTCATCAGCCCCCCTGGCCAGAACATCTGGGCACAGCTGCTGCTGAGCACTAGACAAGCAGGAGAGCAGCATAACACAGCCTGCTCACCAGGATCACTGTGATCATGGGAGAAAGCCTTACTTTTCTCTCCTCACTCATCAGTAATGAGGGAGGAATACTCTCAACCCCCACCACAGAACTATGCAAAACATTTTGTTATTGATCATTAGATGAAAAAATCCTCTTTAATGTGGCCATTGAGTCTGACAGCTAATTTAGTTGTAAACATGCAGAAAGTGGTAAAAAGAACAAGCAAAAGAAACAAGTCACGATCAGTTCCTGTGTTATGCTTGGTGGTGCTACACAGGTTACACTGGGAGCTGTATTAGCATATGACCTACATTTTAAAATTAATTTTGTTCTCAAGTTAGGTGTTCAGGGTTTTTTACTCCTGCAGGCAATTGGTGTTATTGTATGTGTATTAATATATCGGCTCCACCATGTGTTTCCCCTCCCCTCCAGTACTTGCAAGGGAGGCTGTAAGTAGCAGGGGGAGGGTCTTCCCATAATCAAGGTCCAAGCATTGCTGACTCTCCTGTTTTGCACACTACAACACTCATGTCAGCAAAGCAGCAGTAACGATGGATGAGTGTTGACATGGGACCACTCAAAGCTCCAAGGACAAAGAATAATCTGTATTGGAAATAGAGGAGGAGGAAGAAACTAAATGAGAAGGCAGAACCAGTTAAGGTTTGCAAGATTTAAAAAAAAAAAAAAACTATAAAAAAATCAAAAGGAGTAAAGATGAGCGTTGGAGGAGGGTTAGAAGAAAGGTTTCAGCAAGTCTTTGAAAGAGGTAAAGCACAAATTTTGAGAGCAAGTTGATATGAATAGCTAAAATTATTACCATAATAGATGTCCTTTTGAAATGCTCTAATGAGAAACAAACTTTGCATAAGTGGGAAGTAGTATTTGATTTCTAGTCAGTTATTTTACAGTCAAGGCTACATATGGAAGTGTTAAAAGCTAGGATGACATTTATTTTCATAAATAAATGGTTTGAGGGATTATGACTTGAAGACAATTAGACAGCCTCTGAGAAGCACTTTAAAAGACCCCCTGGGAAGTATGAAAATATCAGGAGGAAAACACAGATACACTAATTTTGAAACACAGAAGAACAAGTGATTATAGAAATTGTCATCCAGCAGAGCACTTAAAAATGACTTTAATTTCAGACACTGAGAAAAAAATTACAGGAATTAATACTGGTGACCAATCCTCAGAGACAACACCATACTCACTGAATCAGTACTTCACAGGACATTAGAGGAGCTAATACAAACTGAAATAGGACCCTTCCACAACAAGTCAATCATTTCTCTGAAGAAGAAACCCCTTTCCTCTGTCTGGGAAATTTTATTCTATCTACAATGTTTCATGGCAAATACCTTGTGGTATTTGCATTACCTGTAACCACCTCTAGAAATTTCCAGTTCCTCATGTTAGGAAATTACTACCTCAGGTGTTAAATAGATGTTAAGAGGTTGACCCTGGCCCACATGACATCCTTGTCACTAAACTCAAGAGACACAGATTTGACAGATGGAACACCCAATGGGTAAGAAACTGGCTGTAGGGCAGTTGTGATCCGTGGCTCAAGCTCCAAGGGCAGAGCAGTGATGAGTGGCATTACAGAGGGGCTGGTTTCCTGCAAAGATTTTTTTTTTTTGCATTTGTAAATTTACACTACAATTTTTCTCTCTATGGAGGAAACAGACAATAATATTAATGCTCCATTAGCATAAATACTGAATTTAGTGCCTAAGCTATATTCAAAGCTGTATGTATTAGTTGATACATACTGGCCATCATATTTGTGGTGTCTACTATAGCAGGATGCATCCCTTAAGACGTGACCAGAGGTGTACTACCCAATTAGAGGCATTCTCTGGGTCCCACCTCAATCATTCCCTAGGCAGAGACAAGGACTGCCAGGCAACTCAGATCAGGCAACCTAACACAGAAGGACATGTTCCATTATAGGGCAGCACATGTGCTCCTCAGCTGAGCAACGCTGTCATCTTGTTCAAACAGCAGGAGTAGGTCCCCTTGCTCGTGTGACAGGAAGGGACTTGCACAGTTCTAAAGTTGGGGCAACAGGGAATAAATAAGCATGACAAGGAGACTGCTCAATAGGGAGCTCCAGCAAGCCATACCCATCACCCCACAGGCACCAGGATGATTTTTCCACTCTACACAACATTCTCTAAGATAGGATGCCCTCTTGATCTACATGGTAGAATTATTTATCTGCTTCATTCTTCTCTTGCCTTTTTTTTCCCCCTCCCAATAAAGCTTGAATAATCTCCATACCTTTTGTGGGAACTGTGGGTATTCTTTAATTTTCTTTTCTCAGTTTGCGTAACTCCAAGATAAATTTAGCAAGAAACTCCTTCTGTAATGCCCTCAGGATAAAAAGAGGAAAAGCGAGATTTAAAAGTAAATGAAAGATGACAGCTAAATCTTTAAAATCATAGAAACACTTAACTACAGCATCTCCAAATCACATGAGTTCACTGATCAGAACATACTATTTGTCCTTATAGGTAGACAGATGTATTTTGAAAAGCTCCAGTGTGAGCCAGTAGTATTGTACTTAGAGGAAATAATTAAAGTAACTGTAATCACTACCCAGAAATACTTACAATTTAATTAAAGGCAAGGATTCTTTGTCAGTGCCTAACTACAGCTCTCTATGGATGCGATTTTCAGAAGCACTGAAATTTCAGAGGGAATAAAGTAATTTTGGTCGTCTTGGTTGCCAAGCTTCCAATTCATGAGAAACGCTGACTAAATACAAGTATATCTTGTTCTCAGATGGTTTTTTAGGTCATTAAAACCAGTCCCTTGTTCCAGAAGTCAAACACATAGTTCAACATTTTTTGCAGATATGCACTGAAACCAGTGCCAGCTACAGAGATGTCCTTCAGCAGCAACAGAGAAGGTGTCTGCAGCCAGGTGGTGATGCTGGGTCACACTTTGTCACCTCTGTAAGCACCTAGGGCCACAGAAGTGAGAAGGTGAAGCTTGACTCTGAAAATGCTCCTTGAAAGGTTTGAAACAAGCGCCTTTCCCTGCTCTTAAATGTCATGCTCAGCAATTCAAACCAAAGCAAGCAATGCTCCTGCACTCACCCATTATCACAGCTGTTCTTGTCAAAAAGTGATCATTATCATTGTATATGGGAAGCCAAATCAGCATTAAACAAATTCAAGATTAGGGCTCTCTTTTTTGCAAGATAACATCAGATATTAGCCACCATTTCTTGCCTCATCACATGCTGATCTACTCAGTAATCGGGATTTTAATTACAGAAATCTGTCTCTGGGTATTTTCTTGCATAACTACTAAAAGGCATGAGCACACTGAACTTGACTAGGGTAGAGATGTGTTATAGACAAAATCCAAACCAGTATAATGTTTTCAAACTCTCCAAAGTTCACGTGTGCTGAGATCCATGGGTTTATATCAAGGCATTTAAAAACACTGGTTTGTGGCTTTCTTTTTACTCTGACCCTGGAAGGATTTTTGGTAATTGGAGACATATGCATATATCTGCATACACAGACACTTGCCAGCATTATATGAAAGGAGATGTTTATGTTGGCAGTTTGCAAAGCGCCAGCTCTCACCTTTGAAAGCTTGTTGCAGGGAAAGCTGATGAAGGATCTGACCTGTGACCTTCAACTCCTCACAAAACAGCTTTAAGCAGCTCAGAAGTCTGCTTACTTCCGATAAACACTCTCCAGTTTGATGGCTTAATCACCTCTGTCTGGTGAGCCTTCAGCCTGGACCAGGCAAATCCTTGGGTTAAGGCCCTCTCATAGGTTTCAGCATTTTCCCATTCACACTTCCAGTCCCAAACAGAACCAAAAAGAGCCTGACATTATAAAGATTAGAAGCACAGATAAACTCAGTTCTATTGCAGTGGGCAGCAGAGGTAGTGGTTTAATTCTTGTTCAAGCATGAGGATCTTGCAAATCCCTGTATAGTGTCCATATTCCTATCTCTCCAAGGTGCTGGTTTTTACAGTGATACATAGGCAGCAGGGTACCCAAAAATCAGAACTTGACTTCAGGTTTTGAGAGATGAAATTGTTTACCTGGTATTTT
The DNA here is from genome assembly GCA_013390045.1 of Picathartes gymnocephalus. Lineage (NCBI taxonomy): Eukaryota > Metazoa > Chordata > Aves > Passeriformes > Picathartidae > Picathartes > Picathartes gymnocephalus. The sequence goes on from WEKY01002689.1 coordinate 65,270, forward strand.
GACATCCTGTGTGAGGATGGCTGCCTGTGTGAAAGCAGTACTGTTTCCATGCTTCAACACCAGCGAAAGTGATGATGTCAAAGTGCTTGCTTCTTTTATTTCTCTTCCATAAGCAGATGCCATACTAAGCCATTTCCTTTCACATTAAGTACTCTGTTAATTTACATTAATTTTTACACAGGCATAAGTTACAATGGAAAAAAATTTTATAGTATTTGCTAAGGCTGGAGCCAAAATAATTTCAGTCTTTGAGATGCATGAGGCTCACCAGCACACCACATGAGCAGCTGACAGCACCCTAATCTAGGGAAACCTTGGAACAGAGTTAGACTCAATGACCCAGTCCAAGAAAACATGATGGGACACAAGCATCAAGCCCTTCCTACTGCAGAAAAATTAGTTCAGTCTAACTTCTTCATTAGCCAGTATTTACTACCAAATACAATATACAGATTAAATTAAGATCTTTAAAAAGATGATTAAAAGATAGATTCAAAGGGTGCAGGGAGGAAAAAGCAGACAGTTATGGTTAATAGACATAAATACCCATGGAAGCAACTGAGGAACAGTTTTTGTGATATAGCATAGTGAGTTTGGAAGGCAGAATGTTGTGATGCAGGGAAAACAGAAGTTCCCAAGATAATTATTCTTTGCAATTTCCAATCTTTTACAGTTTATTAGCTTCCATTATTTCTCTCCTCAGTGCCATCTCCCACCTCTTTCAGTAGTTTCACAAACACGAGTTTGTCAGGTCTTAACATATTTAGGAGGGTTGTTCCAGATGCTGTAATTCCAAAACTCAAAAAAAAATTTGCAAGAGATAGGCTTCTAGTGTAGGCTCTCTGAGTCTCTCCTTTGAGAAGTCAGCCTCTGCATACACTACTAGGGAGATTAAGCTCCTAGTCAATGCAGTTCCAGTGCCTGAAGGCAGATGATGCAAAGCCTGCCTGCTCCAGCACCACTCCCGTTCTCTTCAGCGCATCCCGTGCGCAGCACTCCACACGCCAGCTTGGAAGGGCACAAGGAAGACTCCCAGTTCACATCCAAAGACATGACTTAGAGCAATGCTGAGCACTTGCCAGCTTCAATCTCTGAAGGCAAGGCAGAGGGACTCTTGGAGATAATTCAAAGACAAAATTATAAACAAAGTCTTTCACAGCAATACCGTGCTGATGCAACAGCACCTTCCAAAACTGACTGAATGACATCCCCGCTTCCATGCTGAGAGAGCCAAGCAGCAAGCAAGGCAGAAAACACAATTCCCATCGAAGCCAATCCCTCTGCAGTAGAGCAGAACTCAGGGAAAAAATCGGCAACCTTGGCTTGCTTTTAATTTTTATAATATACAGCTCACCCTAATTTATTCAGGCTGCAGCATTAGACAATTAGACATGCTGAAGTATCATTATTCGCCTGACTCTCAACTGAACATCCTGTCTTTGCTCCCCTTCCCTCCCCTGAGTGTGGACCCTCATCCTCATTTTTGCAACTCTCACCAAATAGCTGCCCCACAATGATAATTATTTCGCTGTTTATTTTAATACCTGTATTTTCTAGATCAAAAATGGCATTATTTCTCAACAATCTTATTTGCAAATTTTTGCCTAGCACATTTCCTTCAATCAGTCTTCTCCTATTTTGCCTCTTTGTAGGGAAAGGAATTACTTGAACTTAACACTGCCAAATTTAACCTCACAAGCTAAATATATCATAGAATTATGATGTTTCTTGAAAATTACTAACCTTTTGAAGAAAGTGTCAAAAAACACATGAAAAGGGGGTTGGAGAAAAATAAACAGCTGCAAATACTTTGCAAAGCAACCCTACTATAAGGTTTACAGCTTTTTCCCAAGGCATAGAAACAATGCTTCCCCTGTGACCTTGAGTAAAATTAATATAACGGAAGGATCACAAACCACCAGATACTTGTAAAATGTCTAACTCTTGATGAACTTTGCCAGAAAGACTGCACATGTAAAACTGCACCATATCTAGCAAAATACTGAAATGCAGTACATACAAAATACTTGAGAATGGACATCAGAAAACCTATTTTCTTTAAGTTGTCTTAAATTATCTGCTACTTTAAGGCACCACGAGTACCCCATACTCATGCCAATGAATCAGGTCATGTGATCCTGTGTTCCTATTTATTTACAATATCAGATAATGTTGGAGAGACTTTGAAATTGCTTTGCTGTGACTACTTTTTGTCTAAACCTACACTGCATTAGTTACCATTAATACTGCTCTGTAGCACCAAATGGCAAGAAAAATAGCCACTTATTTTCAAAAATGCCTAAAAATGACAGTACTTTAACATCCGTCATCTTGCTCCTTGAAGCCCTAAGGAGTTCTTAGCCTGCTTTGGGAGGCTTAGAACAGCTATCGCTAGTAGCAGATATACCCTATTTTTAGATCTACCTGTTTGTGACATATAGCTTCCTAAAATTAATTTCAGTTTATCCTTAAATTTTTTTCTTTTTTGAATATCAGGCATTTGTAGTAGAGGGGCAGGTAGGAGAAAAGACATCACTCAGGCTACAATTTCTTAGCTAGACACTTAGGTTCTTTTTCTTAAGACTTACAAGTAACTTTTGGGGACTTTATTAATGCAATTTCAAAAGCAAAGCAAGTGAAAAGAAACCTAAGTGTAATTTACCACACGAAGTTTATAGTACCAAACACTGGAATCCATGGAGCATTAAAACAGAGAAATTACTTAGCCTGCAAATTTAGTATATTTTCCTAAACATTAAATAATATTAACTGGTAACTAGTTAATGAGCAGCCCTCATGCTAGGAGAAACAATCATTGTATGCCTTTTCTGACACAACCTATGTATTAAGGCTCTATCACTTCTGAGGATCAGTATTCCTGAAACTGGACACACATGTTTCCAAGCTAACCAGACTAGAAAGAGTGAAGAGAAGTTCAACATATCCAGCCCAGACAACTTCAGTATCTGTTCATGGCCCTTGCAATTACTCCAGAACTATGGATTTATTTGGAAATTTCAGAGCTTTCCTGTCTGAAGGGAGACTAAATAGCTCATGCTCACTGTCTAGCTCAAGAAGCAGTATCTTCTCAGGCAAAAGGTGGTGAGTTTGCTGCAGCTGAGCTTAGCATTTTGGAGCCACCTTATTTCTTTATTCCATCCACCCAGACAAGGCACAGTAGTACTCGGAGTTGAAATCTGCAGGGATTTCTTCTCCAGGTTGAACAATTATGTTGTTTTGAAGACCTAATATATTTTTACTCACATTTGTTCAGTAGAATAATCACATTTGAGCAGAGATATGGTCACAGGGGACCAATTTTTCTCCAAAAAACCATAAAATTTTCAGACCATGTGTTAAAATGGCCAACCTCAGAAAACTGCAGCAATTAGTTAAAAAGCAGTCAGCCAGGTGGATCACCATTGCAATTGCCCACAAAGCATCAGGAGATACATGGAAATCTCTTGTGTCATTCCCACTTTCTGGAAGCTCAGCACAATGCTGCCACTTGCAGATTCTGAAGGGTGGGGAGCCCGGCAGGCTGCCCTTGCATCTGTGCTCTTTACCTCTCCTGTGTGGATTTCCTGAGCATAAGGGAACAGGATGTTCATCATTAGTCAGCCACCATCTGTAGCCAAAACATCAGATGGCAATGAAATCGGAGAGGGGAGTTACTCTTCTCTTCCAACTCTGTTTTTTCAACAAGATAGAGGCAATATTGAAGGCATGAGATGAAAGAAAAGACTACCATGGCAGAATGAAATTTCTGTCTACAGATTCAGGTGGCCAAATGTTGCTGAAGTTCATAGATGGATAGACTCCGTTTTTCTACACCCTATTCTTGAATGCTCCTTCAAAGCCAAATACCAGAAAAGCTACATTTGTCTGCAACAGTTGTCATTGTTTGAGGCAAAATATATTTTAATATTAGACATCCCAAAATAAAAATATGCAGACAAGAAAGGGATATTAAGCAGAAAAGAAAAATAGCCCATCAAATTGAAACACTATTTCAAAGTCCCATATCTCTGATTTAAAAAAAAAAAGTTTGCTCTGAGTATACTGGGGCAGATTTTTTCCTTAAGGATCTCAGTAGCAAGTTCGTGCAACTGTTTAGCTGTCATAAGGGGTTAGTAGGATTTTAACTGAGGGATTATTTCAGAAGAAAACTTGGTTCAAAAGTCCAAGGCAGAAGAACTAACCTAGAGAACAGAAAATCTGATTTTGTGTATTCCACCCACAGCCTTTTTAGAGGATGCAATATGACGCATGATTGCAACATGACTCAATGTCTCATGTGAACATGCACCAGTATTAATAGAATTCTTCAGCCCCAAAATTAGTCTGCAGGCAGATAACCAAGCATTCGTCAGCTTGAGCCCTATGTTCTTCCAGCACTACACTACACAAGTGCTTAAGGAATTTAACATGATTTGGATGGGTACTTTCCCAATATCAATCTCTACCTGTTGGATGATAGGCCAGTCTTTTTTCAGGTTCACAGACCTCTGGAGGAAAGCAGCCTTGATGGCCTGTTTACCTGACACCACAATTTACTTCACAGAAATGGACAGGCTCTAATTAATAAAAGATAATAAAAAAATAAATTTGGAAGAATTATGTCAGCTCCAGGTTTACACTGGACTGGGCCAGAGAGAGGAGTGCACCAAGAGAGACAAGAGAACTCTGAGTGCCTAAGTAACTCTTTTACACTTTTCTTATCTCTAAGTGCTATCCTTAGACCAATTTTAGGTCTCCTGCACTTCTGGAATTTAATCCATCTTCTCTAGAGCTAATCTCTAGCATGTCTGTCCCACACAGCAGTGTAAACAAACCTAGAGTCAATGGGACTTTTCCATATTCTTGGGCAGGTAGAAGCAACTTCAAATGTTTTAGGAATCCTTCTATGAAATTCACCCCACAAACACAGAGTAAGAATACAGGAAGTCGAGGTAGTGCTCTCAGTTGTGCCATTTGGCTCATATCACATCTTTAGCATCATATTCTTCAATTAATATTATATGTTTATCAAGCATTAAAGGAATAGTTACTAGACTTCCAGTATACCGGAATTCTATGTATATGCAGAAGTACATATTAATGAAACAGAAAAATTAACACTTAGCAGAGATTATACATAGCTTCTAAAAATATATCATTTCTGAATTGCAATGGAGATTGATAAAGATAGAGCTTTATACAGTATTTAGTCATGGATAAATAATGCAATTAATCATTTGCATGTGAATTTGCAGAAGAGAAAAAGAATATTATCCCTTCATGTTCTGTAAGACTGGCAGCCTTAGGTTAAATATAATTTCAAAGTATTTCTTAACTGAATCTAGTATTCCACTCTTTAGAGGAAAGTGGTTGAATCCCACTCAAAAGACCAATAATCCTGCAAAGAGGAAGACCACATCACCACAAGCAACTAAGAAACACTCCAACAATCAATTATTAGAAAATATTTACCACCAGGCCTGGCATGCTCTAAAATAATTTAACATTATTTTATAGTAGTCACAGGATATGTTGCTGTTTACATCACACACTAAGCATGAGAGAACAGGTCCCAGCAAGAAAAGTCTCTTGGGAGAAGCTCCAAAGCCCTCACCACAACAAGACATTTCAGTATATGTCCCTTACATTTGACATTATCCTGGGATTTGGATTACAAGGACAGCTGATTTTTTAGGTTGACAACAAAACAGGGAGGACAGGAGAGGATCTTGACTGCAACCCCTCTGAAACTTTCATTTTCCTTGCAACAAGGAAAGCAAGCCATTGGGCAGAAGATGTTTTCAGTACAAAACATTTCATTTGCAGGTGCTTGGAGGAGAATCAAGTGAAGGAAAGGGCCAGATGCACAGAACTGCAGAAGGGCACTGCACATCCCACTTACTTAAAAGTGGATCGAGCACTCAGCCTGTCTCAAACCCTTCTCTGCCTGAGAATGAACAAATAAATACTCACCGTGTACACAGGACTATGCTGGCTAAAGGCACTTAGTGCTACTCTGGCACTACAGAAGATGGACACCCAGGAAGGTGGTGCTGGGGGTTATTACACAGTCCCGAACAAGTTGGGAACAAGTTCACAGAGGCAGAGACCAGCTCTGTCTTAGCAGCATCACAGCAGTGGGGGTGGCTGCCTCAAAATGCTTAGCTTGCAACTTCCCCCAAATTACAAGTTTCACATATTAAATATTTAGATAGCAGAAGTAATCCGTGGAATCTGATATTTTCCCTCAGGAGTCAGAACAGTTTCCCCAAGGATAGAACCTCTTGATTCTAGACTTCACTACATCCTCTTAGCATCAGGAAGGAGGACTGAGGGGTGCCTTTGCTTATCTTTTTGCCTCCTCCTGCCCACATTGGGGTGCTGGAAGGCAGCAGCTGTAGGCTGATATTTCCACAGCACCATCTCCTACACAAAACAGGACAAGCAAAATCAACCCCATAGCACTTACCCCCATTGCCAGCACTCACCCCCTCCTGCCATACATCCTGTCTACCCAAAAAGTCCATTATAAGTTGGATAACAAGCTTTACCTGGGATATCAAAAACTTCTTACCTGGGGGAAATATGACTATCCCTCTACATTTCCTCCAGTCTGCTTTTGTTGCTCCCTTCTCTGAAGGGGCAACTGATTTGGAGGCAAACTGGTGACAGGGGACCTGCAGGCCTCTCAAGAAGGCAATGGCCACAATTTAACAAGTGAACTGGCTGGAGACTCTCCTGTTTGTGTAGTCATCCCAGCTTCCTGAGGCCTTCTGCTTCTGTTCTCGTGGGAGAGGAGGGACCAGACTCCCCTTTCTACATGTGGGAGATTAAACCTTAAGGATAGATAGTTGTGCTGTATTACTGAGAATATCAGCCTTCCAACCGTACCACTCACCACAGTAACGTGTTCCTGCCTTGGCATTCCAGAAAGGCTTCTGTGACCCTCCCTCAGCCCATTCTGCACCCCAGTACTCTGTAACCTCCAGACAGCACTGACGTCCCCTAATGAAAACAAGCCCTTGCTTTTCCTGGCCGTGGGGCAGGCACTGTGACTCAGCACAAGCTACTGTGTCAATAAACACAACGGGCCAGGTCCACCTGGACACAAACAGCCCTTTGGCACCCTTCTTGTGATGCCAGAGAGCTCTGATGGTATCTCAAGTGCTCCTCATGCCTGATTAAAGGTATGTTTTTGGTGCCAGGGACATGTAAAGTAGCCTCAGAATAAATGAAATCAGGCTGAGCAAGGACAGAAATGCTACCATGGTATTTCTGTGGGAACTTTCCCAAAAGTCATCTCCCACTGAAACTCTGCTCTAGGCTGATGCTCGTTCTGCTGGTCACATGTGGCTCCCAGATCTTTTCAGCTCATCAGCCTCTAACATATGTGATGGCGTCTCTGTGTGGTGGAAAAATAAACAAAGGAAAAAAAGAAAAGAGGTGGCTCCGCTTCCAACTCCACAAAGGATATGAGCAAGCTGTGTGTGCTTCTGCAGCCCATGTCAGTCAGTAAAATTAGATCCTTACATCCCTCTCCCTTGAAGACAAGTAACTAACTACACATCAGGCTGTACAGGGCTCTTCTAGAGGCACGAGTGCAGCAGGGAAGAAGAATGCTGGCTTGGTTCTGCCATTGCCAAGGTCTTTCTGACAGCTGGTCATCTCGGAAAGCGGCAGTGAACAGTCTGCAAGGGCTGTTTGGAGATATAATGGGCACTTCTCAAATTATTATGGTATAAATATATACACATAGGGAGCTTTCTTTTAATTACGACTCTCTGATAAGCTTTTTTTCAGTAAAACATGGGAATAAAATATCTGCACATTTGTAATTATTTTAAATTAAAGATTTTTTTTTTGTTTGCTTTTATTTGTTTTAAGATGAAAGCAAGCAGTCCAAGGTTATCCTGAGGAGGATTTAGGCATGTGAAGCTTTTGTTAATTCCACCTACAGGGAAAAAGTAAACTACCTCAAACTTTTTAAAGGATGTTTCATACCATAATAAATGCAATAGAAACAACTAATTGATTTCTTGAGAAGGGTCAGATAGGTTAATTTTCCATAGATCTGGCCAGTACTGTCTCTGGTGCCTGTGCTGAAGGTTGTACTCCCAAGCCTTTTACAGAACTGCTACCATTCTTTTGCAAATTCTTATGTAAACTGTATTAGAAACATTCACGATGACCCTTTTACCCTCTGTCCCTGTGTCCCCTGTGTAAAAGGGAAGTTGAATGAAAATGAAGAGACCAGCGAGCACTTCTGTGGCATATAAACTGATGATGCCCCAAAGACTATGTCAATCCAGTCATCGGCTGACCTTGTTTTTCCCTTTAAAATTAAGTCAAGAATATTCAAGGAAAAAAAAAAACCACAAAAAAAAAGACAGTAAAAGTCCTCCTGAAAGAGTTAAATTTTTCCCTTACCGCTTCTCTAAGCAGAACTTATATTCTTAATCTGACTTAAGGATATGGACTAGAAAGGCTGCCAACATCTGTTGTGGTCAGAGACAGATAAAAGGGGCTAATTCAGAGCTGGAAGAACCCATGCACAATATTCTGTGTTGCATTACCCTTTCCATAAAAGCATGCAAAACAGTGTTCAATAGTATGGGAGATGGACACTCACCTAAACTTCTTCACTGCAGAGACTCAGGAGTTCCACATGTTTATAGGTACCCCCATCATCATACAGAGCACAACATGAAACATTTGACTTCTAACTGGAAAATATCAAGCTGAGAATATTTCAGAAACCCTAAGTATATAATCACATTGCTACGTAATGGGGGTGAAGGAAAGAAAGAAGAGAGACAGGTGATTTATGAGCCTGCAAAACATGGGAAAATTAGCATGGAACAGAATAATGTGCCAAGTAAATTTGGACGTGGATTAACCCAAATTTTATTAAGGTAGCCTGATCAAGAGTACCCACATCAAGACGTGAAGATAAGCTAATGCAGTTTCATTCACACTCTAACTCAGTTATTAAACACACTTCATGTAGACAAGCCTACAACTTACTGAGACCAGCAACTATTTACAAAGAAGCCAACTGCATTATGACAACATGTGATGGGCACACAGTCAAAGCCAGGTCAGATTCTACAGACTGCAAAGCTACTGTGCCTGTCTTTACTTTTGCCAGAACTGATTTTATTATAGGAAGGGAACTTCAGTATCTGAAGTGGGATTCAAATAACAGTGATTTTACAAAAGGGAGGGAAATTACAGGCAGGCAACTTGATTGCATTACAAGTGAGAGTGGAGCCCACTGTTTAGTATCAAAATGTTTTTATGCATGCTCTGCCGTCTTTATTCCAAGGAAGCAGCCAGTAAAATCAGTAGAAACTCTGCCCAAGAAAGAGCAGCCAGCCTGCCTCTTGTACCATAAAACAAGATCTATACCTCACCTTTTGTTTGCATCAGTAGGGGAGATTCAGGCATAGAACTAACATTCCCTGGGGCAAGGGGAGTGTGGCATGCAACCAGTCAAAACTTCAACAGTTTAGATAATTTCTCTTTTAGATACCCCCAGCCATTTTCACTTTGCACTTCTTGGTCTTAACAGCCTGCAGAACTTCACTGAACATTTATCCTTCGATACAGAAAACTCAGTTGGAATAGATGCACCACGATCCTGCAGCCCAACTGCCCGACCAAAAGTTAACGCACATTAAGAGCATTGTGCAAATGCCCCTTATCACTGACAGGCTTGGGACACAAAGCACCTCTCTAGGAAGCCTATTACAGTGTCTGGCCACCCTCTCAGCTTCCTAATGTTAAGCCTGAAGCTCACCCAACACAGCTTTATCAGATTATAAAGCACTGGTTTGCATCCAGCACTGGATCAACAGTTAGGAATCCTTAATAAACGCCAGTTTCTTTTCATTTACTTTTAATTGCACATGCCTTTCACCTAACAGGTGTAAATCTAAAAGCTGGCTTTGCTAGCTCACCCTTCACATCATTAAGCCTTTAATAAAATCTAATTTTTTTTTTCTACTCAATAGCACAATTATGTATTAAATACAAAGAATTTTTAAATTATATTTATTGAGGCTTTACCACTGTTGGAGACATATTTTGCAACATTAAAAGCCTCAAAATAAATTTTTTATTTTAAATTATTTATGAGTATTTGTTTTGTCATATTGTTTGGTTTGGGATTTTTTGCAAATATAAATATGTTTTGAATAACTGATCTTCACTTTAGATACATAGAAATCAATTATTTAAAACATATTTTGAGATTTAAACAACTATACCATGTCTACCTCTTCCATAATCTCAGCCTGCACATATTAAAATCATGATGAATCTGCAACTTAATGACAACTTGCTACAGCTAAATGAAGCCTCTGATTCAGCTCTTAGATCCCACTGCCTGTATCTCAGTTAAGTAATAAGCTCAGGAGGCTGATAGCAGCTTTGTGCAGAACATGATCCAGCAGGATTCTGCCATCCCAAACCTGCCAGACTCTAGATCTATATTTCCGTGACTCACGGCAGCTCCTTGCAAAAAGACAAGGTCTGAGCAAGAGATGGGAGGCTTTAGCACACCACACAAGTTCTTCGTGTTCCACAGTCCAAACCAGAGTTATCTGGAGCCAATTTACCTCGTGTAATTTATCCCAGACCCATGCTGGAAGGACTTGCACTCTCGCGGCACTTCAGATGTACGTCCAATAGCGAGCTGCCGCTCTGCATGAGTATTAATAGCCAGGTCCAAGTACCAAATCCAGCACCCAGAACCGCCATGTGGCTCTGCAGCTCTCCTTGAGAGAAGCTGAGCCAACAGCTCAGCAGCTGGGCTACACACATGCACAGATGTGCCAGGATGTGTCCCTCCTACTTCTGACAGGTATAATACAGGTTATTTTCTTCTTTTTAAGATTTGACAGAGTTCTTCAATAAATAATGAGATCAAATAGTTATAACGAGGTTTCCAGCCTAAGAAATTTGGGGTTTTAGCTTAGCTAAAATTTCAGAAGAACAGAGCTGGTCCTTAGAGATGCTGAGCACGGGATATACATAATGGAAGAAATGAATGAGGAATATACAATTTTCTTATGAATTAGTAAGACCCGATAGCCTTTCACAGTGTTTATAAGCATGAAATTCAGAAGGCACTATCTAATGGTCTTTTACGTCTCATGCCCAATCTCTAAGTTGCATACCTGAACCCCAGCCTGTGAAGCAATAGCAGCCACCCAGGAATATCTGTCATATGTGAGGGAGCAGTTGGAAATCACACACTGAAGGCACGGCCCCAGTGCACCCTGCAATGCAGGGCAGATACCCAGCCTTCAGCAAACCAGCTCCCAGAGCAGAAGCAGCAAGCATTAGGCAACATCAAGCTCAGCAGATGACCTCTCTATCAACACTAAAAGAGACCCAAAATAAGCAGAACTTAGATAATTTTACTGCAATTACAGCATCAGAAGTCTTTAACTAAAAAGAAAAATAATGAAGGTAACATTCTTGTTATTTTTTCTTCAGAATGGTAGGAATAGCTTCTGTTCCATCCACTGACAAGCTTTCTAGACATTAATCTACAGAAGGTAGATTATATCCCTCTGCCAGTATACCTTAGACCCTTAACACCACTGTACTATCAAAAACCAACCTTTAGCAGTCTCACACCACCCTGGATCCTCACTATTTTCAACAGGGAAGCAAAGCCTAACACCACATGGGCAGGGAGCAGAGAGGTGAACATAAAGCTGCCATGTCCTAGATCATCACCCCAAATTCTAGAGCATCCTTTTGGCTTGAACAGGAAGAAAGAGCTCCCTCAAGCTGCATGGGCAGCAATTCCTGAACTGCCAAGCAAGACACCACACTTGCAGGACAAGTGTCACCAAAATTAAAACAAGTAGCATTTTCATTAGCCAAATACGCAAATGGATTATGCCAACAACATGTCAGGTTTTTAGTTATTCATTTTAACAGGCCCACTCCCCTCTGGGAAAGGACTAGAGACCTTTCCTGGCTATTTTTTGATAAAGTAGCAGAAATTGTTACAGCATCAAATATAGCATCAGTGTTAAATATTCTCATATTGCAAACTCTCAACCACACAGAGAAGTGTCACCAGCTTTGATATTTATCAATGATAAGGAAATTCTTTTAAATCCTCTCAGCAGTCAAAACACCCTAATGGAGAAAGCCTGGAGGATACCAAGGAGAAAGGACAAGGCTGGATTCATTATTATTTTAACAGCAGCCCACTCTTTCAAATCAATTGATACTTCTGAAGGTTGTTTGAGCGGTGGAACGGTTTCTAGGCTATTAATTTGGTGTAAGTATTTACTCTGAATAATATTTTTGTGATTCAGCTGCCAGATCTCTTTTATCTGTAGCAATTTCCAGTTAGTAGGTGTCATTTGCACATTGCTTTACATATATTTAAGGTTTTATGGATTAGCCATGTGTTTCCCAGCTTTGTAACAGATTTCCAAGCCTCTTCCAAAAGCTGATTCAGCAATAGGACACCATGGGCTATGATATCATCAAACATATCTTGGGCAACACACACGTATTTTTTCTTTATCCCTCACACAGCATCAGATGTGTAAAGCATTAGGAATACCAGCTTTAGGAAAATAAGAGAAGTTTTTGCACCCATAAGACCACATATTAAAATATAAGTTAGTAATGGAGAACTTGCCTACAGCTTTCCATGGACTGTCACCATTTTAAGCAGCTAAAATAAAAGAATGTCTTTTCATTCTTTAGCCTTTGCATCCATGGATTTTATGGCACTTTTTAAAGTCTGCCTCTAACACCACCTTTGCTTAGCACCAAGCAGTCACAGAAGACAACAAGTAAGCCTCAAAACATTGACAGTTAAAAACAACAGCAAAAAAAATTACCTCAGGGAAACAAACCTTGTAAAACCAATAAATATTATGCTCCCATTTCACAGATGGATAGAGAGACCTCTCTGTGCTATATTTAATAGACATAGCCTGCAAAGTAATACAGCACAGGCTTCATCCATGCTGGGGATCAACAGAAGTAAGAAAACACAGAACTGACTCAATTCTTCAAGTAAGCATTTTTAAAAAGCCCCAAACTTCCAGTTATAACAGACTTATACCAGTTTAGATATCACTTACCCCCTTCTCCTTTCTCAAAGCCTCAGCTTTCTCCACTGTGCGTTGAGTAGGACAGCAATCACCCACAGCGATCCCTGCCCACAGCACAGCAGGAAAGAAGGGAACCCACTTCCCCAGCCCCTCAGCCCTTTATAGCTTATTTTGCCACCTGGTGTGAGACCCAGCTGGGATGAATCCTCTGGAACTGCTCCACCCAGAACACCAGGCTGTGTAATTCATGCAGCTTCATGGCTGTCAGAGTGGAAAAGGAGCCCATCCATCTCCCAGTGCAGTAGCAATTCTGTCTCCTAACCAGGGCAGCAGCAACTTCTGCAGCAGGCCCAGAAGAAAAGTGTTGTGAGCTCCTTGTAAAGTTCCTGCAGAAATTTCTGCAATATTCCTAAAAAAAAAAATAAAAGGCTACTCTCTCTCCTCCATGAATAACATCTTCCCAATAAAGTCCTGCTTGCAGTCAAAATGATACTGGTAGTTTGTTGGCACAGACCTTTCACAAAGACCTCAAAAGGAGTTGAAAGTTGTCAAGTGATAGGGAAGCACCAACATTTCCCCATGGAAGAGACAAAGCTAGCAGCAGCAGCCTAAAAACAAAAGGGTTGACTTTTGTTTACAATACTTGACTGTGAGAGCAAACTGGGCCACCCATTTAGAGCTGGATGCTGCTCGCTGACTGCACAGCTATTTTTAACTTGTGTTTTTGTAACAAGTCTAGCTATGAACTTTGCTACAGCTCCTCATACAAAGAGAATTCATAGACTTGCAGCAAGACTGCCATGTTTTAGATTAGAAGTCAATTTTATCTGAAAAAATGACAAGGAAAAAAGTGGCTTCTCCTACTTGGCAGATAAGTGTCCTGTGTGTATTAGGTTATAACTGTTTCATGCTGATGATGAAATACAGTCCACTTGTTCTCTGTCGTTCAGCCTGCAGAGCTCAGAGAGAGCGTATCCTTATCTCACAGCTTTCCAGAGCACATCTGTACCAAAGTTGAAGGCTTTGTGTTCTGGTTTGGGTCTTTTTTCAGGGGGAGTTGGTTTTTGAGTTTGGGTTTTTGGTTTTTTTGGGGGAGGCAGGGGGGATGTTGGTGTTTATTTGGGTTATTTTTTTATATCTCTGTATATAACAAGCACAGGTGGATCTGCCCTACAGCTGCCCAACCACTCTACTGTGTGTCCAGAAGCTGGTCCCAACCAGGACCTGCAAGATCTATTCAGCTACCAGTAGGCAAAACGTCATGGGACTCACATTGAAGTTAAATTTATGATATTCTCACATAAACCCTTTGCCTCCAACAGCTAAGGCCTTGAACGAAATATGTGAGATTTATGATAAAAATCACCAGGCATACACAAATGCCACTGAGGTTAAGCAAAAGGTTCTCAAGAGGCAGGTCTGCAAAGCAAGAGTGTATTTTGGCCACAGCACGACCTCTGTGAAGCCCAGGGCAAGCAAAGGTGTCATAAAAGCCATGGTGTTGACTGCCACATGTATTGTACAGTGCGTTGCTTCTAAGAAGTCCTGTAAGAGGTGGTAAGTCCAGGTCCCTGCAAAAAGGCAGGGGAGGACAGAGGAGGAGCAGCCCGCCCTGTCCAGGGCTGAGTGGGACAACCTGGTCTTGAAAACAAGCAACACTCCCACAGCCTCTGTTCCATGCATTGGTTTGGTGGCATGAACAAGTGGTATTCCTCAAAGCTGACCACAACACAGATGACATGGATGCAGCTGAAAACTCTGTTCCACCCCAGTGGCTCCCTCCAGAGTCTAGCTTTTAGCTTCCTGAACTTCAGGGGAAAGCTTTATTTGGGGGACCGTGAAGGTGTTGATGGCTTGGAGTTTTTTTAATATCTACAAGATTTCATTTGATTCTCTAAGATAGAAAACTTTAGAAATAAAGCAGCCAAATACATAAATAAAAGTAGAGAAAAAAAAAAAAAATTATGTCACCCTCAAGCAGTTCCATCAAGGGATGACATTTTAAATCACATCATGTCTCACACCCATTTCTTAGTGCAAAATAAATCACTTGAACAGAGTGCAAGCCAATTTTTACTTTAAAAAATGTTGTGTCCTAAGGCGCTCTCCTTGAACTTCAAAAGCATACTTCATAATTACTCTACCTATCAAAGGAAACTCAATATTTCACCTCCAACCTCCCTCTGCTTGTGTTACAATTTTTAATTGTTAATAAATTATATTAATTTTAAACTACTTATTCTCTCTTGAAATTACATCTTTCAAATGTGCATGGAAACTTATTTTAAATTAACATATTTACCTTAAAATTATATATCAGTAAGGTGTTTATGACTTTTCTTGCCTCTTAATTCTTGTGTTAGGATTTCAGTTTTTGGTTACTTCATTTAATTTTATTTGAAAACTGTTTTCTCAATTTAAGAGTCCAAACTTATTTCATAGAGCTCGAGATCTCTGGCAAGCAAAAACTTTTATTTATCTGGCATATTTATAGATTTTTGTTTGGACTCATCATTATGTTCTGCAAGGTCTTTTGTCACTGCAAGCTTAAGACAGCTGGAAAATGTAGAGGTCTTGTTTGCAAGCTAAAATCTGCTCTTACAGGTGCATGCAGTCTCTCTTAAAGAATACAACACATTGGTGTTTTTAGCAGAGCTACATTATTTTCTTTAGATAGCAGGTGTTTTACTTAATACACAGTCCTTGCAAATGCGTTCAAGAAAGTCAGGCATGGCAGGTAGGGTGTGTTCTGTAGAGGAGAGGGTGCCTCTGGACAGAAGCAAGGTTCTGTGCCTATTCAGGTATGGTAATTAAGGCATCATCCTTCAGAGATTCCAGCAGTCAGCATTTAAGAGTCCTCACTGTTATATCAAGGCTGGTCACATGCTTAAACAGAAGAATAACAATTGCAAAATGGTGGAAAAATGTCAGTACATCATTGCCAAAATTACATAAATCAGTACTCTTAACTCTAGCATGCAGAAAATACCCTGATGGCAGGACAAACCAAAATAGGTTGCAGATTCTTGTGCCTGAGAGCAACCTGTGCTAGGAAACGGGCAGGGAAGTTCACACCCAAGCCATGCTCAGCTGGCTTCCAAGGCTCTCAGCGTGGATCAGGGCATCCTGGAGCACACTGCAAAGGGAAAGACACATCCAGTTGGTGAACTCAACTACGTGGCAGAACAATACATTTCCCCATTGAAGGGAAAATCTTCCCAGAGATGCCTTTGGGATTTCTGGGCAGCACCCAGGAAAGACAAGCACAGCAGAGATTGTCCCTGGAGAATACGTTGCCAGTGTTATGTTAAGATCCACGCCTATGGGACGCTATTCAGTACCAGGTGGGTACTCTTTAGTCTGCAGGGTGATTTTTTAATCAAAAAAGATGAAATGAGGACCGTCGTCCCACTAAATTACATATCTACACAATTTTTTTTCCCCAAGTGTCAGTAGATGACTACTTTTTTTTGCCCATTCTAGATGAACTCTGGCTATCAAATCTATCAGACAAATAGCCTGTATCTCAGACTGCTACTCCCCAAACCTGCTACATTTTATCATCTTGCCCTCATTACTCTTTATGCATAACAGTGTTCCTGTAGGAAAGAAACCGGGGTCTTGCTCTTCCTTCAGCCAAGCTCTCTGCTCAAAATTAAACCCACAGAGTCAGTCACCTTTTGTGAGTCCTGGTGACACCCATCACTGGTAGATGGACTAAATCACAGGAAGACAGAAGAACTACAAGTGCACCAAAGAAGAATAGTTTCAGACCAGATCCATGGTCTTGAATAAATCTCAAGGCAGGCTCCCAAGTCCCAGCTCATCAAGATGAAAATGTAGCTCCTAATTCTACCCATATGTTTCAAACAAAATTTTATGAATGAAAAGATGGATCTTCTTCCCAGTTGCTCCCTTCTAGTGCAACCCACCCAATTCCAGATTAACCCACCTCCTTCTAGTTCCATCTCCTCTGTGTGGTCAAATACAAAGCAGGGAGCTGCACCAGCAGAGACACTGGATTTCTCCTCTCCAAAGGAGCAGGCACATGAGGTAGAAGGCAACATTTGCTGCAAATTCAGATGTTGAAACACATGTCTTTCTCCAGCAAAATGAAAAAGGAAAGAATCATGTGGAATGAGGCAGCTCAGTTCCTCTCTTTTATGTTGGGAGAGCTTCCAAAAAAGAAGTTTCTTTCAAACAAAAGTGAGGCATGGGTAGTTTTCCAAATGTTCCCGTTTATTTATGATAGTTGTCTTCATTTAATGAGCAACGTGTTTTCTCTCAAGTCTGGCATAGCCACTGGCTGAAGCAACAGATGTACCACACTGATGATCCTAAAGAACAAAAACACATCTGTCTGCAGTAGCTCTTTTGGACTCTGAGGACCAAGTGTACAAGCCTGTGGGAACTTCACAGAGACTTGGAATTTATTCATTGTTGATTTATTTATATACCTTTATACAAGAGGTTTAGTGCTACACGATAATGAATATAGAAAATTTTAGGATAAAAATTAGATTTTTTCCGTATTTTAATATATCAAGAATAAAAAAATAGAAGAGGCTTTAGTCATCTATGAAATGGCGTGTTGTTAGATCTGCGTGTATTGAGGTAGGCATTGGACATTTTATAGTGTAAACAATTGGCACACCTGGGGAAAAAATACTTATACTGCTAGCTAAAATGCCTAATCTCTTCTTTAGCACATTTGCAGTTTAATTACAAAACCTACTGAACAATTAAAATTCAGGTCAGCACACTGCAGCAATATCAGGCTTTGATGTGGGGTCAGTATTGGTCACAGTCCTGTACTCATTACATAGGTTAATCTATTTGGTGGAGTAAGTATGACAGGACTGACCAAAAATCGATGTAATTACCATTGCTCTGAGAGTGCAGGCAAGCACGGTTGGTTTATGTGTTTGATGCACGAGTAGCATTTTTTCTAAACAAGCAGAGATCCAGAGCTGTTAGCATAAAGCAGATTTGTTTCTTCTGCGAGCAGTCCCTCTCACTGCTGCTGCCCCTCTGCACCTGTGACTCGCAGCAGGGAGCGCACCCCCATGCCAGCGCCCTCACACACACAAATGGTCACATTGTACAGATGGGCTGGGACAGCTGAAATGGGCTGGGAATGGACGCTTGTGAGTGCCCCAGCCACCGTCACCCCTAGCCCAGCTCATGAGGCCTACTGCCGTTGGACACCTTTCAAACAGTGACTACTTAACAGAAATGGATCGCTACAGCCAGATCAAGGATTGCTTTCTCTTGCCCAGACATGGATTCCTCTCAATCCTGAAATAACACAAACCCATCACAACCTTCAGACAGGTCATTATTTGTCCAGCTTGAGGGATATAAAAGGCAAAAATGTCAAATTCCTCCGAAGTGGAGAAGAGGGATTGCTGCTGGTTTTGGGTAGGATGTACAGTTTGCTTCCTGCCCTGAAAACCAGGAGTTATCAGGTTGTTCAGCCTGCGATTTTCGCAATAGTCACTGAATTTCCCCTGAAAAGAGAGTGACAGCGAGGAGGTTTGAGCTGGGATTTTTGCAACAGTCACCAACCTCCCAGGGAAATTCAGTGAGAGCTGAAGAGTTTTGATCCCTCGTATGGAAGTTGATAGCAAATTAATATGCATTTCTATGGGGGCAGGAATAGGTCTGGGTGCCACAATCCCATAAGCTGTTTTGAAAATCACAGCCTTAAATGGTAATATTCTGATATTCCAAATATGTGGGGTTAGGTAACTTTTTCTAATTCTTAAAAATACTTTAGTCATAATTTTCTTCTGCCTTTCAGTTCCTATGAGATAAAAGGAGTCTGGCTTTACAAGCAGCGAGATTTACCAAAAGAGTTCCAGAGAAGTTTTAAACCATTTTCTACAGTATTTCCGATATTTTTTCCCGATTTTTCTTTCTGTACAATGTGTGCCATACAGGGGGCACTGTCCCAGCTGAGCATTTGCCTGGGCTGACTCTTGGGCATTTTCAAGGGGTGTCATCTGAACCCTGTTGATCACCCCGGTGGCATTGTCCCCAGGAGGAGCCAGCCGGCCCCGGGTGACAAGCGACCAAGGGAGGGGGCTGCAGGAGGGCACGCACAGTCAGGCACTGCATGATAACAGGGCACAGCACGGCAGTGCAGTGCCCTGCTGGGTTTTCACTAGGGTGTATCAAAATATTAAAATAGGCCAGTAGAGAAGAAAATGTTTTTGTAACGAACCATGGGTCGTCCCTTTGTAAACCAGAAGTTTGCTATAGAGACAAGGTCTGTGTCTCCTTATGCTGGTTTACTGGTGCTTATTTCAACAGCCTCTTTATAGACTATAGGAATAACAATAACAGAAGCCTTTAAGTGTTGCTATAGTGCTAATGCTTACTACTAGGAAAAGGCGTTGATGAACAGATCTTTACTGCTCATTTTATGTTTGAGTCCTACTTCCTACAACACTCTGCTCTCTCATGCTCCCCACCCACTGCATTTAAACGAACAAACCACGTTTTCTTTATGTCATCTCCAGCCATCCCAAGAGCTTTGATCACCAAAGGAAACATGTCAGAGCTGGCAGTGTTCTTATTCTCGGGAAAATGTTGATATTTTGGACTTATTTTTCTTGTGCATCAGAATGACAGCAAGTATTTTCAACTGGTTTAGTTTTCCAAGGAAGAAAAGCACTCTGGTCAGGATAGCTTATTTTGCTTAGCTTTAACGTATCATTTGTAGGCTGACTTTATTTATTTTTTTAAACTACTTTATAACTGCCTCCTAAAAAATATATATGAAACAAACCTTCAAGGAAGAAATTGCCTGAAAATAAAACACTGAAGCTGCTTATTGTGGCAGTAATCAAAAAGGACATATTAATAGCTTGCTTTTATATTTTCAAATAAAATTCACAAAATTCAAATAAATTCACAAAGCCACTATACATTCTTCTAAAATAAAAAAAAAAAAAATCTAAAAAACAAAATTAAAAAATATATTAAAATTTTTTTTTAAAAGGGCATTTTGTGTGAAAAAGCATTCCAAGCTATTTTTCATGGACAAACTGACACTGCCAGGGACAAACACAATGTCATTTTGCTCTCTCTCACCTCCTTATTACCGCATTTTACTGCCAGCTGTTTTGTGGACTTCAGCTGGGTCACTGCAGAACTGTCAGAGCAGAGAGTGTGTTACCCCTGAACCGAGTGAGTGGAGTACCAACACCCCACTAGGGACTATAGAAATACGTATCTGTAGCAGACTGGGAAGTGTCAGTCACTGGAGCCTTCCCTATGACCCTTCACAGCAGCAGAACTGGTCCCACCATGACCATTTTTCTCTATCGCAAGAAACCTCACCTGGCTTCCTTTTTTATTCCCAATTCTGGTAAACATATGCAGTCCAAGGGCAGTGCAATGCAGAGCCAGCAGGAGGTGCTCCTATAGCAAGGAAATCTGTCCAACAGAATAAGTCTTACATCTGTGGCACCAAATTTCCCTTCCACTATAACATAAAACATGTTTGGCACACTCAGCAAAGGGCTTTTGGCATAGCAGGGGAGCCAGTTTGGGCCCTCCTACTGCAGAAACCTAGACAGATGCAATATTTCTCTTGTTTTTAAGTTACTGTAATCAAGCATATTGCAAAGGAGAAAAAAAATAAATGAAAATATGTTGTTAGGTCCTAGTAGACTTGCAATTTCTGAATTTCTTTTACAAATGCCCATAGAGTATTCCGTCTTTATCCTCCCAAGTCACTGAGAATAACACATCAAAGAGCATGTTTGCATTTCTATAATAGATAACAGCATTGACATAAGCTTCAGGGTTCATACAGACTATAAACTGAATTACCAATCGCCTGTCTCACATATTTATAAACTGCAAGTCGAGCCTGGAGAAAAAAAATCCAACTACAGGTGAAATAATTATTCTGAAGCTTTGAAAGAGTCACTTCTGAGATGCAATCTGAATTCTGGTGGATGTGAATTACCAGTTTGGTTTGTACCAGCCTCTGCTTGCATAGCAGGAGTCAAATGGTAACCTGGGCTCTGCTGATCACTGCCATGGCAAGGCTGACATCATTGTTTGAACAAGAGGTTTGGTAAAAGCTGCAGGAAGGGATTTTCCCGTGCCATGCTCCTGCCTTTCCTGCAAAGCCCACGAGAGCTGGTTCTCCTGCAATCCTCAGAGACACCAGAGCCAGAACAGAGCAAGCCCTGATGGCCCAGAGCTTCTGCTTACAAACCTGCAAACATTACAGACTATAACACTTCTCATGCCTTGAGGCAGAAGAAGAAAGTTCTCCTTTTTTTCTGTAAATCTCACACAGAAAGTGCCCATTTTGGGAGAAACGGTAGTTCTCAGGTGAGGATGCATGTCAGTGGAACCCAATGTCTGGAGACAGTTTGAGTCATTCATGGAGCAGCACTCTGTACAACCACATTGAGGGTTTTGTGCTTTATTGTCAGAAAGGAAGACAAAGTAAAGAGGAAAACATTGCTAAGAAAGGCTGTCGTGCTGCCTCATTCAAATGTGTTAGAAGAGAAATTTAAACCCACAGGTCAGTACAACTTCTGGAACTCCAATACTGGTCTGAGCTATCAACTCCTCACCAGAACTACCCAAAGCAACTCTTCTGCAGCTGCTGTTCAGCATGTACAAAAGGAGAAGTAACAACAGGAGTCAGAGGAAATAACGGCATGTTTGAGGTGGGATGTTCTTTTCCTGGACAGTTTGACAAAGACCGACTGGAGACTAAGTTGGACATTTGTCTCTAGACCTCACTCTAGACAAAAAAGGGTAGACCCAATATTTTATATTAACTTCTCAGTAATATGTGGTTTTGGAATATACAACAGCATGTAGGCATTTAAGACATGCAAAATTAGGAGACTTTAATTATTACAGTTCACTTTTGAAAATTCAGACCTCTTCAAAACTTAAGAAACTATCTTGTCTGAAATTATTCTAACTTTTCATCTTAGAGACTTTATATTGCATCAAGCCTAAGTTCTTCTCCACAATACAGATAGGAACAATTCATTTCCTTGTGGATCTCCTATTGTAGTATGCAAACACTGGAAATCAATTAAATCCAATATTATTAATGACCCTGCAACTGAAATTTTTACCGGGGGGTTTTAGCCATATGACAAGAGCTTTTCTTGAATGTGTTTCATTTACTGTTTTGAATAACCTTCTTCTGACAGACAGGAGTGATTCCCAGCCAGACCAGATGTAACATACCCAAAGTTTTGCCACATGGTGACAAAAGCAGCCTATAAAATTACTTTTTGGAGAGTCTCTTAGTCTCGTCAGCATGATCGATTCTTGTTCACTTATTACTGCACCAGAGTTGGCATTAGGATTTGGGGTCAGACCAGCAGAAAAGATTCTGGTGACAATAGCAGCATTCACAGGCTCTGTCAATGCAGCATGGTTTATTTAATTCAGCAAACACTTAGCTTTGGCGGCAGAGAGAGGCACAGCAGTGTAGACAGAAGTATTACGGTAGAAGTGCAGAGAAAAAAAAAATCTCCTGGTTAGACCACGTCTAGATTCAAAGGAAAATTGAGGGGCAAGCAAGGGAGTGGGATTTTTTTTCATTTTGCTTCTGCGTTGTTGTTTTTCTGAAATAGAGTCCTGTTCTTGTGCTGCAAGAAACACGAAGTGGGTATCATTCGGTGATGAAGGATCTGCAGCTGACAGATTACAGGACAGATTCAGCTCAGTCTCTTTAGCTGTGCTTCTCTGCAAACTGAAATACTCCCTCCTTTTTCTCTTTGGATACGTTGTCTGAGAGGATCCATACATAGCAGTGAAGACAGCTCAGCTTTCTCAGAAACAGACGCAGCACTGAAAAGACACTCCAAAGGGCCCTAAGAAGTACTTGACTCTTGAATAGATTAGTATTTAAAATGTTGGACTGTTTAAGTGAAAAATGAAAAACTGTTCCAGTAGAATAGGTACCAACACTTTAAAATGGAAGTTTACAAATAAGAGATCCTTTGTTCAGTGGCACCATTTCCTTTGGTGTTTGGAGGCTTTTTTGTTCCTTTCTGGCTCCAAATTGCCTTAAAGAAAACAAAAATAAATCTTGCTCCAAAATCTTGCTGAAAAAATGTTTGTAGGTTAAAACAGAGAATAAAGCACAGAAACCTGATGGGATGGTATACTTGACTGACTCTCCCTTCAAACAACTTCAGAATTTGGTAGCAATGGAAAAGTGGGGCAGATCCTCATGCACATAGAGGAAATGGCCAACACAGCTCCAAAATGTGGCTGATACAAAGCATGCAGGTGCAATTATTATTGAGTGCCCCCTGATATTTCCATGTGACATCACACTGTCAGGTGTCTCACTTTTTTTTTTGCTCCAAATAGTTTGCATGTTTTCTGCATGCATTACACCGTCACAGCTGACAGGGCTGCTTGGGCCAGATGCTGTGAAATTTGAAGGAGCAAGGGCTTCAGGGTACTGTAGTTGTTGTGAGGCTCCTTCAGCTTTATAGAGAGCTCTTCTCACCTTTCCCAGGACAGCATCAGCAAAGGCTCATCATGCACTGTAAATCATGAGTTTCTAGGCTGTGTTCAGCAGAGGTGGGTTTCTGAGAGAGGAGCTGGGCTGACAGAGTTGAGTGAGCAGGTTTGTATTCTTCTAATCATTTCGCTTGGTTTAAGCTTTTAAAGCCTTACAAACTTAGAGAGCTGTCCTTATATTTTTTATGTAAATGAAATAAATCAGTACTCCTGCAAAATTCCTACTGATAACACCTTCTGGTTATATTGGTGTGTCTAAATGGCCAGACCTACTCGCCTTCACTAAAAAAATGGTGGACTGTTTATAGAAACCCTCCCAGGTTAAGCACTTTTTACCTCCTGGTACAGCCCAGCATAATAACTTGCACAGGAGAAAGCTTTCCATGGCTGAGGGGAAGTGCAGCCAACATGCCAGCCCAGCTAGGTGTGCTCACATTGTCCCACAGCTACGTGGTCTAAACCCAGTCAGGGCAAGCAGGCAACAACAAATAAAATGTCCTGGTTTGGCAACCTCTTGACTTTCCAGGGAGAGATGGTTTAAACTGTTTCCAACAATCCTCTTGGGGCATGGACACTTTCTTCCTCAGCCTGATGGTAACCCATGTCTCCCTCTGGGGTCCTCCTGCCACACAGAAATTTTGAAGGAAGTTCAGCCCTTGGGTCAATCTCAAGTCATGCATTTTCCACACGACCTGGGTGATGGCTGGCATTTAGACTCCTGACAGAAGAAAAGAGGCAGAGAATTAAAACGTTAACTCTTACACAATCACTAAGTTATATTACACTAGTGTCTGTTATCAGGGGAATTGGACACTGGAATGGGCTACCCAGGGAGGTGGTGGAGTCACTGTCCCTGGAGATGTTTAAGGAGAGACTGGACGTGGCACTTGGTGCTAAGGCTTAGTTGACATGGTGATGTTCAGTCACAGGTTGGACTCGATCATTTCAGAGGTCTTTCCCAGCTTCATTGATTCTGTGCTTCTGTGGTAGGGATGGGTCTCAGTGTGAAGAGAGTTACTGCTGCTGGCATTCCCTCCTCTACTATATAGGAAACGTGTATTTGTGCTTTTGATGGGAGCAAGGCACAAAGGATCCTTTCCTTGCATGACAGATGACAGCCACCAGAGGCCCTTAGCCTGGTGGGAGGATTCCCAGTGGGAGCTCCTGCATTTATGCAGAGCCCCACTGAACTGACATGCAGGCACTGGCCCAAGCACAATGGTTACAGGCATTGCTCCACTCTGAGTTATATTTAACACAAGAGCCTAAATTACACAGCAGATCAGGAGAACTCCCTTTGAACAGGCTAACAAGGGGCCACCTGTTTCCCAGGTCAGAGCCAGGACTTTTGAAGGCACATATGTTTGCCAAGACCCAGATCAACTGAACAAAGTAACATTAACAGGGCCCCCTCCCCTGCTTGGGCACGGGGCAAGAGGCAGCTGCCCTGGTGCCTGGCTGGAAATCAGGAGCAGCCCCAGGGGATCTTGTAGGCTTCCCCAGCTGCGGGAAGAGTCCACAGGGAGGAGGTGCAGCAGTAACAAGGGAGACAAAAGTGTGACTGAGGGGACAAGGAGCTTCTAAGAGATGAGAAAGAGCTGAAGGATAATTCATTTCCCTAGATGAGGATAATTCAAGCAAGTTCAAAGATATGAACTTCCTCTAGAGCATAAGCTTCTCTGGGGCAGAAACCTGCTAATTTGGAGAGCATACCATATGTAACACAGGCTGTGTGGGCAGCTCCATAAACCATGGAGTGGAGCAGGAGGGGAGACCTTCCTGCCCAAATCAGACATTCATTCACACAACATCAAATCCACAGCCCAAGTCAGGGCATGGATGAAGTAAATCCATCTTATTGCAGCCCTGTGCAAGAGTTTGCATAAAGCAATGTACCTGGACATCTCCAAGTGCTGCACTGCACCCTCCCTCTGGATCCGCCTCTGGAGTTTGCTTCAGCTGTTTTTTCCAAAACATCCATACTAGTGTAACCATTTTAATATCTGCCTACAAAACCTCCTGATGCTTTGGGTTTTAGTGAACCACAAACCACCTTAAAAAATGTAACATAAAATTAAAGAATTCACTCTTCATAGCTCCAAGTAGGGAACCAAGTAATTAATATACAGCTTAATCTACAGCTTCTGCTATCCTTATACAGCTCTAGTGCTTTGGCCTGCAGCCCCTTTGCCTTAATTGCTCTCACTAAAGATAGCACTCTTCTATTGCAGAAAAATCCGGTGAATCCTATGCTCATATCAGGACTAAATGCATAGTATTTAAAAGGAAGAGAGCTCAAAATAACAAGGTGTTTTTTTGCATTCAAGGAAAAATATAAAAATTTACTGAAATCCAGGATAATATATCTCATATGAAATGAAATCCCATTAAAAGTTAATTTTTCTAGTTATCTAATATTATTCTGGTTACAGCTAATATCTCATGGATGATCCTTTGCTAACTTATAATGGTGAGCCGCAGCCTGCCTGCATGCCAAAGATACCCTCTTTAAAGAAAAATAAATATCCCAGAACGCTTCTGATCTTTTTCATATAAAGATTTGTTTTAATGAAACACTATTTAGATGCTTCACAGCCAGCAAACATAAATAAGTGTAATAAAAAGTAGTCTTGGCTGCGAGAGAGGTCTGAAAAACTGAATTCCTCAAGGGACAGACAAATAAACCAGGGAAAGTTTTATTTCATTATCAACATAGTAGCACCATGCATACATCAGCTGGTATCAATCTTGGTAATAGCTTGAGGCCAGTGACTGACGGCATGCTGCAAATTCAGATTCCAACTTTTCCATCACAGCATGCATTTGAGTCATTTTCTGCACTTTTGGTCTTCCAATCTGCACTCCTTGGCTGCATCACCTTCCCTGTGCCTGGAATGACTGCCTGCAATTGGAGGTTCAGGGACTTTTTACGCTGGAGGTTGTATCTGGCTGGTTGTTTCATAGAAAAAAAAGAATTTTCCTAATCCGTTTCTGAATCCATTCATCCTGTCAGCCTCCATAACATCTTGCAGCAAGAAACTTCATAATTTAATTACACACTGTGTAAAAAGGTGCTGAAATTAGTAAAAGTTATTAAAATCTTTCAGCCAGGAAGAGTATTATTATCTGGAGTGTCTCGTTTTGTTGGAAAGCCTTGCTACATGGCCAAGGACTGTCGGCTCAGCTGCCGACCGGAGGCTCACCCAGACACGCAAGTTTTGCAGCTGCTCCTTCCTTCTGACCAGCACAAAACAGCAGAGGAGGCAAGATAGAAACAGGAGAGAAAGCACAGCTTTCTGTGGAGATGTACAGTCCAGAGGCTGACCGACCAATCATGGTGTAACTTGGCAGATGAGCAACAAGGGCCGCAAACTGAACTTTTGCTTCCACCCTCTGCAATAGCCCAGCCAGCCTCAAAGGTTTCCCCTCCCTCATCACCCTTCTCCAGCAGGGTAGAAACCATTCTCCTCCTTAGGCAGGGCTTATTTGGAGAGAGCCTGAGCACCCATGCTCTGGCTGAGCTCAGCAGGAACCACAAGCAGGCTGGGAGGCTCAGGGCAGCATCACACAGGGAATTTTGGGATTGTAAGTGCAACCATTCACTTACAGTTTTCTCCTCTACCCTACACTGTCCTTAGTGTCATCCCTCATCAGCTCTTCTTCAGCTGAGGGTCTTATCTGTAGGTCCCTACTCCAGCACAATTATGAGTCAGGGTCTGCAGAATTTGACTGAAATCTCCTTGTATGTGATGTTCCCTCTCCTTTGACAACTCAGCCACACCTGCAGGACTTTTGCTCGCATCCCATTACTTCCCTCAGTCCTAGAGAGCCTTTCTGAAATTCTAAATTGCAAACCAAAACTGCTTGTTTTCCCAGGACATGGACACAAGTTGTCCATGAGACCCACTCAAAGGAAAATGGAGCTAAAGGTGAAACAGCCAGCTGCAACTCAGACTGCTCTTGCTCTCCACGAAAAGGTGAGCCCGAACTGCCGTCCCTATAGGTTGTTCCCCTCCGCCTTCCAGTCACCATGAAGACTTGTACTTTCAAATCATTACCAGACCTGAAACCATGAAGTTGTGATGCTGAGATCACAAAGCTCTGAACAATACCCCAGACTCCCGCAAACTCCTCTTTCTCTGGCACTTCCCTATCAAACACTGGTGCCTTTGACTGGTATTCCACTGTTACTATTTAATACCTCTGCCGGGTAAATTAATGGCAGTTATATCCATGGGAAGTGAGAGAGGGTATAGTAAAATAAGACCCACCTCCAAATAACTTTCTCAGCAAGAAAGAAAATTTGCCACCTCGTTACTTGCTTTAAACACTCTCCCTGGGGGAAAACACTTTCCTTGGTACAGCCTGGCTGCTGTTCCCCCTACCCATCCAGCTGCGTTTTGGCGATGGACTTGGTCAGACAGAGGTCAGGGAATTAAAAAAAAGTAAATAGGAGTCATATACTGGGAGCACACATTCACTGCATTGCTGAACTGTCTTACTAACCCGGGAGTAGCCTCCCACACTCCCATGCCATTAGTGCACAGCTGCTGCTGGAAAGTTGCCTGCAGAGCCTCTCTCCCCTCCCACCTCTTTCAAAGGACCTTGTCTGGAGCTACCAGGCTTCTGCTGGCAATATTTGTCAGGGAACAGAGGACTACTGTCACTTAAAAACAAGCAAAGGATTACAAGATGCTTTGATTTCATTGGGAGCCCAGAAAGGGAATGATCGCCATTTCAAAAGCTAGAAGGAAACACTGGTGCACAGTCAGTTCTGCATGTTCATTGTATATTTGGCAGAATATATCAATTGGTGTATGCTGAATTCCAAAACAGGTCTAGCTAAAGCCATGCCAAGGGCTATTGTAAAAGGATGACTGCTTTACAAAGTATCTCATATACTTATGGGGCTCCAGATAGTAATTTTGCACTGTACAAGCAAGTACAAATAGAAATAAACATTTTCAGTATAAGGCTTCCAATGACGCGTGAACAAAACCCCCGGCAAAAGGCCCTCAGTGGCTTTCCATGGTGCATCTAAGAAGTTGCAGCATGAGACACTCACCAGCACTTCTGAGTCCAAGCTAGAGGTGCAGAAGCAGGACTCGTTTGGAGGGGCCTTTGAAAACCTGCCCACAGACACTGCCCCTGGGTGCAGCATCCTGGCTCTCGGGGATGGAGAAAATCTCATCCGTTCTGGGACACGTATAACATTTATTTATTCAGAAGCAGAACTTTCCCCTCCAAGAAAGTAGGAAATGTTGACGTAAATGGGCAAAACTGCTGCTCTGAAATTAAAACACATTTCTTCAGCCAGAATCTCACAGTAATGTGGTGTCCCACAAAACTACTAAAGTTTGGATTTTCAAAGGCCCCTTCGGGGATATTTTACTCTACTCCCTTTGAACATCTCTTTGGTCCTTTCAAAAATGCCAGCCTAAAAATCCCTGCTGGGGGGCAGCACGTTGCTGTGCTCTTTTCAGGTCTTACCTTTAATACAACATTAACCTCACATTTTGCATTTTTCCAAGCGTGGCTTTCTGGGCTTAGTTGTGACTCTGAGTCCTGTGTCCCCTTTCATCCATATGCTGTAGATTATCTGATTTCATGAGTCATCAGAAATAATCTTGCAAGGGCACTGCTCGATATAAGGGTTAGTTTGCAAGCTACTTTGTGTCATCATATATTTGAATAAACCATGCCACTTGCCCAGTATTCTATCTTGCACTTAAAAAAAAAAAAGAAGAAGAAAGCAGCCACTAACTGCTAACTATTTTAATCTCAAAATAAGATAACAACACATTTGTGAGATCTGAGCCACCAATGCCTTCCTCTAAACAAAAGCTCTTACAGTAAAAATTCACTG
The DNA here is from genome assembly GCA_013390045.1 of Picathartes gymnocephalus. Classification (NCBI taxonomy): domain Eukaryota; kingdom Metazoa; phylum Chordata; class Aves; order Passeriformes; family Picathartidae; genus Picathartes; species Picathartes gymnocephalus. The sequence continues at coordinate 94,760 of WEKY01002689.1, forward strand.
GTAAGATTTGCCCACTCAAATCTCATAAAGCCCATGTTGTTGAAAGAGCTAAGAAAACCTAGCTCTTTAAATAGAGTAATTCTGGGCTAAGAACATTAATGGCATCCCAGAACTGGAAAGCTGGATGTGTAAATTAAAAAGCAAAAAGCACATATACACTCCTAATATCCTAATACCTATTACATGTGATCTCTTTCAAAGTAGCTTTAAATGAGAAGTGCAGTTACTCTTTGATATAGCTGCTAGAAACATAACCAGGATGCCCTTTGCTATAAATTTAAAAAATGAGTCTGCATTTCATAAAGGCTCATAATAAATGAGTCTTCAAAACCAGTGCACATTATTCCCTTTTTGGTTTCTTCTCCACCGAAAACATAAATCTGCACCAAATACAGAATAGTTCCCTTCACTTGCCAGAATCCTCTTGACTTGGCTGTTGGAAAGAATCCCTTTCAGCCACCATGACAGAAATGATCATATGTGCAATGAGAAATCCCCTGCACACCACACCTAAGCTCCCTCAAGGCTACCAGGAACTGGCATCAGCATCATCTGGAGGCCACAGCAGGTGACCCATGCTGATAAGCAGCTGGACATAGGCCATGGAGTGTGAGCCACAATGTCTGCAATCCAAACCTGGACCCAAATCCAAAGGTATGCCAGATACCTGGACACCGGGCTTGTAAAAACACTGGAAAGGGACTGCACCACCAAAGGGACCGTCTGCCTGGTACAACAAAAGAGTGAGGCGGGACATTGGGTTTTCCCCACAAAAAATCTTGATTTGTTATTTGCATCTTTCCCTATGGTGTTCATCAGAAGAGAAGAGAGTCTCTTTAAACACAACGGTGCACTTATTCTCACAGGGTAAAAAAGAGTCTTAGAAGTATTATCCTTGTTTTAGAGGCACAGAACAGGTCCAGATTTCCAAACACATCCATACAACCTGAGGCAGCCTGGGGCTGGCTCCCCAGTGATGCTGTGCAGCAGCAGCATGTGCAGGACACCACAGCGATATCTCTGAGGAGCCAGGGCTAATCATCACATCCCTGCTCTGGCCCTGCTCACCCCATGTCCTGAAGGAGGAGGATTTATTTGCTTCAGAAGGAATTCGGGAATTCAGCCTATACATTCAACTTGCACATAAATCACGAATGTTATCTAAATGGGGTGGCAAAAGCAGACCCGGGGAACCTGCATAATTCAGTCACACTGCCTTGAAAAGGCACCGAAAAGGCTCTCTTTGAGAAATTTAAAAATTTCTAAAATTTCCTAATATTCTCTGTTGTGCTTTGCAATCCTGAGGGAGCAGCAGGAGCCGGGTGCCCATCCCCGCAGACCCGGGGCGGGCAGGATGTGCAGGGCGGCAGCGGGGCCCCAAGGATTCCCGTCGCGCAGCCCAGCTGTGCCACCGCACGGCTCAGAAGTCCCGCTGCCCCTCAGCAGCGGGGTGCGCTCCTGGCCCGCCGGGAAGCCGCGGGGCACAGCGTGGGCTGCCGCAAAAGACGCCTGACCCCCAGCGCACCCACCCCTCGGGGGACCACCCTCGACATTGCTTCCCAGCGGGAGAAAAAACCGCGGAGGGTTTGCGTAGAAAGACTCCCTTCGAACCTCCGAAGTGACCTCTCGAGTGGCAGAAGGGGATTTTTGCCGCTGTTTGCCCGTTTGCCAAGCAGTATGAAGGAGTTCTGCCCCGCGGCCGCGCAGCCCCGGCCCGGCCGCGCTCCTGGGCGCGCTGTCGGGCGGCTCTTCCCGGCGGAACCCGCTTGGCTCCACAGCCCGGCGGCTTTAAACAAAAGGGTTGGGCTGTTGGTTCGTTGGTTGGTTTTTATTCTTTTGTCTTTTCCGAAAACAACTGCAACCCCCTTTTGAGAGAATATTTTATTTTTCCCCTCCTCCCTCCCCCCG
>WEKY01002689.1:100291-180310 GCA_013390045.1 Picathartes gymnocephalus
GCTCCTCCCGCTCCCCTTCCCGCGGCGGGCCGGCGGCCGCAGCAGACGCCGCGCTGCCGTGAGGATGCCGCAGCTGCCGGGGGCCGGGGGCGGAGGGGGGGACCCGGAGCTCTGCGCCACCGACGAGATGATCCCCTTCAAGGACGAGGGGGACCCCCAGAAAGAGAAGATCTTCGCCGAGATCAGCCACCCCGAGGAGGAGGGCGACCTGGCCGACATCAAGTCCTCCCTCGTCAACGAGTCCGAGATCGCCCCCGGCGCCAATGGGCACGAGGTGCGCGGCTGCGGGGGCTCCGCGGGGCAGCGCGGACGGAGGGGGCGCGGGATGGTGACGGGCTCCGGCCGCCGCCGCGGGGGAGGGAACTTCGGCGGGGTACGGGGGAAGCCTCTGTCTTCCAAATTTCCCATAAGAAAATAAATCATCCCACCCCAGATCCTGTATCCAGAGGTGCGCCGGGAAGAGCCGGGCAGGCTCCGCGCCCGGGGATGCGCTGGAGGGGCTGGCCCCTTCCGCGCTTCGGCCCGGGACGAGAAAGTTGCCTCGAGTTCCCCAACGGTGCGGTGGTATTAGACCTCAAGCAGCCATGAAGTTTCCTCAGTAAAATCAGCGGGGTCGGCGCATTAACTGTAAACTCTTTAAGGGATTTGCATAAAACTATTTGGGAAGAAATTCCCGACTCTAAAACAACTTCAGGGTGAGCGGGGAACCTGCCTTTTTAAAATTTTGTTGTTGTTTTTTTTCTTTTTCCTTTTTTTAAAATTTCCTTCCTTTTTTTTTTTTTCTTTTTTCTAAAGATTTCTAAGGAAGGCAGCCTGATTTTCATTATTATTTTAGGTATCTTTTTACCAAGAGTGTTTTGACCACCAGAGCGCCAAATATTTTCCAGAAATGATCCACTTTCATTAAATGCAGGGTGCTTCTGCTAGGAAAGCCCTTTGCAAAGCCCTATAGTTGTTCATGTTGCCATAAAACAATAGTTTACACAAACGTTTCTGGTACAGTTGCCTTCCAAGCGACATTAGAGGAAAAAGATGTTTATCTCCTGCTCTTAACTTTTTTCTTCCTTCAAGAAACTGTAGCAGTGTGATTGATAAACGAGCATCCATACAATGACCTTTCTTCTTTTTCTTCTACTTTTCCGATGGTGGATTCTTTGCGGTCAGGTTTCCAGGCAGACTCAGGCACAGGATTCCTACCATGATAAAGGCAGAGAACACCCCGAGGAAGGTGAGACGCGCATAGTCCTGTCTTGCAGTGTTGTCCCTCTGTGACTCTCCACACAGTCCTCAAACTGGAACTTGGTTTCTTCTGGAAAACATAAATTGTCTTTTGGTGGGGGAGGGATGCCAGACGACTTTCAAAGCGCATTTAAAAAGGAGGTGAACGTGCAGCGCGTTTATCTTGAGTGACCAAATGGTATTCCAGTTGTTTAGAAACTGATAAGTGGGCCAAATGGATCTTCACTGAAGAAATAACTATTTTTAGGATATCAGCTTAACAACATCTATCACTCATACAGTGTGCAGTTGTGTTCAGAAACCCTCTGCTTTTCGCCATAGCCAAAGTCTGTCACTTAAATCTCCTCTTTCAAATCTAAGTATGAACAGACCTCCTGCATTTTTTAGTGTACCAACTGGTTAATTTTGATTGAGAAGGACAGAGGAAATAGCAGAGTTCATTGAATATTGTTTAGGGAGCTGGACACACATGCAAAGAATGTGTGCTGTCAAGGATGGGAGATTATGTTTAAAATCAAATGCTTATCATCACAAGCTAAACCAGATTGTAAATTCCATTTAAAGACAGATACAGTTCAGTCCTGGTACTTTCCGGGACTCTGTGGCCATCTTCCTCCAAATTTGTAGTTAAACAGCCTAAAAGCAATGATGTCCATGCTCAGAGCATTCAGGCAGTGAGGGGAAGGTGTTCAGCTCTGGATAGTTTTATTTTCAACTCTACATCTTCTTAAAACCTCACTTTGCAATAGTATCCTTGTCAATGGGCATGTAGGTGGGAGATCTATTCATCCCCATTTGCAGGACCTGGACCCAAACACTTTATTTTCCTACCAAATAGTCTCCCTCACTTGGCTTCCCTCTTGACTGTAGTACTGTGTGTGCTCAACAGCCCCCCTCCCAAATTGTTAGGATCTCCTTTCAAGCCACCCCCTGCCCTTAAATTGTTCCCAATGAGTATAGCCAGAATGAATTGTTTGCTGCACACACTGGCTCAGCAAGAGAAGGAAGTTATTATATCTAGTTATCACAGCCTTGTCCTCCCTTTCCTAAGAAAGGTGTTGGAAACCCACACTGGCAATAATTCTGAATCCACAAATCCTAGAGGTATGTGTAAATTTGGGAAAAACTGCTCCTCAAGAAATGTGATGTCATTGCTGATGTGTCTACTTTGAATTGAATGGGTACTAGCAAAATCATTTACTCTGAGGCTATTCTGTATTGTAAACATAAACTCCTCACCGGGAGTACATGCTCCTTTAAGAATTAACTCCTCCTAAACCAAAAAATGTTATTGCTTTCTGTCAGCAATAATTTCCATAAGTAAGGAAACATTTGCATGCAGAATATTTTTATATATTCACAGTACCTGTTAAAGTGCTCTAACTCATGAGAAATGCATATGTGGGGAATAATGTAACCATTGTTTTGTCTTCCATAGGAAAGCATCCAGACAGTGGCTTATACAGCAAGGGACCATCATACTCTGGTTATTCTGGGTATATCATGATGCCAAATATGAATAACGACCCATACATGCCTAATGGATCTCTGTCGCCACCCATCCCCAGAACAGTGAGTTATCTCTTCCAAAGGCTGGTTTTGGCAAGCTGGGTTTCCTCCTGTTTGGTCTGCAGAGGCTGTTTACAACGGGGTCTTGTGGGTAGCTTAAGTGACGGTGAAGGTTGAGCTTTTGCTATTCAGAGCCTCTGTCCAGTGGAGTTTGAGAGCTCTTAGAGGTGTTGGTCGTGATCACGGTGGAAAAGCTGAGATTAATGTCTGTGAACGGGGCTGGGGACTTTGTGGGGGAAGCCCTGGTTTACGACTGTAGGATAATGTATAGCAGAATGATGTAAATGCCGTCGTTATAGTGACTGGGACAGATGTGAATTTTCTGGCTTTAAGTTTTCGTTTGTTGAGGAAAATCAAGGGCTGGAAACAGAACTGCTAAAGTTGCATGCCAGTAAGATGAGAAGATTGGAATTTTTTTTTTTCCCTTCAGATGTGGCATTGCTCTTTGCTGATTGATATTTATTTCCACCATCAGTTGGTCTGTGTGAACGCTTTATCTATCTGGCAGCATTGCTTTGAAACGTACTCTGTATCCTCAGCCAGAAACTGTGAAATGGTCGTTTAGGAATTAATATCAGCCATGATGCAGTAGTTACAGCTTTCCCTTACATTGTGGGGAGCACTGATTCTTCCAGGTTGGTCCCTCTGTTTCCATTGGTGTAGGTGCATGTTTAATGGATTTTGATGTACTTTTAATTCTGGATAGTCAATTCCCATTTATTTTTGTAAGCCTCTTGGTATACATATAGAGCAGTGGAGAGGCAGTGTTAAAATGAGCTGTGGAAATTATATTAGTAGAACCGGAGTGGAGCGGGAAACAATTTGCTTGTAGGCATCCTGCTGGAATAATGCCGCTGCTCTTGTGCGTGCCGTGATAGGAGAAGTTGGATGCTCTTACTTCCCTGTGATAAAGCAGTTTTCCTTCTTACTGGCTTTTAGATTTTTTTACTTGGAGGTCTCTGTCATGGTATTGTTTTGCTCTCTGATGTTCTTGATTTTTATTCAGGACTGTGGCATTTGATTTAAAAAAAAAAAAAGTAGGGGGGTTGATCTGTATTGGTAATTTGGCAGCAGCAAAACATGTTAAATTAGGGTATTTTTGGAGTCGGAATGACAGGGTGCTTTGGCACTGGGAAACACATGGATCTGCATTTGAAAGATGCAAAAACTCATGCAATATATTGCTTTCTATAGCTGTGGGGGATTTTTTGTGTATAAATTCCAGTTCAGAGGCCTACAGCCATTTAGGGTGAAGCATGATGATCCCAGTCTGTTGATATTTGTTGTTGTAAACGCTGTTCTACAGAAAACTTCTGTTTGGATGTATCTGGGAAAAACATGCAGCTTTTCAAAAGGGCATGAAGACTCAAACCTGCTCTTTGGAGGACTAGCAAACTTCAGATTTTTTTTTTTTTTTTACCCCCTCTTTGACATGTTACCTTCCTAAGAAAGTCCTGAGTGCTGGTGCATGGCTTGGAACAACAAAATCCAATTCAATTATTCACTGAGGATTTTCTCCATATATGCATGCCGTGGGGCTGCCACTCTACAGATCTGGCTTCAATGCCCTCACAGTATCATCCTGCAGAGGCTCTTGTCTCAGGTACTTGAGGAACTGCCCTTTGTGGGTATGGTGGAGGGGAGGAAGGGGGGAAAACGCAACTTGTTTTTAATTGTAAAGCTGCCTGCTGAACATCTGAGGGGCTAATTTAGTTCAGTGCTGCTCTTGCATGTTACAGCAGCACCACTATTTCAATAAAACAGTGCTGTTGCAGGGCTGCAATGTTGACATAAGCCTGGAGTTCTTTCAGTTTAACCACAAGGCTACACGCTTGAGTTATTAAATAATTTTTTTGTTTAATTGAACTGTAATCTTTGCTAGGCTCAGAGCTGACAGTTGGGTTTTAATGTGCGTAAGATCAAAACGCGGCATCCAGGAGGTGACACGCTCGCTCCCTCCGTGGCTTTCCACGGCTCCGGCGCCGCGCCGTGCTCACCTCCGTGGGGTCCCCGCTGCCCTTCAGGTTTGTTCTGCCTCCCCTTTCCAGGGCAACGTGCCGGGGCTGGGGACAAGGAGCAGCTGAGATCAGCAAGCACTGGAGGCAGAGGTCTCCCCTGGAGTGTCAGTCCCCAGCCATTTGTGCCTGGTGTGTACCTGCGCCCTGCTATTTGCATGACAAAGACGCTTCTTGTTGATGCATCTGTTGCCTGGAGGTGTTAGCCAGGATTAAAAAGGCGCCCTGGGGCGCTGAATCTTTTTTTCCCACCTTGGAAGGACCTGCTGACTGCAAACTGCCCCGGGGATGAGCCCCTGGGCACTGGTGTCCAGACACAGGGCAAGGACCATCTATGAGGAGGGCGAGCAAAGCTTTCCTGGAAAGGGAAAAAAGTTATTTTCATCAACGTATGTAGAGGGGGGTGGAAAAAAAAAGCCTTTCCTTTTTTAAAAAAAGGCAAATGCTTCTGAAGCTTCCTTTGTAAAATTACAAATCTATAGTCAGACACAACTCGCCTAATAAACCATTAAAAAGAAAAATGGAAGTCTAATTTCAGTGCACCTTCTGGAACGGACAGGGTGTTTGAGAAGAATTTAGAATCTTCCAAAATCTGCTGTTGTTAGAGAAGTCTTGTCTTCCTCATTCTTCTCCCCCAATTTTTAAAAAATTTTCTTTGTTTACTGGCAACTGATTTGCTTCTTCCAAGTTGTATTTGTAGGAGCAGGAGAGTGTTAATTGCAAGTTCAGGTATGAGGAGCCTCGTGCTGGAGTATGTGTTCTTATCAGATAGGTGGGTGAGTGGGGGAGCGCAGCAGTCGGTTTGGGTGGCTGCAGGAGAAGTGGCACCATGTGATGGTACCAAACCACAGTAACACCTGGTGAATGTGCATCCTGTGTGCTCGAGATACCTCTTGGTGGTTTCTGAGCATCACAGGGCCACTGAAGATGGGAGATGGAGGCAGCTGTTTTCTAACGTGTGGGTTTTTTCTTTGGTTAACAAGACTAGTTTTGGGCTGGCAAACCTCTCTTGTCTGTTTGATGAGAACGTGGGAACAGAGGAGGTGACTGAAGAAGGATTATTTCTCCCTGTTGTAAACTCATCCAGAAGATAATTGTGGAATTATTTCTCATTCCTCCTGAATTAAACTTATTACGGAAAGATAGGGGATTTCTGCAACTTCCCTTTTGTCTGTTCTTAGGTGTTCTTGGGGTCTGGGTTTCTTTCTTCGTGGCTCAACTGCTTCTCTGTCGCAGCTGGATATGTTAAATAGGTCGGAGGATACAATGTATAAACATTTTATGGCAACTTGCACAATGCAGCATGTGCATTTTCCGTTTGAAAATGACGAGGAATTCTTCTAAGAGAGTTGAATTGCTAGGAACAAGGCAGGACTAGCCCACATTTTGGACATTCTTTGTGTGTTTCTGCATGGCAGGGAATATGGAGTTAGTTCCTATCTTGAAGAGCTGATGTCCCGGGAGATTGAGAGGATAATATGGGCAGAAGGAAGGATGAGGGTAGAAATAGCAAAAATGAGTGGCTACGGAGCCTCAGTGAGAGGGTTTTGCTTCCCTAGCTACATCTTCTGTTCCTCTGAAACCGGGCTGATTCACTTGCTTGTGGGGAAATTTTGGAGCCCCAAGGGAAATGTACGGGAGCTGCAGAAGGATACAAACCTGATTTCTCATTGTATTGTCTCTTCCTGAGAATTTGCTTCTTCTCACTTTGCAGCTGCAGGGAATTGCTGGGAGCTGTGGCCAGCTGAAATCTCCCCAGCCCAATATGAAATAGGCTTTCAAGGTGGAGACGTTGTGGCTCAGCTCCTGCTCCCGTATCACCCAGCAGAAAGCTTTGCTCGGATTCCCAAGCTGGCATGGGAGCGGGATGCTTGGGGGGCCTCAGGCAGCTGTGGCCCTGCCGCAGATCTCTCTCTTCCCTCCACAACCCCAGAGCCGTGCCTGAGGGAACGGGCAGCTGAGGGGCTCCACAAGCCAGAGCCGCTTATCCAGCACCGAAGCTCTGCAGCTTCACCCTGTGCAGTGCACGGCTTCTCAGTGCAGTCGACTGATGCTGATTAGCTCCTTGAATAACTTTCAAATCAAGCACAGAGGAGCACAAAGCTTCCTGGCTGTATGGAAGCAGTACTTGACTGAGTGTATTAGCGTTTGTCCAGGAAGGAATTTTAGCACTATTTTCTGGGGAGCTCGGTGAGTCGTGCCAAATGGCAGCACCGGGAAAGAATAGGAATCTGCTCAGCTCTAATAGTGGGACCTCATAGCTGCAAACGTGTCTCTCAGCTGCTCTGACTCAAGCACTCACGGCTGATCAGTCTAAGATAAGAGTCAAGCCACTGTGAAACATAAACGCAAGCCGTGAATGGTCATGGGATGAGTTTTGGTGGTGTTTTCTTTCTCTCACTTAATGAGGTGAATCCTCCATTTGGAAAAGGGGGCAGAAGTTACCACAGTGGCTCTAGGTTGTCCTTGTGTGAAGCTTGGTCTGGTTGTTCCTGATCAGAGCTCCAGGCAGAGTCTTAGGTATGTAGTTCATTGTTACCGTGATCTTTGGCACATACTGGTGAAGGGAACACCTTTTCAGCTTTTGCTGCCTCTTCCTTGTCACGTTGATGCAATTAGCAAATCTATGTAATTGTGAATGGGCAAGGGGAAAACAAAATGTTCTCCTGATGTCTCAGTGCAGAGGCAGCAATTGTGTGTGCGTGGCTTGAGCAGAGGCATTATAAAAAACCCCACCCATTACAAATCATCGAAGTTGGAGCTTTTGTACAGCAATACCTGTGTGTGTTTATGTCCCAAATATCCCTTTTTTCTATATATCCAGGAGCTAATCCAATATCAACTTTAAATGGTAGAGCTGCTACTTACTTTTTAAAATGGTTTAAGCAAAATATCATTCCTGTCTCTTTTCCAACTTAATCCCAGCCCAGAAAAAATGTTAATAAGAATAGCTTGTTATGGGCTGCAAGTGCCAAGGAGGATATGGCTCAAGAAGAAAGCCTGAAGCTCCACAGGTTCAGGCATCAAAAGAGGAAAAGGCTTTTTCCAGATAGTTGCAGTGCTGCATGACTACAGGCATTGAAAAGCCTGGGTACCGCAGGCCTGGCTTCTCACGAGTATTTAACTTCTGTTTATAGTTAGCGAAAATGCCTCCTGATATGGGAAGGAAATAACCCACACAAAAGCATTTTACTGCTGCTTAATATTTCTGAAGTCCTATCAGAGGCATGTGCTTTCTTTTTTTTTTTTTTTTTTTTTTTTGCTAGTAGTAAAACACCATGTCTTCTTCTCAAGAAGACAAAAAGACAAATGTGCAAGAGTCTGTTTTAATATGAATACCGAACACTTTGTGGCGTGAGGTCTCTGTGTGTGTCCTGCTGTCATCTCCTGTGCTGCTCTCACGTGGATGGACAGTGATCCAGTGCGTGTCTGGTTCGAGGGAAACACTGCTGGGAGCTGGGCAGTCTGTCCCTGACCTGATTGAGTCAGGTTGTCCTCAGCTTGTGTCCTCCCCACTGCTGCAGGGAAACCATGTGCTGTGACCCTCCAACTGTGCATATATGGCTCCCATTTGCCCCAAACTGCCCCGTCCTGGATAGCAGGCATCTCTCTCCAAGCTGGTTTTGGTTGTAAGGCATGTTTGGCATGAGGACAGTTCTCATCTGGCTGTTGGGCTTGGTCCCTTTCTGCAGGACACTGGAGGCAGGAGGTGCAGCTGCCTGCCCTGCTGCTCCTGCCCGGGCACTCAGGGATTAGTGTCTCTGTTGCTCCAGTCCTTCGTAAGCGTTAGATTCACTTAAGAAAACTGTATTCAGAATAACTTAATCTAGCAACCCATGGCTTCTATTTGAGACTTGGATCTTGGGGATATGTTTATTTAGTTTGGGATTCCCACTTCAAAGGAATCTGTCCTCTCAGCAAGAAAGTGATTGAGCACTTAAATAAAAATGTATTCATTGAATCTTTAGGATTGAGCTAAAAGTGCAGTAGGGAGTTAACATGTGCACCAACTGTGCTAATCAGTCAGGGATTGCCTGCTCTCCTGAAGGTGAGAAAAAGGTGCCTGAACTACCTGAGGAAAAGTGGCTGGCCTTCCATGACTTCTGGTGGTGCTGTTGCTTGCTGGGGCTTCAGGATGAGATACAGGACCTAGAATATCTTCGCCTGCGCTCTTCAAAGTTACCAAATCTCTTGTGTAGAAGAGCATTTTCACAGAGCTGAAAGGTCGACTCAACAATTATTTATTTTCTTTAAATGACTGTGGATATAGGTAAGGTTGAGGCATAAAATCAATAGGATGAGCTTAGTCAGCAAATATTACAAGTGTAAAGTTACGGGGCTTTGATTGAATATTTCTAAAATGGGCAGTTCAACTTAAAAAGTAAGTGTAGTGCTGTCACCAGCTCTAACACATAAACCAGGAGTTATTAAGCAAGCCAGGGAGCAGTTAATTCCCAAAAGCATCTGTCTATCCGAGCACTTTCAGTACTCCAGCCCTGTACTTCAAACAGTGCCGCATGAATCAGCAGGCAGGTCTGCTTCACCCAGACCAGGGCAGGGGAAGGAGTCCCTTGGGAGTGTGGACTTCATGCAAGTGTTTGCTGTGAGGTATCTTCTGACAGTGCTGGTTCTTCAAAGGAGCAGGGTACACAGCATATGCTCATGGTGCAAGGCAGCCCTTGTAATGCTGCTCTGGCAAAGAACAGCAGAAAGCTGCTTGTGTGATTTAGGTTTTGTCTTTTTTTCCCTTTCCTGTCCTTGCTTTCTGAGTGGGGAAGCTTTAAAATAGTTTAAAACAGGCTGGTGCTGCACATACCCAGCGGCCCTGCTCTGAGAAACCTGGAACTTGTGGGGCTTGCAATGAACCCTACAGTGTCAGCACAAGGAGTGAGATTGCATAGAACTGGAAGGCATGAAATCCTGTGAATACTGATGACAGCTCAGCTTTACCTTAGCTGACTTGAATGGAGGTCTGGATGGGGCTGCAGTCATTATCCAAAGAAAACTAGTCTGGAAATTGTTTGATTCATCATGTACATTCAAAAAACGGAAAAGGATCATGACACTTGTGCATTTTTGTTGGCTCAGAGGTGGAGAGCGATGAACTCTAAAATGCTGTCCCTGTAGGCTCTGCAGTCCTGAGTAGGCATCCTAGTGACGCTGGATGCTCAGAGCTCTGTCTCTGTAACTGATGACTTAGCTATGCTATAAGGCTCTATTTCTTCAATTTTCTGCCTTTTTCTGTGTTTCAAAACTGCCTCAGAGATTTATCTTTGTGACCGTCTGTTGTCTGTCCACAGTTCTGGCGTATCTTCTTGCCTTGATCTTTCTTCATCCCTATCAAATCTTGCATTGGCAAGCTTTGTCTAGCATAAAAAAAGTACAATGTGGAGGTGATGATTAAAGGTATCAACACTTGTCAAACGCAGACCAGCTCTGGGAGAAGGCCTTTTGCCTGCCGATGTGCTAAAATGCAGATTAACTGTGGCCAGCAATGCAAATGTGTTTACTTTGTTAAAATGCCACAATGCAGTGATTTGTTGAGGGTCTCTCCTTTCTGAAGTTTGAGTGGTGCTGTATTGGGTTGAGGAAGCCGCAGTTACAAGAGGTAATTCTGTTTTTGCTTGCTCTTTATTTTGCCCCCTGCCAGTCCTGTACTTCCTTCATGGCAGTTTTGTATCATTCCCACGTGCCCCCACGGTGAGCAAGGTTCTTGCTACCAACCCACGTTCTGTCCTATGACGCAAAATTCCTTTGTATATCTTCTTCCATTTCTTTTTACTGAGTGGCTTCGTTCTTACATCTCTGCCCTCTCCTCAATTTAGGCTTTGTGGCAGCTTGTTCCATCCTTGTGGTCTGATTGGCAGCATTTCTGTATCTTAAACTGAAGGAACATTTGTGTACAGAAAAGCTGAGGTGAAGCAGTAGAATAACTGGGCTTGACCCAATGCAGGGACCCCTCTGAACTGGGGGAGGCTGATTTCTCCCCTGGACCTCTGCATGCTGGGCTGTATTTTGGTCTGGTTTTTACTGCCTGGTTGCCTCCTGCGCACAACTGAAATAAATTTCAAATGAACATGTTAGATTTGAAAACTTTGTTACTCAAAACCTTCTCACTCACACATTATTTCATGTCTTAAATACCCTTGCTATAGGAAGAAAAGGAAGCTGTGCTGGATGTAAAGGAGAAAAAAAAGAAATAAAACTTTAAAATGCTTAGCTCTTAAGTGTGGATTTTTCAGGTTTTGTTGAGACTTTTTTTTCCTATCTCAGTTATTTTGAGGTTATTTCTAAGATAATAGTGCAGTGATCCTGTTTTAAATGTAAATCTTCAGAAGGAAGGATTGGAATTGGGGAACCACAAGAACATGCTAGTTTATTAGGTGACTCCCCAGACAGTTTGACGGCAATATTGCAAACACTTTTTTTTTTTTATAACTGGCAAATATAGTCTTCTTATCAGAGTGACCTGTAAGTGGATGACTTCATACTTTGTAATAAAGAAATATTAAGAGACTGTAGGAGATCTGGTCAAAACCCTTTCTTGAAACATTTTTCAGTTCAAGAGTGCTTCCAAAACAACTTGTGTAGGGAGCTTTCCCTCTTTCTTTGACACTTTAAATCCTTCCTTTTATTGCTTTTTCTTTCCAGGGATACGTGTGTAAATGAGAATAATGCAGGCTAATGGGGCAGAACAATAAATATTCAGTTGGGAAACATGGCTGAATCAAAGCCAATTCAGAAACCCCTGTGTTAGGGGCACAGGCAGACATTTTAGGACAAGGAGATCTCAGTGGTGGGTTTGTGAAGCTTGTCTCCCAGGGCTCCAAGTAAATACAGTCAGACAGTTACACAGTAGTGCTTACCACACAAAAAAATGCCCTCCTCCATTAAATGAATCTCTCTGGCCAACATCTAGTGGACGAATTATTTTTTCAGGTTCATTCAGCAAAAGAGCCTACAGGTGGGTGCTGCATTTTTCTTCTGGAGGTGGCGTGTCACAGCCCAGGAGCCCATAGCTCACAAGCCAGCTGTGGGCTAACGCTGGCCTTTCTTGTGTTACCTGTGCTTCCTCTCTCTCCTCTGCTGGGTTCTCCCAGGAGGGGATGGCTGGTTAAGCCACTGGCTGAGATTTGAGCCTAGGAGGTTAAGCCAGGACTGGCAGAGGTGCCTGTGGTAACATAAGTGCCTCTGGTAAATTATAGCTGTTTCAGGGCTGGAGCAAAAGTTTGTGCTGTGCAATTAAGCATGAAATAGGTAAATTCTGTGTATAATTGCCCAACCTAGAGTGTAGCATGAGGATGTGACCCATGGAAATTGCGGTGCGTCAGTGACTGCCGGCAGATTCCTGGGAAGTATCCCTGGCGCTGGCACTGGGGTTGTGTGTGTGTGTGTGTGTGTGTGTGTGTGGATATCCTCTGCTTCCCCCCCACTCCACTCCCAAAAGCAAAGGCACAGTCTGGGAGGAGACTTCTGCAAATGAAGACCCGAAAAGCAACATTTGCTCAGAGTCTTAGAGGAAGGTGATGGCAGAGGTAGGAACAAAATCCTATTTCCTGAGTTCAGTTTGGGCATTCACCTGAAAGACAGCTCGCTTCTAAACATATGTTTCTTAGGTTGGTTTTGGTCTCTTTTTTTTTTTTTTCTGAAAGCAAACAAGAAGTCTGAGAAAGTAAAAACTGAGATGTGTGTGGTGGAGGGAGGGAAAATAAGAGGATTAAAGCCAGTGCAGATAGGAAGAAAGTTTGTGTTAGTGCTGGCTGTGGCTGTTTCATACCTAGCCTTTGAATGAAGGAGGAAACAATCTACTGAAGTTTCTAAATAAAAGCAAGAAGGGGACTAAGAAAATTAGCCAGAAAAAGGCTTTGTCAAAAAACACTTTGTGTTTTCTCATTTTCCCTCCCTGCCACAAAACAGCACCCATATCTTCCCACTTGGTTTTCTGTTTGCTCTCTCCCCTGCAGGGGAGCAGACTGTTTGTCCTCAGCATCATTATTTTCATCCCCCACTTTTGTCTCCGTCTCTCTCAGAAGTACAGTGCAAACACAATTAGATAACAAGCACCGTGCGCTCCCTCTCCTGGGAACCTGCCATTGATTCACGGCTCTTGCACACAATGTGCTGGGAATGGCCAGCCAGGGCTTCTCTGTCAGCTGCCCTGGCACCGGCCTGGTGGGACTTTTGTTGTTTACCGTGGGGATGGGAGGACCTCGGAGCAGCTTTTTGGGATGGTGTCTCGGCAGCAGTGCCATCTGTCTTCCTCCTCCAGCCGTGGTGGGCACCTGCCGAGGCCTCAGTGATGTCGTACCCTGTGCCTCGGCAGCCTCTGGTGGGAAGAATGGTTTGTAAGGAGGTGCTGGCTTGTTTGCAGCTGGAGGCTTTAAACTTCTTCCTGGGCATCCTGAAATATCTTCTATTTTAATACACTACAGTGCAGCCAAGCTGTGTTCCCTGGAGCACAGCTCTCAGCTTCCTATCTGTGCTTCTTAAGTGGTGTGCCCCCGTGCCACCGCCCTCCCAGGGTTACCCAGGTCATTGGTGGCATTTTCTTTTGTTTCTTCACAGGTCTGTAGCTGCAGGCTGTACGCTGCGGCTACAGCTGGTGGCTGCACAGTCCCCAGCACCACAGCCAAACTTAAAACTCAGTTTGTTGTGGTCCTGCAGGTAGTCACCTTGAAGGGATATCAGTTCCTGATTTCAGGAGCTGGTGAGGTTGGTTGTCAGGGTCGCTGGCTCTCCCTAATGTGGTTACCAAAGAATCCTGCATGCGGAGAAGCTGTGCCTCAGGCATGGAATGCTGCCTGTGCAGGTTATGGAGTGGGCTGCACAGGGTGAAAACCTGCAGACAGTCTTCAGGTGCCTCTTTTGGGCTAAGTAGTGTTTCTTGAATTTCACTGAATAGCTGCAAAAAAGGAGCAAGCTTTCAAGAAAAAGTATCAAGTAGCAAGTGAATCCTCTGTAAATGAACACAAAAGTCCTCGGAAGGGAAAAATTAGCAGTAATTACAGTAAAACATCCTTTTTCATCATAGTAATGGTTTGATGTTGAAAGGTAGGGTTGCAGCATCGTGTAAAAGTTATTTTTCTGCTGTGTCTTCATAGTGGTGAGGGTTTTGGAGACCTTTGCAATGCTATGCATGTTACTTGCTCAGTTTCTGGAGGCTGGCATTCCAGATGCTTGAGACTCCTTGTGTGATAGGCAGAAGTTGAATTAGCTGTCCTGCAGATAATGGCAGCAGATCCTTCTATTTACAATGACTGCTTCAGCTCTCTATATCTTGCCTCTCTTCCCTCTGTGTTGCTTTATGAGCATCCCTCTGCTTATCAGAGTGAACACCAGAGCCACAAAGAATTAGTCCTGATTTAAAAAAACAGGCTGTGCAGAGGAAGCAGTAAATTTGTTGGGGATGGCAGGAGAGTAAAGGGAGGGAAAACTCCAAAACCTTGGATTACCACAGAAAAGACTTCTGTCTTGATACTAAAAAAAGGTAAGCTTTTACATCTTGGTAGAGAGCTTGCTAAGTTTGACTCTAATTTCCACCTCAGTATGGTTAGTGTGTTAAGGAACAGTCAAAGTGAAAATGAGACAGTTTCCCAGCCTTGAAATGACAGGGACATAAGCTCTGTGTCCATAGGGAGGGAGGCCAGATCCCTTTGCTGTTGTCTTTGAGTCAGGGTTTTAATGACTACAGGGAGGAAAGGAGTGTTAGTACAGCAGAACAAAAACGATACAGCTAAGAGGAAATTATTTTTATTGCTAATACATGGGTGCTCATAATGTTTAATTCTTTACAGCTTATGCTTTATTTGCACATTCTTCCTTCCTCACCACTCTGCACACTGTAGCAGCAGGACCATATTTCAAAATTACTGCTCTTAAAGGCTCCTATTCAGTGGTTTTACCATGAATAAAAATATTTGTCAAAGTTGCCCTGCTGCTCAGACTGGGCAGCGCATGCACACAGAGTGGTTCAGCTGCTGTGTAATCCCAGGCTCTTGCTTTTTACATTCTCTTTATTCTCCCTCCTTTCCGCTGATAGCTTTTTAAAGTTCCCTGGAAATATATTTTCAGGGTAATGTAGATATACATTGAATTAAAATTCAGGACAGTCTTTTCTTGATAGAAATTTACTTTTGTTTTCACCAGCAAAGCCAGATGAGGAGAGAGGAGGAGCGTGTGAGCATTTGATGCTCCTGAAAACAATGTTGTGGCAAGCGTAGTTTTAAGGCAGCCCAAGAATTGTCTGTGTGAATGGAGGAGAGAGAGTTTTAAATAAAGCTTTGCCGTATTTTATCCTTTTAGTTCATTATTTATCTTTTTTAGATAATTAATGGAGATTTAGTGTTTGTCTGCCATGTGGTGTGTGTCTGGTTTAAGGTAAGCAAACTACTGTTAGTTTTCTACAAGGAGCTGCAGAGAGGAGACAACAGCCTGGTCATCTGCATTATTTTCCCTTGCATCAGGTGCTAAAAGTCACTAAACGCACTGTGAGTCACAATATTTTTTCCCAATTTGACTTGCTTGCCCAATCGTATTTTTACTTCAGCCTTTAGGCTTGAAAAAGCATGTGCATAATCAGTTCATTTTGTGTGGTCTAGGCTATAAAAATGCCCCCTCTGTTCTTCCCATATGAAAAACGTGTTTTTAATTTTGGGGAACTTATATAATTTTCTGTGCTTTCTTTTGTATCTCAGATTAAAAACAAATGCTCCCTTCCCCTAACTTTGCATGTTCCAATTATGGAGTTGTGAAAATAAGTCATCCCTCAGCTTTTGTTACTTTAAAACAGCTATCGGTGATGTCAGAGTCAATACTAAAAGCATTAAGAATGCTGGCAGAATGTAATGCAGCTGCAATCCAACATGATGTTGGAAATGGGGTTGAGAGCATAAAGGCTTTCCATATTCCCAGGGCGCACAACTGCTCGCGGCCTTGGCTTTGATCTCTTCAAAGGCTGCTGCCTCCTCCTAGATGGAGAGACTTGGCTGCCACTCGCTCACATTGAAAAAAGGCAGAGGTCTCTATTCAGGCAGAAATCAATCACTGTGCAGAAACAATTATGTGTAATTCAACCATCATGAAAACAGGGTGAGATTATGGGTTTGTTACCTGAGTGACTGCGTGGAGATGGGGAGTAGCGGACGCGGGAGTCCTGCTGACATGCCACATCTTGATGACAATTATAGACACATGAATGATGTGGCGGGCGGGGGCGGCAAGATGACAAATGCTGGTCACGCTGTCCAGCAGAGCAGAAAATGAGGTTACAATTGGGAGATAATGTTTGCATATGTAACCATATTTCAGCAAGCTGGGCAACTTCAGGGAAGAGCAGAGACTGGCGATCGTAAACAAAGTCAGTGTGTGCCATGAGTATCAGCTTTCCACGATACAGAAATATGTGTGCACAGTGAGAAACCTGGGTGCCACGTCCTGAGGAGCTGCTTCTTTAAAACAGCCCAGAGGCATTTTTGTCTGGGGGTGGGGGGAGGGAAGAATTGCCTGGGAAAAGGAGAAATCTCCAGAGTCTGGCCCTCAGAAGGCAGAGAAAGCAAGCAAAAATCCGTCTCCATCCCTCCGTGTCTTGGGTCGGGGTGGTATTAAAGTGGCAGGGGGCGACAGCTGTTTACAGGCAGCACTGAGGAGCGCATCTCCCTCTCCTGCCTTCCCCTCCCAGTGGGGATTTTTGCTGGCCTCATGGCAATGCATCTCTGAGAGAGAGCGTTTTCACATTTGCATGGTAACATTTTGTCTGCAATTGGCTGTTGGTAGTGTGACGTGATGCTCAAAATATCTTCTGATGCATGATGGCCTCCTTTAATTATGAACTTTTTTTCTTCCCCTGAGTGGTGAGCTATAGCTGTCTGTCTTTAAGAAGGGAATTGGCATGTGCAGTATCTGCCATGAGAATATTTATTTAAAGTATTATTGCCTATAAAGTCTCAAAATAGTTCTCCTCCCCAAAAGGCAAAATAAAACACAGATGACTGATTATAAAATGGTATCCCTGCTCACTTTGGTACACAGGATGAGCTTTACCTTTTATACTGCTCGGGCTTAGACATCAGAGGCGCAAGAAGCTGCTTTGAGTTACAGATCTTCAAACAATAAGTCAAAACAAAAAATCAATCCCTCCAGTCCCTGGGTGCAGTTAGCTAAAGATAAAAGAGAAAAATAAAGTTATGCTAAAGCAGATAGAGGAAAGGAACAGATATGCCAAGGAAACACAGAGGACAAGTGCAGAGTTGAAGTGGGCCTAGTGTGAGCCAACATCAATGAATTTTTATCTTATCAAAAAGTTTTAGGGTTGCCAATTCTTTTCAAACTGGATCCACTCTGCTCCGGGGCTGCCTGAAGCATTGTCTTCAATAAAAATTACTTCTCCCTACCCCCCGCATACCTCCCTCTCACTCCTAAATGTAATCACTTGCAGGGATTAGGCTGCACCTCACTCAAGGTATGAAACTTCACTGCAGAATTCAACAGTAAATCAAGGACTCTGATAATCCCTTGTTATTACAAATATGAACTGATATTTCTTTTTAAGTATTTGATGAAAGATGCATAATCTCAAAAAAAGTAAAACTGTTTTCTTCTGGGGTTATTTCTGCCCCCACCCTGTCTCCCAATAAATTTAAATTACAAAGGAATTTCTAAAATAGATTTTTTTTAATTGATTTGAGTTATTTAACCCCTTTTCAGAGCTGATTCATGAAAATTTTAATGCCAGTTAACTGCTTTTATTGAATCAAGTACGTGGCTTAAGCTTTAACATATAAAGAAGAAAGCATTGCGCCTCAGTGTTGTGATATGCAACCTAAACTCCTCTGTGTGTCTCTTCAGGACTGACTTCTTAGGGGTCTAATCAAACCAAGAAAAGCCTTTTTTAAAAAGAGATCTGTTGGCTTTGACCTTCTTCTGTTTCTGTTGCATCTTTGGAGGTGTTTATAATAGAGGCGAGCATGTGTTTGTGTACTGTTGGGAGGAGCTCGAAGTGTATCTTGGCATCCCTGGCTCAGGACATGGGCGCATAAGAGGCAGACAAGAGATAGTAATGCTTCAAGTAATAGCTACTCCAACAGCAGAAAACACATTTTTCCAACCAAAAGTGAATAATAGACCTAGGTCGTACACTGCATTCAAAAATACCTAGAATGAACTGATATTCAAAGGATTTTTGGAAGTCTTGTTGATGCACGACTTGAGCTCAGTAACTGGTGTCTTGGGCCTGAGACACCTACTATTTCCCCATCTACAGTGTGGCATAATATCCGTTTCAGAGGTGGGGCAACAGAGCAGAAGAGGAAGAATAAAGGGCTCAAGGTATGCAGATTAAAGAATGCTAAGGCAAGGGTATTGAGGTTAGGTCTTGCTCCTTAGTGAGAATTTGAGGGGGCGATTTCAGACAGCTGCCTGGTAACCTGGCGCTGGATCTTCTCACTTCAGGCTGTTGAACTACTGCCTTCACTGCTTTGAGAAAAACAGAAAGCACTCTTTTCTACGTGAACAGTTGCATGAGCTGCTACAGAAGTGTTTATGGGATTGTGAACTGAATGGGAAAAAGGTTACTGAGTATAGATGTTACTGTGAAATATGGTATGGAATACATGGCCCACGCTGTGGAAAAAAAAAAGGTATCTCTAGTCTCTCATTTCAATAAGGTGGAAGTTACTGTAGGTAACTACTTAGAAGAAATGTTCAGCCAGTTATTGCCTTAAAAAACCCACATAAAAATCTGCAGCTGGATAATTATTCCCATTAATCTCTGGGTAGATTACATCCTAAAGATAATATTTTTTTAATTGCTTTAATAGTTTTCCTTATGGTTTTCTTCTTTGAAGTGAGGAGCAGGATGGCGTGATACCCCTCAACAGCAGTGGCTACACAAGGAGCCAAATTGAAGCTGAAGGCTGCCCAGCTACAGCTTGGTGTTGTGGACCTGCTTTTGTCCTTTGCCAGTTTTGATTTCCTTCAGTCCAGCTGTAGGTGAAGCCTTGTCTCTCAAAAGAAACATTTTATATTTTTTGGAGGCAAAAATGGGCTTGGTATTGGATATAATGCCTGCTGACTGGTGTAGTTTTGGAAAAGCCAGTGGGAAGACCAGCAGTCCTTGGGATGGCTGATACAGAGCAGAGATGTGCAAAATAATAATCAATCCTGCCCAGAGGTGGGGAAGTGTGAGGCCTGTGGTGCATTGTGTTCTTTTGTGTCCTTCCTGAAGGATGCTGTGCACAAGCTGTAAAGTGTGTTGGTTTGAGTCAGGATGAACTAGGAGACTTACAGGGCTTAAGCAGCCCACTCTGAAATGGAAAGTGCCTCAGCTTGAACTTATGGAATATATTTTGCTTTTTTGTGTGTTTGTTTGAAGCATCTGTTGAATGGAAACACAGGTTGGAGCAGAGGTGAATGGGAACTTCAATGCTCTGACCCTCCTGTCCTAGGAAAGCAAGCTTGTACCTAGTTGTTTGGGAAGAATCAGCCATCTCCCTTTCCCATTTCAAATATTTTGATTAACGTATTGAAGACAAATGTGTTGATTGGGCCTGGTTCCTCTCAGCATGAGGCTTTTCTGTCTTTGTCTTTTTTGATCTGGCCTAGCTAAGCATCGCAGCAATAGCAGCTAATTGACTTAGCCTGTGTCAACTCACTGCAGTACAGAGACTGGGTTGTTTCAGCTCTCCCAGTACAGCACGCAGGGAATAAAACCAGTAGCTAAATGCTGTGTCAGGCTAGGATGGAGCCCAGGCTAAATGCAGAGCGAGGGCATGGTGTGGAGGGGTGTGCTGAGGAGCCCCCAGGGAGCCCCTGGGAAACCTGTGGGATGGTGGGGCAGGCACAGTTTCTCAAAGCTGGCCCACTTGGCCTCTAAACACAAATTTGCGGTCTCTTCATAGGGAGGGAGCAGTCTAATAACGCCAGGACAACTTTCTTGCCAGCAATGCTTGTTGTTCAGGGCAGCATTTCACTCCATCTAATTGGGACACTCAGGTTTCAACAGTCGGCCTGCAAAAGTGGCAGACAGCCTGAAGGTGCCGGATGATTTGCGAGATGCCCGTGATGAGAGACACCTCGCTGGGTCCCCTGATGGGTGACACAGGCTCTGGGAGCTGCTCATTGGCATGAGCAGGTACTTCTGGTAGAGAGTGGGACAGAGCCCTTCTTCTGTGTGAGCAGGAGCACCAGTGGGTGTGTGGGGAAGGGCTCAGAAATAAGAAGTTGGTTGTGGCTGCAGGAGCAAGGAGTGACCAACCTGACCTCCTGTTGGGCACACTTCTGGCCCGGGATATCTCTGGATGCAAGGAGTCCTCCATGGACACTGGCTCAAAGGTCTGCTCTGTTAAGTTCTGTCCCAGTGGAGCCGAGCCTTAAATAACAGGCAGACGTTTGCAGAGCGTGTATTATGGAAATCAGACCAGTCATAACTTGACTGCTCTAAAATAATGCGCGTCTCTTCTAAAGAGTGGCGGCTTAGTTTTTTTTGGCTCGAGGCAGAGACAAATTTGTGTGCGCAAGGCAGTGGCCTGTGTGGGGCGGCCGGGGGCCAAGCTGGGCCATTCCCATCCCTCGGGGCACTCGGGCTGTCCCAGGGCGGCACCGACCTGGCAGCACATCCCCTGCTCCCGTGGGAGGGTTTCACTCCTTCCACCCCCTCCTGGCTATTCCCAGCCCCTGCCCCGAGAGAGCTGAGGGCGCCGTGCCAATTAGGAGGTTGCCGAGGCAATTAGGAGGTTGTCGGTGTGGCCCCGCAGCTGCTGATTTGCATGTCTGCCTACGTCGGGCAACTTCCATGTTTCTCCACATTCCTCCCCAGGGCTGCCAGCACGTGGCCGTCTCTCAGGAGCTCCTTCCCACGCCTCGGCAGGTGCTATCCAGCATGTGACACAAGTCCTGTCCCCAGTGCCCCGAGTTGGTGGGTTCAGCTTGGTGGGGTGGCTCAGCAGCACAAGGCAGGTTGGAAACTTGCGTCTGCCTTTCAGGGCTCTTCATCCTGGGAAGTGGTTGTGGGCAGTGCTGCTTTGTCATCAGCACTTGCACAGGGTCACCTGCAGGAGTAATTCAATGTTAAAACTAAGCCTTAGTCTTGTTGGAAACTTAGTTTATTTTTACGTTTCCTGTCCTTCCAACCCTGAGGCTGTTCACATTGCCCTCAAGCAGGTGTTGATGTGGAGGGAGGAAGCCTGTCTCCTGCTCTCCCCTGGCAGCCTCATCAGCAGGACCTGGAAAAGTATTGAATTAGCTTTATTATGCCACTGATTTGAAGTCATTACTGGTGTAAGCCGATGCAGTTCCATTATTGTTGATGGGATTGGGACTCTTCATGTCACAGGTGAATTGGACTCAATTAACCAAAGCTGTGGTCTTAATTAGAAGCTTGGCTTTCAGTGGCTCCTCCCGGGCCTGGAGGTGGGATGCCCCCTGCCACGTGTTGCCACCCCTCAGGCCTCAGCGAGTCAAGGGGAGAAGGTGCCGCTTTTTCCCATGCAGCATCTGCATAGACCATGTGGCATCCTCTCCTTGTGCTGCACATCCCCTCGGCTTTGCTCTGGGAGAGAGGAAACCCAGCACAAAATATGGAAAGTGCAAACCTGCCCCTTTGGGCTTGCCAGTGCAGACACCAGTGCCTGTGTCGCATCAGCTTTGGATCTGCCCCCATAGCCTAAGTAGTCCAGGCAGGGGATGAGTGTCTTGCTCTTGAGAGACAGTTAGTCAAGGGTTTTGACAGATGTTTGGCTTGACAGGCAAAGTGGGAAGTTTTGTATTTTCACTAGGTGACAGGTTTTCCGTGGCCATGCCTGGCTCTCCTGGCACCTGGATGAAGCAACATATCTGTAATCACTTTATGAAAAACCTGATGCTCATTATTCCACTTAGATAGAAAAACCTGGGCAGAGGGAAGGAATCATCCATTTGTGCGACTGGCCAGCAGCACAGCTCTCAGGGAGGTCCAGGGTCTTGCATCCCACTTGGCCTCTGTGGAACAGGAGCCTCTACCCGGTGACCTTGCAAATGGTTTCTTGCACCCTATCTTCACCTTCCCATAGGAAAACGCGGCTCTCCCGAGGCACTCTCGTGCTGGGGTGCCAGCACGTGCCGCTGCAGCACGGCTGGAATGCAGGACCATCCCAGGGGCATGCCTGGCTGCCTTCCCTCTGCTGCTGGAGGGGGCGACAGCCTTTTTTTGAAAGCGCGCACCCTCCTGCTAAATATAGCATCAGTGCAGGCTCTATTTTTAGTGCGCGTTTTAAGTGCACTTTTCAGCAGAAGCCCTGCAGGATTTCAGCAACAGACCCCACAGCTGGGTGTCCCGGGGGTTTCTGTCCTTTCCCAGTGAGGAAGGATGTGCTGGGGATGGAGACCCCATGTGGTGCACATCAGTGGCCCCGTGTGCCACATGCTCACCCAGCCGACTGCTGCAGAACAGGCGGTATAGCAGCTGATTGCTGCCTCCTGCTCAGGAAGAGCTCCTTCCTCTACCTGGCTGCTGGGTTGTTTTGTCCTTTCTCTTCCCTCCCAAAGCTGGTAGGAGTGTAGTAGCCACTTAGAAACCTTTTCTCCTAGCTCAGGTGTGGCTGTGGTTGGCCAGCCTGCTTTGGAGTAGAAGAGGGACTGAGCCGTATGTGTGAATGAATATTGGTTTAACCTGCAGCCTCATGTAAATCCCTTTCAGACTAGTCTCCCCATTCAAGTTAGGCTTTGGTACCGTTTCTGTTACACCCTGTCCTGTGTCTAGCTCTGGACTGGCACTCCCTTTACATGATGAGGAGGGGGTGAGAAGAGGAAGGCCTGGGCAGTGGGAGAAGGCTCAGCTCCCTGTGGTTTAGGCTTGTTGTGAACTGTGTTGCTGTAAGTGCTCACTCATCTGGTTGTACTGCAGGTGGCAGCTTTCCTTGGGCTGAGCAGGAGTTTGAACCTACCACAGCTTTGGGGGACTACTCGCTGCTCCACAGCTGTTAGGGAAAGGCTGCCTTTTCTTGGAGCCATCCAGAAGGATTTGGTGGTTCTCTAACAAGCATCTGGAAAATACGAGAGGAGACCCATGCTTGGCACCTCTGAGTTTGTGATCTGCAAAGTGTGCTTGTAGCTGCACATGTTGTCACCGCTGTCCTGCATGTGGCCTGTGCCCGGGGGAGGCAGGGGAGAGAAAGGTGCTGCTATTTTTGTTCCAGTGGTGGTTTATGATGGTTGTTTCGTTGCCTAGATAGCTTACAGTGGGTGGCATTCACATCAGACGCTACCCCACACCTGAAAAACAGAAAACAAACAAAAGCTGAGATAAGCGGTGCTTTAAGGAAGATCAAAAACTTGCCTGCATGTTTCTTCTTCTTGGGGAAACCTACAGGTACTACTGACAGATCAAATGCAGGTTTAGGTGTGTATTCATGGGGTCTTGGTGGGCCCCATTGTTCCCCTCTAAAAATAGCAAATGAGTGGTAATACTGAGAAGATATGACAAGTTTGGTATGAATCATCCCATCAACACAGGAAAAAAGTATTCTCTGAAAAGATTATTTTTGACCCAATGTAGATGGTCAAGCATTGCCTCAGAAGTTGCTGGTACAGTGCAGTGCATGGTGGGGGACAGTAAAACAGCCGTGTTTCAGGCCGTAATAACATGAAACACACTGCTTTTTACTTTATCTCCCTGACAAAGTTGCAGTGGTGTGCATGGTACTTTCTGAGCCTGTTTTATTCTCGTTTCAGCTTTGCTGTGCTGGAGCAGCCCTTGCTGGTGCTCAGCATACCGTGCACCTTGGTATTTCCAGCCCTGTTACCTCAGACGGGTTGAACCCCGACGTCCATGTGAAAAGCGTGGCATTGCCAAACTGTGCTTTCCTGCTAAAGGTTTATGTGTATCTTCATTTCACTTGCATAACTTACATATGTAGGGGCTACTCTCTGCTGCTATTGCTATGCAAGAAGTCAGCCTCTAAACTTAGTTCTGAGCCAAGACATCTTCCCCCAAAGATGCACAGCACTTCTTTTCACCATCACCACTGACAGGAGGGGGTTATATAATTCAAAGTTCCTCTTTCAGTGCTCTTCAGTGCCTGTGCTTGGGTTTTACCCTTCTCCTTGCATGTGTGGTGACCCTTCTGCTGCAGCAGGGTGAGCAGTGCCAGGCTGTGGTGGTGTGGGCAGCAGGGCAGGCGGGTGCCTGGCGTGCACAACTGCGGGAGCTGCCACTGCTGTTTCAGAGGGCACAGAGCTGACTCTTCTCCGATCTAAGCAAAATCCTGTGCCAGCTGGGTAATGGGGAGAGATTAATGACTGCCTTGGAAGCCAGTTTTCCAGCCTACTGGCCAGAGGGCAAGCATCATGATGGTTGTAGCAGCTGGTTTGGAGAGGAGGCAAATGAGGGGAAGATAAAATTGCATGCCCAGAATGCCAGGGTAGCCTGTGTCCATGCTTTGATGTCTTCTCCCTCCACACCCTCCTGTGGGTTAAAAATGAAACTAGACTGCATTTATAATGGGTGTGTGAATATCTGTATTTAGCTGCTGCAAGCAGGCTCCTGGACTGAATCCTTGTATGTGGAGAGATACAGTTTGGCCAAATGCAGGAATGGGCGCTCTCATTGCGGGGACACACAGACACATGTCATCTCATCAGTTCAGACATCACAGCCTAACAAATTCTGACATACATGTACGTGCTGGGATATGAAAAGGGATAAAGGAAGATTAAACACCCTTTAATTCCTGCTTAATGGTCCTGTAGTGTCTAAGTCATGGTTAGGACTGTGGGAAGAAGGTCCTTTCAGGTCTGTAGTGAGGACACAGGCACACAGGTTTATTTCCATTTGAAATAAACAAATGTAGCTGCCTCTAAACTTCTGAAATTGATTTGCACATCCGGAGAAGCAGGGCTGAATACCCTCCCCGCAGTGCCCATTGCAGAGGGCAGGAGCCATCCTTGCACCCTCAGGAAGGCCAGGGCAAAAGATGGGGTTCCTCCCGAGTGGCAGATGGGGTTTGCACGTGGAGGCAGGTAGCTCAGAGGAATTATTTCCCTCCTGTTACTGTGCAACACTTCTGCATCCACTTCTGCATGGCGTGCTTTAATCAGCAGCCCTCCCCTCTTGGCCCCCGGGCCTTGAAATTCCACAAAACCCAATTAAGAGAGATGAGAGAGCTCTAGCATGTATACATATGAAATTTCAGAAGGCTGAAAAAGAGACTCTTAATACCATAAAGCCTGCCCTAAAGTAAAATTTGCATCTGAAATCTACATGGTTAACCCTGTGAGGAAGACAGCGTGACTGAGTACAACTTTTTTCCCCCCCAGAGGGGTAACTTATCCAGGTCTGCTTGGTTTGGCATCAGCCTGCTTGCAGCTGAGGAGTGCTGCAGAGCAAGCCCTGTGCCTCATATATAGCCTGCAGAGAGCATCAAGGAATTGTAGCTCCAACTTCAGAGACTGTGCTGCAGTGTCCCAAACAGAACAAAACAAAAAACAACTCCGTGATCTGAGAAGATCATGCAGACTTCTCTAGGTTGGTAACCAAAAGCAGACTGGGTGGACGAGGTGCTTGTGTAGACTCATTAAAGGAAGTATTCAAGACTGATCTAATTATCACTTACGGGTTCTGCACATTCAGCCCAGGGTTCCAAGTATTTCATGCTTTACTAACCTGGTACTACACTGACTTGTTTAAATTGCCTATCATGAACTGTCCTGAGAAAGACACCCACCTTTAAAAGAATCGCAAGCAAACAAAAGACCCTCGCCAAATCCACTCCTTTCTGTATGGCTTGCATGTTCAGAGGGGAACTGGGGATAAAGCTTTATTCCTCTTCCATGCCTTTATGTATCTCTTTTGCTATCTTATTTGTATAAGATACACAATTTCTCCTCCTGTTATCCTACTTACAGCTTAATCACATCCTAATTGGGGACCTTATTTCTGTTGCTCTGCTCTTTTCTTGAGTCTCTGTATCCTCCCTAAGAACAGTGCACAATTAAGAGAAATTAAACAACAGCTACAAACTCTTATCTGAAGGCTTTACGTGATTCCCTTAGTTGACAGCAACGGGTTTGGCTGTAAAGTGGCTGAAATCAGGGGAGGACGGTGGTGGGGACTGGGCAGCGTGCTGGGAACACAGGTAAGTGTTTCCCTGCAAAAACACGAGGCCTCAAAGCTGCTTTTTTTATTACCTCCGGATTCTGCAAAGGGCTGGTTATCTCACGCTGCGAGCCAGCATGATCAAAGCCTCAGGAAAGGTCAGGCATTCCTCCAGGAGTGACACTCAGCTGCCGGCAGCGCTCCTCCAGCCCACAGCTCCCACAGCCCGGCTGCAGCACTGCGCTGAAATCCTTTATCTCGTTAACGAGTGAACCTACAGATTAGCCAGCCTGGCCTTAGATTGATGTCGAGAGCATGTAACACCTGGCCTGGGCCTTCTGAAGAGGAAAGGTGGTTGTTTTTAAAAAAATAATGTTGTGGGGGAGGCAGCATTTCCTTCCTCTGACTTAGCGCGAGAGAGTTAATGCTGATAAAAGCTGTGCTCTGTCTCTGTGCTACACCGAGGGGCTGCTCTCCTCATGTTCTCAGCTCCTAGTTCTGTGCAGTTGATAAAAACCGTGAGTGCCAAAATCCTGGGCAGATGAGAATCATCTACAGTGTCTTCCAGTGACAGGATAGTGTTTTCTCACTGTTTGATAGACTGGCCCTCAATTACTCACTTTGAGCTGGTAGTCCCCCACAAGCAGCTTGTGCGTGGACAGGGAGGTTTGGAAGAGCGAGCGGAAGGAGGAGGTGTTTGAGATGAGCAAATCCTGTCTGTGCTTCTGCTCACGAGGTGCCCTGTTTTTGCATCTGTGCTGGCTCAGTGGCATGGGGGGAGTGCATCCCTCGAGTAGGGGTGACAAGAATTCACCCCGTGGCTCACAGTCCTGTCTCTGGGTGGCTGGAGACTGACTGTCCTTACTCTGGTTGGTTGGCACAGGGTATTTGCCATCCTTGTCTTCAGGCACGGGTGCTGAAACTCTGAGAAAGGCAAGGGGAACTCTGCCTGTTTTGTGGTGTGAATAGTGTCTTGGCTGTGAAATGGTGGAATTATGTCAACTGCCTGAAATTTGGGATAATTTTCAGTCTCAAATGAGGTTAAGGTATCCTTATCCTAGGCGCACGATAGAAGTAAAAGGGACCATGCTTTCTCTCCACTAGAAAGGGTACTTTCCGCCATAAAGAGGAAAATAAATTTATTTTTTTAGATCAGAGCACTTGATTCCTTGATTAAAAGGCTGAAATGAATGTCCTTTAATCTATCTCCCAGCCTGTTTCTTGAAAAAAGGGGCAGTAAAAATTTGCCTCATCTGCAAATAAACGTGGCAAACTGTGTGGCTGGCTGTGGACATGCAGCCTCCCGAGCAAACTCAAAATGTCTGTGTGCAGCATCCATGGGGCCTGCAGCAGGAGTGCCTGTGTCTCCCACCCAACTGCCGGATGATCCTCAGATCATCCAGCTAAAAAGTCTTCTCCCTCTGCAGGGGCAAGGTGAGGGTCTGGTCCTTGCCTCTGAAATGCTGGCAACAGGGAAGGTGTCTGCCAGTTCTGGTAGGAACAGGGGAAAGCCAGAGAGAGTGAGAAAGTGCAGGGGGAAAAAAATTAAATAAAAAATTGTCTCCAGTGTGTGGTTGCCAACCTTGCCCAGGTTGCTGGCTGAGGGTGGCAGCTGGAGGGGTTGCTGGGTGGGAGCATCGCTGGCAGAGTTTGCCCAGCCCCAGTGCCAGGCCAGGCCAGAGACTGCAACAGGGTGTGGGATGGGCAGGTCTCATGTAGATCCCTTGTGTGTCCACGCTGAAAAACAAAAGAATTAAAGTTGCATTGGGGCGTCTCTGGCTCTCTTGACCATTTGCCCTGTCAGCAGTGGAGGAGGTTGAAGGGCTGAGTGTTTCCCCAAGCTCTCCTGGCATGAGCTATTGTTTTGCCTGATAAATTGTTTAGTAATGTTTTGCAGACTCTAATGCACTGTGTTTCTCCCAAGCACGGCCTTTATTGCAATGAAAAGTAGCGAGGAGGGATGTAGTTATGATAAGAAATTGTCCATCCCGGCCTCTGCCATGGTTCATGGGGGGAGTTAATTGCACAGGGGAAGACTAATTGAATGAAAAGTCAAACTCTTGGTAATGACAGGGTGATGGTAAACTTGGGAAGTGCCTCTTTAATGCAGTCGAGCATAACTCCCATATAATGTTTGAGGTTTTTAGTAGGATTGAAATATAATTGCAGGGTGACCCGTTGCTACTAGTGGGGCTCTATGTGCAGCTCTAAGCCCATCTGGAAGGGTGATTTACTGGAGGCTTGGGCAATCTGGCAATTTAGGCTCTTTTTTACAATGTTTAGACTTCTGCCCATGTTATAAAGCACAGCCCAGGGCTTTTATGAGGATGTAGGTGCCTGGTGCACAAAACTTAGGTTGCGTGCTGGGTGTGGTTTTTTGCTTTTAAGAGTGATTTTAAATTTTAAAGGGCAGCTCTTGAATTAAAAAAATAAAAAAAAATTCAAGTCTTGCAGCAGGCAGAAATATCCTATGCAGGATTTAAAAGGCATCACGTGTCTTGTGCATACCAGCAACCTTCTTTTAAGCCCTGTGGCTAAGTGGGTGAAGGAGCTTAGTGGTAACAGACCAAATTGAGTGGGGTGGGAAGAGGGTGTAGGTGGACCCCATGTTTCTTCCTGTCTCCCCCCATCTCATGGGCTGCCACCCCAGCCATTGGAGCATCTTCAGGTCAGTGCCCAGAACAGCCATGTACTTGCATAGGTAAGGCCTGAAAGCTGAAGGAAATGCCTAGTTTTGGGGAGCCTGAGGGTGCTGTGCAGTTAAACGAGCCAAGCAAGGCTTGGGGGTCCAGGAAACTTCCCAGGGGTGAGTACAGGGTTATGGAGCAGAGGCAAGGATGGGTGGTGAACAGGGCTAGTGAAAAGTCGGAGGAGAGCTAATGCCACCAACACAAGGAAAGATGCATTTTCTTAGGATCATAGAATATCCTCAGTTGGAAGGGACCCACAATGATCATCGAAGCCCAACTGCTGGCCCTGCACAGGACACCCCAAGAGTCACACCATGTGCCCGAGTTTGTGTCCAAACGATTCTTGAACTCTGTCAGGCTGGTGCTGTGACCACTTCCCTGGGTAGCCTGTTCCAGTGCCCAAACACCCTCTGGGTGAAGAACCTTTTTCTAATATCCAACCTAAACCTCCCCTGACACAGCTTCTCTTTGGGTCCTGCAGACTCCTTGAGTCACAAGTGTGTGTTTCAGTGGGGATAGGCAGTTCTTAGAGGATGACCTAATGCCAAAGCTGATGTAGGACCATTCCTCCAAGGCTCCTTTGTTGGTTTCCCTCTGCGTCTGGAGGCAGGGCTTGCCATGAGGTTGCTATATCTGCTTTTTGGGGAGTGGAAAAAAAAATGTTTCCTAAGCTGCCCTGGGATGTAGAGCCTACAGGCACAATAGTGGGGTGCTCTATCTTATCTGGATATCCTTTTTCCACTCCTCCTGCTAACAGGCAGCTCGCGCAGGTCCATGATAATTACAGTCCTCCCCTTACCTGAGTCGTCTCCCACTGTCAGCCCATGGCGGGAAGGTGTCAATCTAATTTTTCTGTGTCTTCTAAGATGCTATTTGGCAAACAAGACTAAAAATAATGAGCATTTAGATTCTGTGTCAGTAGCTCAGCATCCAGCAGTGTTATGTGATAGGTTTATTGCTCCTGTTTATTTCAAGAGTCCAAAAGAAACATTCAGCATCAATGGTTTGGGCCAAAAAAAAGTGTTTCCAACCCTGCTCTTTTGAGCCCATGCCTTGTTTGCGTCATTCTTTGCTTGTCCTTAACTGTGTGCTGTGATTTTTGTATTTTTAGCTACATAAAAATGTAATTTTAGGGCATGTTTTTGTGTCTCACTGATGTGACAAACCCTCGTGGGAATGATCTATAAAATTAAGTTAGTAGCTTTTCAACACTTTTGTTTGTACTGAAATCATCTTGCACAATGTGGTAGAGAAATAATTCCTGTTGTGACCTTCTACTGATGGTTCAAATAACCTGTCTAAGAGACATCCTGTTTCTGGAGGGCCCTATTGCTTTAATTCCTATTAAAATTGGTTTTGTCTTCTGTGGAACAGTACTGCCGAAATTAAGTACTTGCAAATGCGTTTTACCTCCAGATAAACGTTGCAGTTTGCATTTTCAATCCCAGTGAAGCTTTAGCAGACTGCTACTTTTGGCCTAATCATTTGTACGTTTTTAGAGTTTTTTTTTTTTTTTTAAGTTTAAAAATGAATATTTTATTTTAAGCCTTTGGACCATCTTGCCCACATCCAGTGATGGATGTCTAATGAGATGACTTTTTGCCTCCACTAAATAGTTATATTGTTTGCACTGATGTATGCTAAGACTTGATGCATTAAATCTTTGGTCATTAGCCGATGCCATTAGCAGAAAAGTCCAAATCACTTAGAGCTGGGACTTAAGACTTTTCATTAAAACCTGAATTTGCATGTTATTGGATAAATCTGTTAATACGGTTTAGCCGGACTCAAGGAAATTACTTGAAAACTTTTTACAGTGCATACGCAGGGTCAGTGATGCCTGAGAGCCTCAAATTTGGAGAAAATGCCCCCTCTGAGGTCATGTGCTGACCACCCTTGCATCTACCCCATCCGGCCCTGCC
The DNA here is from genome assembly GCA_013390045.1 of Picathartes gymnocephalus. Lineage (NCBI taxonomy): Eukaryota > Metazoa > Chordata > Aves > Passeriformes > Picathartidae > Picathartes > Picathartes gymnocephalus. The sequence continues at coordinate 130,791 of WEKY01002689.1, forward strand.
TGCCCCTGCCACCTGTAATGCCTTGCATGCAGCCCCGGCTGTCAGCATTGCACTGCATGTTGGGCTCAGGTCTGCTCCACTGCTGCCAGGAAACCCTCCTGGAGGAGCTAAAATCCCAGTAGCAGGGTCTCCTCACTTCATGGCGAATCAGGGCAGCTCTTCCTGCCACTTTGGAGCCAGAGGGTGTTTGGCCACAGCAGTGGTTTCCCAAGCTCCAAGTCTCCAAGCAGCATCAGTGTGGTAGGGAACAGGGCTTGCCAGGAGCAAAGGCCAGCTGACAGGAGTCATTGATGCCATCAAATTCATCACTCCTCCATCATCACGTCCATTCCTGTATTTTTTTGCTTTTTGTCCCCTGGTTTTTAGAGGGTGGATGAGGCAAGAACACTTCCAAAAACATTAGTAATGTTGGGTAGCTTGACCAGCCCAGTGTGATCTCTGCTTTGCTAGAAGTAAGAAGACGCTGCCTGGTCAACCTATAAGTTGCATGGTAAAGAGAGGTTTTGAACACATAAAGGTGTGCCAGGTGCTTGGACAGGCGTCAAGTCCTTGTCCTTATGTTCTATATGACAGAAAATGTTTTCCCAATACATGTCATAGTCATGCACTTTCCTAATTGAAACATCTCTATTCAGTGCACCTTGAAAACTGCAGCTCAGAGAGAAGTTGACGCATTTCTCAGTTTTCTGGGCCTCTGATAGTCTTTGTTACGACATATGGTGTTGGATAGGCTGTAAAATAGACTTAATATAAATACATTTAAGAGAGGTCCTATTTCAAGCTCTTTTGATCCACCGTGTGTCCAGTGCCGAAAGGCATCTTCCTGTCACCAGGGTGCAGGATGGATTTTTTCTTGGTTCCCCCCAGGAGCCTGGATCTGTATCCTGTGGGACTTGAGGAGGCCGATGAGGAAAAGTCATCCCATCCTGTGACGCACGTTGTCTGCCAGAACAGAAATGCTGGGCTTCAGAGGTTGTTGTTGGACAACCCGCTTTCACACAACACTTGTGTGCTTATGTGGTGGATGGTGTTTTACTTGCCTGAGCCATTTACAAGGTTTGAATATTGGTCTGAAGCATATTCCTCTGACTGTGAGAGAAGTTTGTGGATTTGAGTACACCAGAGAAAATGCCAAAGTTGTGAGCAGGGATCCTGATAACCTCGAGGCAAGCAAAACAAGCCTGTGTCTTTGTCTTAACTCAGCAGACAACTCTGGTGACAGAAGCCAGAGCAGCTTTGTCCCCAGGGAAGAGCTGAAGATGGCACAAGAGATGACATCAGGATGGACTCCAGCCCCTTCCCCCCACTCAGAACCCCTGGGGCTCCCTGTCACATAACACTGTTCCCCCCTGGCAAGCTGCTGGGCTCTGGGCACTGGCTCCTCTGATGTCCAGTGGGCTTCCTCTGGTGGCTTAGGATAATTGTCCTTACTGTCCAAGCAATCAGTAAGCCAGAACTCTGCAACCCAGAGGCTCAGTCTTGGGCTTGTTAAAACATTGCTGGGCCTCTGTTCTCTTTAGCCAATAATGAACCGAAAGTGTTCTAGAGAGGTCAGGAAACAGCGATGGGATTGCTTGTATGTGACAAGGATGCACTAGGCAAAAGAAGGGATGCTGCGCAGGGTAAAGGCCCATGGGCTGTGTCACCGTCCAGAGCATTTGTAGTGGCAGCAGTCATTTACCAGGTTTTTCGGGGTGCTAAGAGATTCCTGGGGTGGAGTGTGTGATTTGACGATGCAGGTTCCTGCTTGTTGGGTGTGGGGCTTGTCTTTACATCAGGAAAAAGATGAGCTGTTCAGAATGGCCAAAGTTAAAGGACCATCCTGGAGAAATCAGAACTTAAAACAAGCACTGGCTGTCAAATTGTGGAGTGTTTGCTGACAGCTGATCTCCATCCAAGAGTTTGCTGAGTTTAGACAGTGAAATAAGACATTGCAAAGTATTGTAAGGGAGAACATTTTCTGTGAGCCTGTGGCTTTCCTGCCAATTAAATTCCCTATCAGTGATATTTACAAAACCAATGGGCTGTGTAAAGCTAGGGGTAATCTCTGTGTATGTGAACTTGCAGCACAGAAATTGAAGTGGGCTTGTCCTCCCCTGATCAGAGCCTTACAAGACCTGCCTGACTCCCCACATGGTTCATCAGCACTCCAGGTCTCCCGACAGCCTTCCTGAGCAGGCAAGAACAAACAAATTAAGAAGTCACGGGAGAGAAATAAATGGAGATAGCAGGGGATTTCTAATCAAGCTATTTTAATACTGGGTGTGCTTTAATCACTTACTTAATGGCAGTGCTTAATGAACACTTGAAATAAAGCATGTTTCTGTCAGATATTCAACACCCATGTTTTTAAAGCTGTCTTGAGGGAACTCAAATGCTTATTACAACTTTTCAGAAAAAAAAAAAAATCAAAGTTGTGCTATATTAATTTCCAAGATTGAAGGGGAGGGAGGGGTGAAAAACTTGGGAAAAGACAAGAATGTAAAGACAAGCGAATAGCAGTGGTTTCTCATTAATGTTGCAATTAACCTGAATTTACTGACTGATTGTAATCCATCTAGATAGATACTTATTCTAGGCTTTGTCAAATCACGTTTACACTTTCCTTTGCAATGCTCCTCTGGCTATTGCACCGAATTTTTTATTGCACACCAACCCTTCGGGCTTCAGGCAGAGCAGTTTTCTCCAGCTCCTCTTGCCTGTCACTGTATGCTGCCTGCACTTTCAACTGTGATAGCCCCTTGCAGGTGCTGATCTTTGTGCCTGTGGACTCTGGCATGGTCCTGTTGGCCATGAAGCTGCCATTCCCATGCACTGCAGACACAGCCACTTGTTGCTGGGCTTCCCAAAAAAGGAAAGCGGTGTAAGCAGGTGGAAGGAGGTCACTAACCTTTCCTGTTCTCAAATAACCATGGAGAGCTCTAGCAAGCATCCTGGGTGCCTCCTTTACCTGCTACTGATGTACTGGCAACTTCTCTCCAACTTCTGAGGGCTCCTGGCATGCTCTGGCTCTGGTTGCATGATGCAGTGTGTCCTTGGGAGATGGGGTACCTTTCAATGACTGACTTAGAGTAGCTTTCTTGTTCTGCCCTTTCCTGACTCCTAGCACTAAATGCAATTTAGCTTCATGGTGAAGAGTTGAATGCAGCATGTGAGGAAAAGGGGGACCAGGAGGACTTTTTTCTGACCTCGTCAAGCCATCAGTTTGCCCCCTGAAACGTGCGGGTTTGATTTTAGTTTTGTTCTGAGTAAGTGTTAGCAGCTGTAAAGCTGTAAAGTTTCACATCAACATTGATGCAGCATTTCACTTCATCTCCTTAAAATGGCGAGTCCCTGGGGTGTCCCCCCTGCTGTTGGCAAGCCCGAAAGGTCAGTGAGATAAATGGCCTCCTGCTGCCCAGTTGTGAAGCAGGGTTAAAAGACTGCACCTTTTTTATTTGTCTTTCATAAATCACAGTATTCCTAAGGCCCTGTTTCCTGTGAGTAGTGTGTTCCTGTGGGCGTGCTTTCCTATCCCTGTTCCTTTTAGCTTCAGGTGAGGCTAAAAGTAATGCTGCAAGCCACCCCCCACCATACCCACTCTGGCATTTTCTCAACTGCACTGTCCAAGGATTGGAGAAGGTTTTGAAAAAATTATCTCTTCTGTCAAGAGCCTAGAAAGAAGCTGGCTTTGGAAATAAAACTCTTGCCTCTAAAAAATTGTTTGGGGATGGGGGAGTAACCTGAGCTCTCTATATATTGACCTTGCTGCATCTTTGCAGAGTTGTCTATGAAAAGGGGTTGTACAATAGCTGCCAGTGAGGTGGTGAATTGTGATTGCAATTACTGCTGGTGCTAATGAGCTTGTTTCCTCTACTCTTAACTAGTTTTGGCCAAAACACGTTAACTGTGACCTCCTTCTTTTCCACCGCTGGTACTCCTTTGCTAAAGCCTGTCCACGATGAACCCAGACGTGGGCCTGGTTTTGACATTGCTCCAAAATAACATTCTTCTTGATCTTGCATTTTTATTGCAACAGCTGGTCAGCAAAGGCATAAATACAGAGTTAGTTTAACTATTACAATGCTGTTGGTATTTTGAGAGGACAGCTGAAACTGCTGTCTTCTGGATTTGCTAAAACCTTCCGCCTAAAGATGATTTCAGGGCTCCAGAAATGAGAATAGGCTAAAAAAGGGATGAATTTTTGTTCTCTTCAGATCAAGGTAGCCTCAAATTCTCCCACAATAACAGGACCATTTAGTCCTTTTATTTTGAGGTACTGCTATAGCAGTAGTGGAAAGGTTTGGAGATGTTTTGGTGGTGGGGTTTTTTTGAGGAGCTTTCTGTTGTGTTTCCCCCTAAATCTAACACTTGCTGTCAAAAAGTTGAAGCTATTTCTTCAAATGACCGCCTCTTGCAGGAATGAAAGGGAATGTATGCATTTATTCATCCTTAAGTTGGTTTGGTTTTTTTAGTTTACTTATTTTAGTCTTAATTGAGAAGACCATCTGCTGGTATCTGTAACCAATGCATAACTTGCTGACAGGAGAGGAAGAGTGGACAGGCTGGGGCCTTTTTTTTTTGCTTTTTAGAAGCGACTTTGTGTTTAAAGAAAAGAGGAAAAACAAAACAAAAACCAACCCAGCACCTCTTTGGGTGTTGATGAGGGATGCTCGGGTCTTGTATGCAGAGGCTTGCTTGCCTCATGGTTCTCTGCAAAGCTCCTTGTCTCCTGCGACCTCCTTTGTAGATGTGTGTCCTTTGAAGGGTCATTAATTTAATATCTTCCTCTGTGCAGCAGCTGGAACAAGTGGTGGCCCCAGCTCCAGCAGGAACTCCCAGCTGCTCGCCTCGCCCAGCGCTGACCTACAGGCATTTTTGCCGTGGCTGTCTCAGGCTTTTTATAGTTTTTGCACACTTGCTGCATACAGGATACCTTACAGGTGTGGGCCTTCACTGAAGCATTATCTGGCTGTTTGGGGGAGGGCTTGAGGTTTGGTTTTTTCTGGACTCTTGCTTTTTTTCAGAAGCATTTCAAAAATGAGGGAAAGCTTACTGGATTCAGACTGAATATGTGCTGCAGCATTTCACCACGATCTCACCAGAGATTAATCTGAACTGTCTCACAGTGTGCTCCTCAGATGAGAGGGCAGGCACATGTTTGAAATCGTGAGTGGCTCTGCGAGTGCAGGTGCGGCACTGCCAGTGCAGGGCACTTGCAGGGGTCACCCAACTATGTGGTAGCAGCTCTGCCAAAGCCTCAGCCAGGGATTTCTCACCCTGCTCCTTGCCCTGGCCAAGATGCCTGAGTAGGTTCAAGCTTTACCACTTGCAGACTGTGATTGCTGTTTGCAAGGGAAGTGTTTGCTGTTGTACTGACCTGTTCCTGAGTTACTTTAACACAGCAATAGCTTTAAACAGGTGTCCGGTGCATAGCAAAGCTCCTGCTGGGCTAATGCCGAATGCTGGGTCAGGGCCCTCTTCCCTGCAAGCTCTTAGCCTTTGCCCAGCCACATTGTACTGGGGATTTTGGGGTTTTATTTCAGGTCAGTCATAAAACTGAATAGCAGCCTCATCTTAGCCCTAACTGGCCAAATAATTTGGCTCCTGCTGTTTCCAGTACATATATGCTCTCCCAGTCCTGTTGGTGTCCTTCAGTGGACTGTCCCCTGCCTGCACTGCCTCTCTTCAGCCTGAGAACATATGCTTGGGAGAAATAAAAGATACCAACTGGGAACGCCAAGCTGATGAGAAAAAGTGCCCCAGGGAGAGTCACAGAGGGGCCACTTCCCAAAGGATGCTGGCGTGGTCTGTGCTGCAAGACTGTGCTCTGGGACTGGAGCCCTGGTGGCTGTGTGGTCTCTGAGAAGGAGACCACCAAGGTTGGGCTGCTCAGGAGTGTCCCTTTGAGCTGAGTGCTGTGGGGCAGAGCTGTGGGGCCCCAGGCCAATAGGAATAGGTTATCCCTTTGCCATTAACCTTTAGTGCTCGTAACAGGTAACACGTGCATGATAAGTTGTCCTAAAACATAACAGGAGGTCTTCAGGTTGTAAACAACAGGTCCTCATTTTTAGTAATTTACTTTTTCCAAATTGCATATCTTGAGCTATGCTGTATGTCCCATTTCCTTTACTTTCCAGGTCGCGTGAACAACCTTAGGCACAGAGAATGGAATTTCAGTGGTGTGGTGTGGTAATACACCGTTTATGGCGCATAAGAGCTGTGCCAGGGACAGCTTCAACAAATGTTCAGCTTCTCCAGATTGTCTTGGAAATGAGAATGGAAATGGAAATTTCATCCTCGTTCACTTTACTGTGGTTTTAGAAGGTGTTTGGGTACCTAGTTGCACTAAAATACTATGTTTTGGTGGATGGATGTAGTATAATTTCTACACTGAAATGCCAAAGAACCTCACATAGGACAGTGTGTAATTATGTAATTGTCTTGTTGAAGACACGTGGACTGGTTGGGTTTTGCAGATTTTCAGGCTGTGCTTAGGAGAAAAGGCACTCTGTGGACCATGCCTGTATTAGATATAAATGTCACCAGTGTGCCAGGGAGAGCTGTGGTGGTTGTGGGCTTGGTCAGAAGGTGCTCAGCAAGCCATGGGGAATGGAGTTCCCCCTGCGTGGAGGTCAGGTTGACTGAGATCAGGTCTCTGTCAGTCTCTCAGGTGTTTCTGCAGCTGTATGCACTGTGTTTGGAGGATTTGGGAGACAAATGTAGTAGGGATTACATGTTTGTGGGAGGAGGAAGCCAGTGGGTGAAGACTGGGAAGCAGCAGAAGCAGTCTTATCAGCACAGTCTTGTACCTCAGTGTGGGGTAGGATTTGGCCATGGTTCACAGCCCTAGAAAGCAGTGGTGCCCACTGTGAGCAGTAGATGGTGGAAAGGGGCTTTGGTAACATCCCCAGTTCAGCTGTCCCCAGGGCAAATGGTGCAGGGCAGTGTCCATGGGAATGGATGGGGCACCTGGGGCCAATCCCTCACCCCAGCCAGGGTTGGGAGGGTTGAGAGGGTGGCAAAAGGGGCATCCAGGTGTCTGCATACGAGGTCTTGGTCTCCTGCCCCGAACTCTCTCCACGAGGAAGGCCCAGATAACCCATCTTGGTTGCCTTGTAGGGCAGGTGCTGTGGGAGAACCGCTTCAAGTCCACGGGGCTTTTGGAAAATATGTCGTCAGGCCTTTCTCCTCCTGGTTTCATCATGCATGTGTCACCCTGTGTGTCCTCCAGCTGTCGGTCACTGTGGCCATCTTGGTGGGACCAGAGGGAACAGGGAGGCTCAGCCTGTGCCCAGCGAGCCCCCCTCCTGCTGGGGCAACCAGCAGGATTTAGCTGCCCGATCTCCCCGGGTCTCCCCAAAGCGGTGTGGGGCAAGCAGGCTGGGAAGCTTTGCATTATTGCTATTTTTTATTGTTACTTTTTTTTCCTCCCAATTGCTGGCTCTGCAGACCCCAAATGTTATTAATGGAGATATGGCCCGTTTATATGTTAATTTTAAGCCCGCTGACAAGCGGTTTGCTTTTCTCCTGACTTCTCACGGTTCCTTCGCCCGCTGAAAGCCGCTGCCATGGGCTTAGGGGATAAGGTGCTGAGAATTAGAAAATAAAATAAAATCTGCAGGATGCTGGAGAGCGAGGGGGTACATGGATTGGCATGCTCTAAGTATAAATGGGTGATTTCTGAAAGCAAGGAACCCTGATACCAGGGGCATGCATGACAATTACATCCAGTACAATACAAAATGTTAATTACTAAATTTTGAGAAATTAATGCTGATTAGCAGCTGTGTGTGTGTGACCTAAATACATCTATTGCTTATCTTTATTCATAATATACAGTTTATTGTTGATAAAGTAATGGCTGAATGGTGGGCTGGCCCACGAGTCTCATAGCTAAAGACTGAGGCCCGATTTGTAAATCGTCTGAAATTTGTTGGCATCTGGTTTTCGTGGAATTTATACAGATGGGGAAGATGAACAGCAGTCTGAGCTGTCCCCTTTACAACTCAACTCATAGATATTATTGAGAATTCATATTGCTTTTATTATGTGGTCATAAAAATGGACCTAATGCTTGTTGGCTTTAAAACACCTACTAACGCTGCTTTCTCTCTCCATCTTGCAAAATATAAGACAAGGCCGAAGCTTAAATTAAAATCCTCAGGTTCTTATCTCTTTCCCACAGGAAAGCAAATCTGTGTTGAAAACCGTAAAATTAAGAGGAGAGCAAGGATAGCATAATTTAGCAAAAATTCATGGCACCAGATTCTGAGCTATATGACTGGAGGGATAGGTCAGACATTAAGAAGATACTGCCTGCTAATGCAAGTTCCTTAAGGTGGTGCTCTGGAAACAAGGAAAGCAGAAAATGCTGCACTGGTTCCCGTTTGCTTCCTTTCCTCTACTCCTACCAGCCTTAACAATAAATTGAGTTGTCCATTTAATAACCTGTCTGCTTCCAGAAGTCCAGAAAAATCGTGGACTTGTGCATGGAACTATGTCCTAGCATCCGCTTTGTACCAGGATTTCATCAGTGAACTCAATGAAAATTAATTTCATTGGCCTCTCAAATTATTTCTTTTTCTTAATTCCTTATGTTTGACAGACTGTCCTTGTTGTCAGTGTTTTTGTCTGAAGGATAGCTTTATTTTTTGGAGGGGATTTATTAAAAACCTGTTTGTTCCATAATTATTTGTGCAAAGGGGCAGGGTAGAGTGGCAGGGCACAAATGAGGAGTGCCTGTTACATGCTGGCATCGTCACTATGGCTCATCCCACCGTGGAAAGAGCAACCTGAATTTCAAGAAGCTTTAATAATGCAGGATTTCATTGGGATTGAGGAGTTCCATTGTCTTGCAACCTTGATCTTAGGGGGTGATTTTGGACTGTATCCTTCTGTCATGCTGCCTGCCTCCTTTCCTGTGCCTCTGCACTCTGGGAAGTGGGTGTCTTGCCCTGTAAGGACATCACCTTATGGCACCCATTTCAGGACCCTCGTGTGTGTAACTTTGAGTTCTCCTTGATAGAATCAGAGGCCTCCCAGCTGTCCCCGTGCACTCAGCAGGTCTCCCCTCTAACTGACCCCCTTGAGAGACCACTGCCAACTGCTTATATATGAAATCAGGCTTCTGAGGGTGACCTTTCAGTTACCTGGTAGACAGACCAAGAGTTTTCAACCAGAGTTTATAAATCTGCAAGGGACAAACTTGCTGTTCCTCTGGCGATGGCAGGGGTTTGTCCCAGTTGTGCCATGCCAGGGCCATGCAGAAGAGCAGTGGAGAGCAAGAGGGAAGTTGATGAAGCTTGTGTTGCTCTTAAGGCTGGAGATATGGCAAACCTGTACTTTAAGTCTTCTTTTTTTAAATGCTGTTCCTGTAACCAAAGGGTTTCTCCAGCACTGCTGTCCTTAGGTTGCAGCCCTTGGCGCACAGTGCCTGCCTGCCTGGCACATTGCTCCTCCTGCCCTGCAGCTCTCCATTTGCCATTTCCCCAACCCTGTCTCAACGTCTCCCAAATGCCTCTCTTCCTGCTCCTGTCCCCCACCCATTTCCCTGCATTTCCTCAATATCTGCATCCCTCCTTGGTTTGAGGATTCTGGCAGCAAACCTGGTTTCCATCCACTAGCCCCATCTCATGTCTGTCCATCTGTTTCCCCACTCCAGTAATGCAAATATTTAAAAATAGCATTTTGGAAATGTTGTCTGTTTTTTTTTTTTTTTCAAAGCAGAAGCCTCACTTCGCTAACACAGTTTAATTTTTGTTCTTCTCTTGCAGTCCAACAAGGTGCCTGTGGTACAGCCTTCTCATGCGGTTCACCCCCTCACCCCTCTTATCACCTACAGCGATGAGCACTTTTCCCCGGGGTCACACCCATCTCATATCCCCTCTGACGTCAGCTCCAAACAAGGTGAGCCCATCCTCTCCCAGCACGGTGGGGATGCAGGGTGGTCCTGGTGCCCTCCAGGCTGCTGACAGAGCTTTATTTGTAATATTTTATAGGGAGACTTCCAGGTGCATATGCCTGCTTTTAGAGATGGTAATTCTGCCATGATGCTGATATTAAACTTAGCTGCTTAAATTTTTATGCTCTTTCTAATGTGATAATTCAGGCTTGCTTTTCTCGTCAAAGTCTTTCAAAATCTCAATAAACAGCAGCCAGTCTTCACACCGTCTCCTGTGGTGCCCAAGGTTTGCAGCATGAAGATATAGAAAAGGCAACCATCTCTCACCTTCCCGAAAACAGGAGACAAATGCTTCAGTAATGGTGTTATTGAAACCTTCTCTTTCACTTTATTTTAAGTCCTTGTATTCTGGCTGTCCATATTCTTCTATATGTCAGTTGGCATAATCAAAGCATTGCCCATAAAAATAGTTTTGAGCCTGTGCAACTACAAGCTTTACGAATGTGACATTTTTTAACCTTCTTGTGCTGGCTGCCTTCTGCAGAAAGCATCGTTTTAGATGTCTGAGTCATGGATGTCAGTTTTCTCTGCACCTCTAGGACTCCTTAAGGGAAACACAAAAGCCTCCTAGATCCACATCTGGGAATGTCAGACCAGCGCTGGTCAGGGTCAGTCTGCAGGCCCCCAGAGAAGTGTGGACTGTCTCCAAGGTGTCAAGCCCAGCCTGTGCCAAGAGTTTCTGCCCAGTAACCAGGAGAACACTAGGGATTCCTGGGGAGGGTGTGCTTGCATGCAATGGGTTGTAAGAGCTGGGGGAGGATATGATGGAAGCTGGGGAGGTGCAAGGGAAGAACTGGCCATGGCTGTTGCATGTCTGAGCCAGGGTTTGGGTAAGCATCTCTGCAGAAGAAGCCTGCATGGGAGAGCTGGTGATGAGAAGGGAAGGAGAGAGAGCAGAGGGTTTACAAAAGAATTCACTGTAGTCTGGATATCTCTCTCTGCATGGGCAGGAAGCCTGTCAGTGCCACGACTGGTCCTGGAGGGTGCCTCTCCCTGCCCCTCTCTGCACTCGCATGTCCCACCACGTGCTGGGACACCCAGTTGACAAAATTGTGAAGCTCTGCTTTACCTGGGCACACATCCATATGCACAGTTGTCCCATTTATCTGAAGAGGCTTTTAGTCATCATTGTTCAGGGAGAGAGACTTTTTTTTGTTCTGTCTTTCCCTGAATGCCTAGGTTTTATTTTGACTGTGCTATGGAGAGAATAATGTGGGCTACATCCAGAAAATGCTATGGCCTGGTGGCTCTGTGTGGTTTTTGCTGTTTGTTGGTTAGTTGTTTGGTTTTTTTCTAGGGAGGGGGAATACAAAAAGCACTCTGCCTGGATAGCCTGGACTGTAAATATGTATATAATATCTTTTTCAGACTTGGAAGAAGCAAATGGAGACCTCCTGTCCTCATTTGTCTTCCTCCTTTGCATGAGTGCCCAGAAGAAGGATATTCACACTCATTCCTTGAAATCCTAGGGGTGCCATGCGTTAAGAGAACGGGATTTCCACCTCTTGCTGAAGCTGGCTGTGACAGCTGGGGCACAACCTGCTGCTGCAGTTTGTGAGCTCAAGAGGTGTTTGCCTACTGCATGCTGAGTTTGCCCTTTTCTGCCCCATTTTTTTGCCTTTACCCCAGTTTATTTTTGTATTCCTGTACAGCAGACCCCAACTGAACAACATCTGGTTTGTTGTTTCTGCTGCACATCCTCTCTTCTGCTGCTTCTTTACCCTCTCCCCTGTCCGGCATCCTACCAGTCACATCCCCATCCCTGGGGCACAAGCCTGCCGAGGGGCTCTGCCAGGAGACACAAAGCTCATTGCCCTCTGGTGTTCCTGAATGGGCTCTTGATCCCTTTCCTCAGTGTCTGGCAAAGATGGGGATGGATGATGTGGATAATGCAGGCTGGAGACTACTGGTTTTGTCTGGGATGGTCTCCTTGATGTGTGTGGTCTTTCCATCCATACTCTCTGTTTCGGCGCCACTGGCATGTGGGAGCAGCCGCAGTGAAGTAGCCCATGCAGTTGCTGCAAAGAGAGGAATTTTTTTTTTCTCAGGTCCTCTGCCAAACGCCTCCAACCATTGTTTCTGTCCTTGCCTCCCACTGTGGGTCTGGAACAAGGCACTGCCCTGGCGCCCTAGCCCCGATGCCAGGGTGCTCTCCTCCCACCAAAATCCTCCAACAAGGGGGTCTGCAGCAGCTTGCCCTCAGCACTGCCTCTTGCACCCAAAGCATTTTGGGATTGACACACATCACCGCCTTCCTAAGGGCAGTCACTTCTTTATTTTTAATTTTTTTTTTTTTTTAATTTTTAAATTTTTTCTTAACCTTCTCAAGCGAACTTGCTTTGAAAGGCATTGGCCATATGGTAGCTGTTTGTGCTCCTGTGGGCTCTAGGTGCTGGTAGCCCTCCATAAGGGGCCAGAAGTTTTGGGTTAGCAGTAACAACTGTGCATTAGTTAAGAGAGAGCAGTGTTGTCTGTGTGGGTCAGAACTGCGGATTCTGGGGAAAGAGTGGCCCAGCTCCTTGTGCAGAACTTGGTCTGGTGGGGACAAGGTCATGTCATCACTTCCAGGAGCATCAGTCATCACTAGACATGTGAGAGATCAGGCACTGGGTTTCTTCTACACCTTGTGTGGTTTTCTCTTTTTTTAACCACTCAGAAAGAGTGTTCCCTCCCATGTAAAAGGCCTGGGATATGTAAAGTGTTTCCTTTCCTGTCAGCTACCAGCTGTTTTACACCTTTCAAAAGACAACTTGCCAGAAATTCGATCCTCACTCAGGTTGTGGTTCCAAGTCTGAAAATTCAGGTTTTTTGAGACAATGACACCACTGGTATTATTTTCTATGCTTTCCTGTACACAGTCCTGACAGGTTTTCTTCAAATCTTGTAATTAAATTCAAAAGATTTAAATACAAACTGGGGAGGGAAATAAATCAGTAACATCAATCTATAAACTAAGTCTCAAGGTAGCACATGCTCAGTCTTGGACCTTTGGACTGTCACTACATAAATATTTAAAAATTACCCTTTTAAAGCAGCTGATTTAACATGTGAAGTAGACTTAACAATTCCTTCTGCTTCACGCCCTCTTCCCCAAACACATTTAAATAAACCAATGTCTTTGTGGCCTCTGCAGTTGTAATTCCATGTCTCCTGGGGGCACAAGGTTTAGGTGAAGAATGGAGACCACAGACCCTTTTGGGATGAGGATTAGCTTAATCTTGAGGTGATTCTTGGAGTTGTAGGACTCTGTGTTCTGGGGAATGTGAGCTGATGGAGGATCATTCCTGATGGGACTCTTATTTTTTCATGAAATACTACTATTGCAAAACAGATTGACCTTGGAGCCCACAGGAGTCAACTTGATGAAGAGCTTAGTTGGAACTGGAGTGACAATTGGAAGCCAAATGAATCATATCAAGTGTGACCATTACAGGCCTGAAAATGATTCTTAATTAACCACTGATCCTCTGTGGTAACAAGTTTCCAAAATCTGTGAATCCATAAGGGAACCCGTGAAAATATAAAAGTAGCAATTTACCTAATCTAATAGCTCTGCTGTGCTGCCTCTTTGACAACGCTTTATTTTTCCCTTGTTTCATGATGTGTTAGAAGAGGTCCTCAGTATCCTGTCGGGTTTGGTGAGACCATTGAGAGGACAGTAGTACCTAATGCACTTCACAGTAGATCTAAACTTGCACAGGTCCTTACCCATACATTTATTTGCTCCTTTCATATTGTTTTTTCCAGTATTTCCCTTTGAATTGCAGTATTGTGTGCAAATTGTTTTAAAGGTGGCCCATGGAGCCTTTTGCTTTTAACACTAACCAAGAAGGTGGTTATTCCTTATCCAGAGCACTAGTTCCTTTGTAGCATTAGCTGGGAACTGTAGGTCATATATGGAGTATTTTGAGGGGAAAGTCACTCATTCTTCTGTGCTTTTTAACAGGCATGTCCAGGCATCCTCCAGCTCCTGATCTCCCTACCTTCTATCCCTTGTCTCCAGGGGGGGTCGGACAGATAACACCACCTCTTGGCTGGTAAGATTTTTTAGCTTCTTTTCAGACAGGTGCATGTTCACACCATTTGCTATTCCTGAATCAATCGCAGCATTTAGAAAATAATAATAATGTCATTCCAGTAAGAAATTGCTACTTTATTTTAGTTGAAAAGATGAAAAAATGTCAATCTTTGAAATGAAATGAATCTGTTTTTTGAACATGTACAGAAATTGAAGTGTGTAGATTTCACTTTGAAGTCTGTATGTTTCTTATGGCTCAGATTTGTGGCTCTTAGCTTTTGGAAAGATAGCAGAAAACAGTTCTGAAGGACTTAAATGCAAATTTTAATAAACAAAATTGCAATTACTGAGGAGAGGGGCAGTAAGAAGGAACTTTGAAGTGTGTGTGTGTGTGGGAAATCTTGAAACTGCCCCAAATAGAGAACAAACTTCTGTAGTCTGATGCTTTTTACAGTTTCTGTATGGAGAGAAGCCTCTGTCACTGGGAGATTTTGCTGGTCTTGCTAACACTAGCACTTGCATGATCTCTTGCTACCACTCAGGGTGTCATTTTCCTTATGGAGGAAATGTGGTATTTTCAGAGGAATAGATTTGGCAGGGTGCTTCATGTCTGCTTGGAGTAGATATGTACTTGCCTTGAGTTCTCTTGGAGCAGGGAATAAGGAAACCAGGCCACAGTTTCAGTGTTTCAGAAGCTGTATTGTGACTAGTCTGTGCCCATGCTATGAGGGATGCAGATTTTTTTGGTTTTTAATGTCTCTATGGGAGGGAAACATGATCCAGATGACAACAGGCAGAGAAATGAGAAAGAGAGCAGAAAATGGTTAAATGCTGTAATGCTGGCTATCTTTCAGGAAAGGCCACATGGCTTTTTGGAACAAATAATTAGTAGATATCAAACTAAAATATGGAAGTATCTGACTAACTATTTTTTAAATCATTTTTCCCCCCCTCCCCATTTTGCTGCTTAGCTGAGTCCTTACTTCCACTGCCACCAGGCAGTTGCTAGCATGCGTTTCCCAGATGTGGTCAGTCGTTTCTTCTGAATGGTTTCTCAGTGCAGAAGCTGAGGGGAGGGAAGAGGGAAAAGGGAAAGAAGTGGTGAGACAAGATCCAACCTTACAAGACTTGGGGATGTGTTCAGCAGCACTCACCAACAGCAGGACATACTCAGCTGTCCCTTATGCTACAGCTCTGCTGTGAGGTAGCACTGTTGAGACTTCCTTCAACTTTTTTTTCCATTTCCTTTTCCCTTTGAGCACTGCTCATTTCCAGTAATGTGCTCCAAGAGTGAAGCCTGTGTCCTTACAAACCTTACAAAGGCCAGGTTCCATTTTTCCTTGTCAGAGAGCTGACTGACCAGTTGATAAGCATATGTTTGAATAGGATTGATGTGTGTGGTGTCCCTCTGGCTGGTAGAGGTGTTTGGGCTGAACTGATATTTGCTCACATTACCATCACATGCTACTTCATTCCGGGTGTTCATTTTAGTCATGACTGAACCATTGCCAACTGAAAGTAATCAAAATGTAGTGATGATGATAAAAATTAAAGACCTGAAATGATGGACTGGTGGCAAAATATTCTGTATATGTGGGAGTGCAAAGGAGGTAAAAACTTCACACAGGCTTCTCTTACTGGACTGCAAAGTTTGATCTTTAAGTAGTAAGATAGACTAGTGTTGCTATAGGCTTTTACATGGTTGGGTTGGATTTATGAAATCAATTTCTACTTAGAAAAGCTGTCCACTTGTACCTCATTATAGCGTATGCTAATGGAGAGAGTCCTAAGTTTTCAAAGACTTAATAAAACTGTTCAAAAGGCTTTTTAGCTTAATAATTCACCATCTGGTGTTCTTGCTCTGATCTACACTAGAACTATTAGGAATAAGATGCTTTTTTCCTAAGAGCTTGTTTAACAAATCTGATTCCAGCGCTTCTAAAACTAGGTGAGAGAGGGATAGAGATAGAGAAGTGTGCATGTGTGTGTGTGTGCCTCGGGGGAGAGGAAGGCTGGTTGTTTTGCTTTCCTTCCCAGTGGAAACTTAGATTGGGTATCTTTCAATAGCAAGGGAGAAAGTTCAAAGCATTTAAGTATTCATTAGTTTCATTAGGAGAACTCTTGAAAGTGTTAGCTCTTACTGTTTACTTGTGACTAGTACTGAGTTCCCATCAAGAGCTGTAACTCTAGAGTAACCATTGAATACCATATCATATGATTGATGGGTTCCTTTCTTCTGTGACCTCAGGCAAGGTCAGCCTGTATATCCCATCTCGAGTGGATTCAGGCAGCCCTACCCATCCTCACTCTCAGTCGACCCTTCCATGTCCAGGTAGGTGTAGGAGGTGAATGACTGACTGGGGAGTAACTGTTGGCATTAGAGGGCAAGTTGTTCTTCCGCTTGTGTCTTGGTCTGCCTTTGCTTGCTTTTCAGTCAGCTAAACCCTAATGCATACATTTTTATTTAACTTACGTGTGTATATGCAGTTTGCCTGGATCCCACACTGGTCTCATTCAGCATCTTCTTGTCAGTCTCTGAAGTGTTGCAATGAGTAGAACCAGTGAATTGTCAACAATTAATTGAGCTGTTTCATCTGAAATGAGTCATTAGTTCATTTCTAGATGCAACACATATAGTGTTGTGCATAGCATCCTTGGATTTTGCTCATGTCAGTATGCAACCAGGTGGACTGTCACTCTAGTCTGTATTCTCTAGTTCCAATTTCAAAGTTGTTGGTAATTAGTCTTGAATCATGTAGGTAATGCTCTGTGTGGAAACTTGCTCACAAGTAGGTATTTCATAGCCCAAAGCCACTAATGGCAGAGGATGCCAGCACAGTGTTTGTACTGGTGTGTGACTCAGGCACTGTCTTTTTGTCTAAGTGCAAGCAAGCAATGCTAATTGAGACTTGGCCATGACACACTTCAGACCTCCTGTGCTCTGCTTTTGCATTCTAAAGACAGCTTCTGCATCCTGTGCTTGGTGTACACGAAGTTGCAATATACAGTTCTTGGGGTTTTGTTCTGTGGCCTGTAGAAGAGACATCCTCTTGCACAGGGATTTAAGGCAGGCCACTTGATAAGTGGTTGGTCCTCTTGCCTCTTTGTGTATGGGCTCCTTTGGATTATCACTGTCCCTTCACTTCTTTATAGGGGAATTATAAAGGGTGATTGGGAAGAAAACGCATTCTTTCTCCATGATAAAATCACTTGATTTGGTTACAGGTGTTTCCTTTATTTTGATCACAGGAAGGAAAAGGGCAACAAGGGGACTAGGGAATGGTGAAAGGAGAGGCTGGATGCCATTCCTTAGCCACCATTCGTTCAGCAAAACTTTGGAGCATGAGCTTGCTTTTGATGTTAACAGTACTTTCCACCAGTTTGAAATACAGCATGCAGGTTTTCTGCTGTGCCTGAGCTTGCAATGCTCAGCATCTTCAAGATTTGTCTCAGCTGTCCTTGAGAATGACCTAGGTTAGTAGGGTGGGATTATTCAGATAGTGGTATTTTGGTTTTAGTTTCCATTTTCCTTCTTGTACAAATGCAAGGAAGCTTCAATTAGAACAAAAATCTCTCCCTGCTCCTATCCTTCTTCCAGGATGCAGGATTTTCAAAGTTTATTTTAAGCATTCGAGGTAAGAATAGTGGGTTCAAGTGAAATTATATTAAAATCTTTTATGTTAAGTACCTTGAAAAGTAAAGAGAGCCATCAGGGACTTTTGCAAGGACTCTTCTTTCATTTTGTTTCTGCATGGCAGTTTCCTCCTTTGCATTGGCTGGTGGTGGATATTTCAAGAATTTTTATATCGTGGTGTGGAAATATTTTTTTTTGGTTAAGAAATGTGTATTTTTATTGCTAGACAGTGCAACAGTACAAACATTAAATATTTCTTGTGTGCATTGCTAGAAGTGTTTGCCTGAAAGGTAATAAAATAACGTCTCTACAACCAAAATGTTGACTGATTTGTTTGTTTGTTTTAATGATAATTGGGGTACAATGCACAAATCTTAGCCAAATGTTTTTCATGTGCTTTATAAGAGTTGTCTTCATTGCAAGCTCCATAGCATTTGCATTCTTGGAGTGTCCTGCTGCTGTCATACATGTTTGATGCCTGTCTTCAGTGGGGTTACAGACCTTGCTTTGTTTTCTCTTTTAGGTTTTCACATCACATGATTCCTGGTCCTCCAGGCCCTCACGCAACTGGAATCCCTCACCCAGCTATTGTAACACCTCAAGTAAAACAAGAACATCTGCACAACGACAGTGAGCTAATGCATGTGTGAGTCTGCCTTTCTGCTCTAGGCCTTAATGAATAAATGTTTGAGAACTAACTCTATCTGAAGAAGAGTGAAGGATATTTTTAAAAAAGTACCTTTCATGACCTCTTTGAATTTTAACTCTTCTTCTATAACTAAAACAGGAACTGTGGGCTACTGTTTGGTAAGAGTAATGAGAAGTCATTCTTCATTCCAGTCCAGCACTTTTAAGCTGTTGGCAACAGCCATCTTGATTCAGTCATAATCATGGACCTGTCCAGCTGTGGCTGGTGCTTGAGTGTGAACTCATGAACTTCTGCTGGAAGAGTTACCTGCAAAATTCGCTAGTTCATTGCTTGGTACTCAAAGGCAAAAGACCTAGGAAAAAAGGAGATGAGAACCTATTCTCCTGCCTGTGGCAGTGGTCTTTTAGGGTACCATGGATAGCCTTTCAAAAAGACAAATGAGACAAATGAGGAATTTGGAGCAGATTCACAGATTAAATGTTACTTGCTAGAGAATGTCAACCTGACATCCTTCCTGAGTATTAAACTAAAAGATATGAAAGTGGGTGGGACATGACCACTGAAATTCTCATTTTTACTACTTAAGTGCTACTGTAACCACAAGTTAGTAATTTTCCATTGGATCTTTTTAGGTTGAAGGCAAATTAATGCTTTCTTTTCCTTTTCTTTCCCTTTCCCAACCACGTTTTAGGAAGCCTCAGCATGAACAGAGAAAAGAACAAGAGCCAAAAAGACCTCATATTAAGAAACCTCTGAATGCTTTCATGTTGTACATGAAAGAAATGAGAGCAAACGTTGTAGCAGAGTGTACTCTGAAAGAAAGCGCAGCTATCAACCAGATCCTTGGCAGAAGGGTATGTACAGGAGGGTTTGTGAGTGCTCATGTGTACTGCTAATTTATGTTTCCCTTCGGCTGGGTGTGAAGGCTGACTTTCTGCTTGAGGTGATAACTGATGTGCAACTATCAAATTAGCTATAGAAGATAAAACATGCAACAAAAATAAAAGCAGTAGCTTGATTTTCTTTTTTCAGCATTAGCAACATCCTCAAGTTTGTGTCTGTTCCACTCATGTTATGGTGTCAGCAGCTCAGACATGAAATATCCTCAGTCACACATGGAAGGAGCATTCTAATCACATTCTGGGTCATCCCTTAGGCGGGTGTCCATCAGAACAGGAAAGGATCATTCAAAGATGAACACTGGATGCCACTGGAGATGCAACTCAAAAGTGAATATAACGTGGTCCAATTGTAAAGTCATGTAGGCTGGGAGGGACCCGTGGAGGTCATGTAGTCCAACATCTGCACAAAGCAGGTCCAGTTACATCAGGTTACTCAGGAACTTTGAGTTTGAGTAGGGATTATTCAAATTCCTAGTGAACACCTCTTTTTGATCACTGACCAAGACAGTATTGAGAGGCACTGCAACTCTCTGTGCTTTTAAGTGGGAAATCAGTACATGACCTTAAAGTGTTCCTTTTATATTACAGTCAGAAAACTTCCCCCTCCGAACAGAGCAGAAATCTATTGGTACTTGTCCCAGTTCTTGCAGTCTTCTACTTTCTGTTGTTCTTGCTACCTCCCCTTAAAAGGACATCTTGGTGCTTGCCTTTTCCATACTTTCATGCAACCCTCTAGGATCATGTATGGGCCATTTGCTTAAGAGTTGGACTTGATGTTCCTTGAGAGTGCCTTTCAACTCACAGTATTCTGTGAACTACCCTTACAGGTAATGGCAGTCCCAGATGATTGATCTTACGTAGTTGCTTAGTATGTCAGCCTTGTTTTCTTGGCCTGAACAAGGGCAGTGGCTTATTTATATCTGTTTAGGCAAGGAATCAGCCTCAGGGCTCCACTGCCTGCTTTTTCTGTAGTTTGGGCTCCTCTTTCCAAGTTACTGTTCTCAGTACCTCAAATTCCCCTTCTCCTGTCGTGCAAACAATGCATGAGTTATCAAATGCAATTGCTTGGAGATTAATTATTGTCAAGTGTTTTGTGTTCTGTCATCCTGGTCACCATTTACACTGTGCTATCCCAGAGGAGGAACCACCTCTGTTCTCACGAGCTGACGCTTTGCATGCTGCTGGGCTCCCTGATGCCACAGCATTTTGTTCACTACCTTCCAGTTTTAGAATGTGCACGTGGAGTTTGAGAGCTGCAGACAGACAACTGCTGTGCTCTCAATAACACTGCCAACTTGCCAAGTCAAGCTTGACATGAGCTTTAGTTCACATCCTCTGATGTGTAACAAAACAACATATTAAATCATACAAATGTGATCTGATCTGAAATCTTAGTTCTGTATGCTATTCTGGTATGAGTGTCTTAATGATATCAGGTTTGTCTGTTTTCTGGATTTTTTTAGTAACTTCTCCCCTCACTTCCCCATGGATGTTGTCAAACAAGGAGATGCATCCAATGCTGCAGCAGTGGAACATAATTCTAAATAAAAGGCCTTTACTCTTTCTGGTTCAGATCTATGATAGGTGTTTCAACAATAACAAAATTACTAGATATTAATGTGGCTGGTGCCTTTTCAAATGTGCAGGTTGTGAGGTTTTTTTATTTGCATTTTTGGGGAGAGTGTTTTTATTTTTAAGCACATGAAACCAGGAAACTTATTCCTGCTTGGGTCAAGGTCAACCCATGTGATTTTTAAGACTGTAGTTCTGTGATTTCTTTATCTTAGAAACTTTTGCAGTTGCCATTTTCTTTTTCAGTCAGAAAGCAGGTACTTTGAAATTTAATACTTAGAAGTAGATTTTGGAACAGGAGTGCTGGTGCCCAAAAAGCCTTCTGTGTTGGCATTGAAAACTTATGTCTAGCTGCTGCTTGAAACCAAGACAGTAGACCCTTCTGTCAAGGGGAGATTGCTGCCCTTTAAAAGCAGCACAAACCCCCTCAGTTCTGTCAGGAGCTAAAGGCTGGGTTTTGTTGCTGGTTTTTTTGTTGGGGTTTGCTTTTGTTTGCTTGTTGTTGGTTTTTTTAAGTAGTGTTGGGAGAGCATGGTTCTGTGAGCAGATTATTTGCTGAGCCCTGCTTCCATAAATAATTTTTGTCTTGCTCAAGGCACTTGGCAGTTGCAGAGCTGACAAATGCCTGAAAGTTGGTTAATAAATACAGGTGCTTGTAATTGCTAATGAATTTTATTTTTGCAGTGGGGAAGGACTGAATCAAAGTCACTAAAATACTTGCTCAAGTCATCTGTTGCCTAAGTATAAGTTAGTTCCTAGTCTAAAGCTGTGTTTATTTTGTTTGCAGTGGCATGCTCTCTCCCGTGAAGAACAAGCAAAATATTATGAACTAGCTCGTAAAGAAAGGCAGCTACACATGCAGCTTTATCCAGGCTGGTCTGCAAGAGACAACTATGTAAGTCACTCGCTCAAAGGTTCTTCTTTAAAATTCACTTTCTTTTTGTAACTTTAAAAATTATTATTATTTCTCCTTTTTCTCTATAATTTGTGGAAAGTTCTGGATGAAGGGGTGGTGAACATACATATGACATAAACCTTATACTTGTTTTCACTTCAAGTGCCCAGAAAACTTTAGATTTTGTTGTTGTTGGTGAGATGCTTCTTAAGAAGCAGATGCTTCTTAAGATGCTGAGAAGCATCTTAAGAATTTTTGAGGGGAAAAAATAACATGGAAAGGTTTTTTCCTAAGACAATGGCTAGTACTGTCTGGACGCTTATGTTGTACTGTATACCTGTGAATTTTCCATCATTTTCACTCATTATCCAGAAACCTTTCTTAGACCTGAGAAAAAAAAGGAGTGTCTTGCTTTCAAGAGAACTGCAATCCCAGGGGTCTCAGTGCAGACTGAACTTTAGCTGAAAGTAATTCAGAATGGTCCATCTGGGCAAATCTTGTATAAGTAACCTCCATGGTAGAGCCTGCTGTTATACGTAGATATATTTATGTATATGTTAGGAAGTTTTCTTACAGTTACTCTTGTTTTATAATTAACTATCAAGCAGCCTGTACTGCATGGTTACACTGGTGCCTACAATGAGCTGTCAGTGTAGCCAAATGTGATGATATCAAACTCAGAAGCTGCAGTCATGAGAGGCTGATCCTAACCGGAGATCTGGACTTTCTGTCCTTCCATTATATGTGACATGACACCATCTACTGAAATAGGAAGTGTACATGCCATATCTGGCTCAGTTTTCCTTCTGCATTAGGGGGACAGTAGTTTTTCTCTACTTCAGTGATGTCTTTGTACATCAAGGATTGAGGTACCTAAATACAGTGTTAACAGAATCTGTAGATACTGACACAGAATGCATTGACACAAGCTTTGTGATTATCTCTGAAGGAAATGCCCTCGTCTTGCTGACATGCATGCCCAGTTTTGTAAGCACACACAGACAACTGTAAGCCCTAGCAACTTCTTTCTGTCTGTTTTATACAGCAAATAAACTGTCCTGACATTACACAGGTAGGGTTTATTTCCAGTAACCAGATTGTATCAATAGAGCTGTCTTGAAGTATAGCTGGGACCAAACAGGGTCCTAGGGAAAGACTCTTGGAAACAAGGAGGTTTGTCTCAAATGTACTTGCTGGAAAATCATGCCTCTGTGGAGTCTTGTCAGCTCGTGCTTACTGGACATCAGGCTTCAAGCTGGTTCTGTGATGTTTGGTCATGTTGGCGTTGAGAACCCTGTGTTCTGCCCCAGCCTGTGCCACCCAGCACAAGCAGCGGACCTGCGGTTTCTTAAATGCCTTGACAGACATTTGGAGTGTGTGAGGTGGCACGTATGAGTTATCTCTTTGATGTGCTTCCAACCTACATCCTGTGTGGAAGTATAGCTCTGACATACTCCAGTCCTGTATGTTACCATGAAGAACTCTGCTAGCTTCCTCTTGCAGCCCTCCCCTCTGCCTCTCCAGGAATGCACTCGTTCTGCAGTGGTGGGCAGACGGTGATCACAGGAGAGCACAGTTTATCGCCGAAACCTTTTCAGATATATGTCACCTTGTTTTTTTCCTCTTCAGTTTTCCTAACTTTAGCAGTCAAAAAGCGAAATTGTATTAATTTAGCACAGGTATTACTCCAGTATTTTGAGGGTTGGAAGTGACTTAGGGGTGGTTCTTCTGTTTCACAAAACAGTACAAGTAAACAATACATACTGTTTGGTTTTAGTTCTTCTATTTTCCTTTGCCTGGTTATTAAGGATTTTAGGAATTCAAGGAAAATATTAAACATTGTTATTCAACTGTTGAAACTATCTTTTTCATATGTTTTTATTACTGATACCCAAAGCAGTCATGCAAAATTGTGTGATAGACATGAGAAGCAGCACAGTGTTTTCACAATATGTGTGTGCTGCAGTTGTTAGAAAATATTAGTTGGGAATGCTGACAACTAGTTTTGAGCCCAGTCTTCTATTCCTTCACTTGTGTTATCTCATAGGTAGATCTCAGATCAGCTTTCAGTTTATGTTTTAGCACTTAAAGTCAGCCTGACATAGAGATGAAAACAAATTTTTCTCCCATGACTTTTCCATGTTAACATCTGCACTAATGCACTTTCCTCTCTAAAAAAATATTGCTTTGGTGCCTAAATGATTAAGCGTATTGCTGTGGGTTCTCGAGAACCCTTGAAATGTGCTTTCCAACTTCTAGGCTTGGTCCTGACTTTACAGTCTTGCTCGCAAGGCATTGCCCAGCCCTGTTGCCAGCCTTGGGATAAATAAGGACAGGAGCTTGAGAGTCAGGCAGGCCCAGATTGTCAGAGCAGAGTGGAGGCTACTTAAGTTTATGTGCTGGAGCTTCACCATAGCCTGTATTTGGAGTCCTCACTTGCTGTCTATCAATCAGTGAGCACTGCAGGGGTTTGAGGTGGTTTCTTACATCACCTGCTGTCCATCCCACCACCTTGCAGAGCTAGCTCATGGAAAGATGTGTCTCAGCACCTTAGCCCTTCCACTCTGTGGCCACTGTGTGTGTGTGGCATGCTCTGTGCTGGGACATGCAGCTGCCAGCCATAAGAGTCGGAGGCCAGAGGATGCGCAGCAGGCTGCAGCCCTGCTCACAGCAACTGTGCCAGCCTTTGCCAGAGCTCATCTGTTACAGCATTTCTGGAGGCTCCTTTAAAATATAAATGGACATGATTTTTTTCGTAAAACACACACAAAGCTTTCGCTGACTATACAGGGCAATAAAGACAAGACATGTGGAGGAATATCAGTGGTAGTTAGGGTGATGGAAGATGATTGAGGTTCAAAATTGTGGGTCTAAGCTGACCTTTTGTTTCCTGACAGACTGTGTGAAGCAGGAGCTGTGGCCCTTTCATTGGATGGGGTGCAGGAAAAGGCTGAGTGTGTAGGTTGGCATGCTGGGGCCAGTGTGGTCTCCCAGAAAGACAGCTGCCAGGCATTCATTTGTGTCCTGCACCTCAGCCACGTTAAGGGTGCTCTGCTCTGCTGTTTGGTTATTGCAGAGCATGCTCTCCGGGCATAGCCACACCAGACTTGGCTTTTGTTCAGGTACGAGCATTATCAGAACAGTTTTAGTTGGCTAGTTTGCACCCTGGGGACAAGTCATGCTCGTCCTAGGTACTTTCAACACCCTGTCTGCTCCTACTGTGTATGAGAGTGTAAGCATCTGAATGTGTGAAGAGTTCTTGTAAGGGTCATAAATTATGGTATCAACATATGTGTCATCAGATTATTGAGGGTGAGAAGTCTTTTAGGTGCTTGCGGCTGCCAGTGTTAGTTGAAAAACTGCCAGAAATTGTAATTCCATGTGGATTAAATATATGTATTGCTGATGTGCATATTTTTCCATAGATGCTCAGAGCAAACTTTGTTACCTTTGAACCAGCTGGGATAGCAAAGTTACCCTGAAAATAATTGGATTTTATCCTAACATTCTCAGTGTCCAGATGACTTTTGCTGTGAGGTAAGCAACAAAAAAAAAGTTCTGTGCATGTAATAGTATGATAAAATTTCCTATTTTTCAGGGGAAGAAAAAGAAGAGGAAGAGAGAAAAGTTGCAGGAATCAGCATCAGGTAGGCCATGACCACCTCTTACTTGTCATCCACCTCAGGAATATTTTAGAAACAGGGCTTGCGCTATTTAATTTTCACGAGCTTTTGTCTAACACTTGCTTCTGATGGATGTTTTAAGATATTTCACTTGGAATGCAAGCTTGTGAACATGCACACAACCTGTGCCTCCTTTTCCTTACACCTTTCTGAGCAGCAGTCCTGATGGCATCAACATCTTTGGCTGACCTTACGCATTGCTGCAATCACTGTCCTGTTTTACCTTTGCTTTTCTCCTCAATCAGTGTTGTATCATCTTTAGACTTAACCATGTCTCAAATACTGCGTGGTATTACTGGACACTGGAAACTTTACACAGACCTTGTGTAGCAACTGTATTTTTTCTCATTGTATTTTATGTTTCCTTGTACACTAACAGCTGCCTAGTAGGTTGGCTAAAAGCATCAGTGAGGTCTCTTCTTTGCCTTTAAAATATATATAAAGAAACACCCTGTTTTCCCCAAGAAAAAATGGCTGGTATAAGAACCATAAAAAAACCCAAACAACAAAACCAAAAAACACGCACCAAAAAAAATCCATGTAACACTGTAGCAAACAAACTTATTTGGAATGTGCAAAAACTCTGTAACAGGAATTTGTTAAAGGAAAACAATCTTCTACAGGTACAGGCCCCAGAATGACAGCTGCCTACATCTGAAGCATGGTAAGAACATCTCTAAAGCTTTCCTGCTGATAAAACTGAATTGTAAAATAAGTCTTCTTATAAATTTTATGCAATAATATGAATTTAGCAAAAATTGCAGAACTATCATATCCCAAAGCTAATGTTACTTTGATTACTGATGGTTTTTATACCGGCTATCTATTAGGTGTTCACAATTTCACTGCTTAACCATAATATTTTCAAACTGACCACACCTCACTGACTCGCTGCAAGTCTGCCTGTGAACCAGGGATGGGTTTATTAAGCAGTGCAAGCCCTCCCAGACTGTCACAGCTCATAAGAGCAGGTTAGATGCTGGCTTTGGAGCACATTTTACGTGCTGACATCAACAAGATGCTGGCTGGCTGGCTGGCTGGCTGGGTAAACCTTTTAAGAACAATTTATTCACCTGTATACTAACAAAACACCTGCTAAGAAAGTGGGACTATATTTCGGTTGTTACAAGAATTTCCCCCACAACTGTACGGTGGTATTTCATGTGTGGTGCAGGTTGGGGTTTTTTGTGGTGGTTGTATTTCCAGCTTGTGTTTTCTTTCTTTATATCATATTATCTGCACTGCAGGTGCAATGACTAGTGATTACACATGTGCAATAACACCATCTAGTCAGCTTGTGAGTGCGCGCAGTACCACAGTGAGATTCTAATTTCTCAGTGTCTGTGTTGGAAGGCTGGTCCTTCTCTTTCTCTCTGTGTGATGTATTTTCTGGTAGGAATGGCATTAATTTGAAATAATAGTTGCTTCTAAACTGTCTAATTAACCCAGATTGCTCTTGGGAGATACCCAAGAATTCCAAGAATCATGCAAAAAAAAAAAAAAAAAAAAAAAAAAAAAAAAAAAAAAAAAAAAACAAAACAACCACTTTCTAAAATCACCTACACACTGTACCAGAAATGGGCTCTGTCCTCTCTTCCTCTGCCTTGTGTCAGTCAGCAGTCAGCATGATTCAAGCCTCTTCTGAAGTTATGCCATTATGCTGGTTAATCTAAACTTGGTTAAGACAAAACTTTGGTGGTTTGTTTGTTGGGTTTTTTTTAGAGCTGAAGTAAAGTGAAAAGGCAAAATGTGTGCTCTTTTTTCCTTCCTAATCAGGCAAGCAGACAGCCTTGCCCTTTGCAATATGCCTGAGTCACGCTGATTTGAGATGTGGATTGCAGTGTTGGGGTTCTGTAGCCCACACAACAAATGTAGCTGTAAAGTATCATTACTTAGAGCATTATACCTACTGAAAAATATAGTGCTTTAACCTTGAGTTTTATAATTGATATTTCAGCTTAGGTGTCCAGGTCCATGATTGTTGTGAATATTCTTCCCTTTGGTCTTAACACAGTACCAGTAGGCAAAACACTCATAATTTTATCTGAATTGACGTAGAGCACTTGATTGGGATTGGAATACAACTAAGGTTTGAGTGACAGCTAAAAAAACAGGGAATATTTGTTTCTTTGATGCCTTACAGGCTTGCCTATGCAGAACTACTTCTGCTGGAGTTTCTCTGCATTTTCTGTATTAGAGGCTGAATGTTCTGTGTGTGGGGGTTGTCTCTCCCTTTGACCTTTACACTCCTGCTCCTCTTAGGCTATGTAAGAGTGTGGAAACTGTTGCAAATACGTGTCTGTCTTCAGGCAATTTATAACACTGAGTCTGAGGACAGTAGTATGTTCTTCCAGGGTAGGGGAAGTGTGCTGTTGACTCCATATATGCACGTGAAGGCAGCCTCACTAAGTGTTTCACG
This sequence comes from Picathartes gymnocephalus, assembly GCA_013390045.1. Classification (NCBI taxonomy): domain Eukaryota; kingdom Metazoa; phylum Chordata; class Aves; order Passeriformes; family Picathartidae; genus Picathartes; species Picathartes gymnocephalus. Next base: position 158,506 of record WEKY01002689.1, read on the forward strand.
CCAAGTGAATGATCTGCACTGGAGATGCACAGATGTGCTCTTGCTGGGAGTAAATGCACAGAACGATTTAGGGAACCTGAATCAGTCAGACTTCAAAGTAAACTTCTGAAGGTTAAGGCTCTTGCCCTCTGCAAGCCTAATCCAAAGAATGTTTTGCCCACAAGCATAATATCTTACCAGGCTCACAGCAGAGCTGTTGTAGTCTTTACTGGATGGAGATAATAAGTTTAGGAATAGCTTTCTTACTCACATGGATGGTGTAAGGAAGAGGGAGAAGGAGGGTGGGAGGTCTGGGAAGGAGACAAGCATTCTGTTATCTGAGAAGAATCAGAAATGAGTAGGTGGCAAGACCAAAGAAAGAATCTCACGATCAGCACAAAGGAGATCAGCCAGGGCTGTAATTACAGTGATGTAAGTGAGAAGGATGAAATGGTGGGAAGGTTGTGTGGTGGGATGTTCAGAGGAAAGTAACGGAAGAGACATGCAAACAGAAATGATTTAAGATACCGTGAAAGTTTTGGGTGTGGAGTTTTGTTGGTTTTTTTTGTCCATGAACATTCAGCAAGTAACTGATTTTTAAGGTGGACCTCTAGTCCTGCTTTTTGACTTGGACATGATTAGAGTGGTAAAGTCAAGGTGGTAGCATTAAGTTGCCCCTTTTCCAAGGGTTGTACACAGCAGCAGACATCTTATGGCTTCACTGCTTAGGATTTAACTGAGCTCTGTGATCTCCAACCTACTGGTTAGTCAATTTGTAAAACGTGTCAGAATGCTTTAGGAATACTCTGACCCTATGCACCAGTCTTTGTTATATTATCCTGGGGTACTCCAAAGCATATCTTTCAAGAGTTGTGGAACTGTCCAAAAAGGGATTTTGTTTGCAGTTGACATGGCCCAACACAACAAACTTTGAAATAACTTTGATTTATTGAACAAATAACTCTTATTTATTCTCTTCTTTTAGACTCAACCAAGAGTGGAATTAGAACTGATAATGCTAAAAATAAACTGAGGAGAGGCCAAGAGGGAGGGGGAAATGAGGAAAGCTAAGATTAAGGACAATGTAAAGATCACCAGTTGAGCACCTTTCTGAAAGATGAATGTTTTCTTCTCTCTTTAAGCACAGCCTTCTAGGGGACTTGTAAATGGGAGCAGTTCTGTGTTGGAAGTGGAGATTTCTAATTTCCTATTCAGTTTGACTTTTGGAAGGAAGAAAAGAAAGGTGATTTTTACCATCTCATGAGTATTTTGAAATCAGCAAGGAAATAGAAGGGTACTAAGGGAAATTCCTCATTGTTCTGCAGCATGGAAATACTTAACTTCTTATGACTTGCTCTGTACAGAACTCTAAAAGGCACATCATTCAACATATGGCAGGATGCAATTGGGAAACTACATAATTTAACACTGTGTTTTGGCATATCTTCAAGGCCTAAAAAGAGTGATAGAGAAGCTTAATAGACATTTGAAAACCTGTGAGAAGTGTATTTGTGGCTTGCAAAATTCCATGACAATTAGCATCTACATTAGCAAAGCTTTCAAAACCAAGAAAACTTGACTAATACTGATTAGCAATCAGAAGAACTTAAAAGGATCAGATTAAGACCATTTAACTTTGAAGAATGAATTATCTTAACATTTCAAACTTCCTACAGGGAAACTGGAGCCAAATTTCAGCACAGAAGTGATTTTTGGGCAGTAATTTATGACTGGATTATGTTTTCCCTATTCCTTAAAAATGAAATGGAGTGAGGCTGTGAAAGCAGACTATAAAGTGGACCAATTCACAGCCAGAATACTGTGGAAAAGAAGCATCTGATGACTGTGGTCGTGGTTGACCATGGGTTTCTGGCCAGCATCCGAGAAAGGAGATGCAAAGAGGATGTGGTACCTTGCTTTCTGAGTTATGTTTTCAAACCTGGCTTGTCCAGTGCTCTTGAAATTGCTGCTGGAGTAGTTCAATTTGAAACAAATGCTCCACCCTTTCCCACAGCTCTGGACTACTCAGAAGTTTTAAACAGAGCCTGCAGAACTTGCATAGAAGTTAGTCTCTGTGAGAATATGTGTGGTTATGGTGGTGCAGAGATTTGTCCTGATTTGCTTTAAAAATTGTTTCCTATGTGACCCCTATTTCCCTATTCCCCATTTTGCCTGTGAATAATGGCCTTCAGCACAGACAAGAGGGACAGAATGAACAGAAGAAAATTTTCTGGATTGAAATATTAGTATTATTTCAGATAGGCATAAAATTTCCATAGAAAATGAGTATAGCCCTCAGGCAGATCATAGCTTGGATTGAAAGGGACCTTAAAGATCATCTAGTTCCAATACCCCCCTCCACCAGGGACAGGGACACCTTCCACTAGACCAGGTTACTCAGAACCTCATCAAATCTGGCTTTGAACATTTCCAGAGATGGGGCAACTTCTCTGGGCCTCACCACCTTCACATTAAAGAATTTTTTTCCTGATATCCAATCTAAACCTATCCTCTGTCAGTTTAAAGCCATTCCCCCTTGTCCGCTCGCTACATGCCACTGTAAGAAGTCTCTCTCCAGCTTTCCTGTCGGCCCCTTTTAGGAACTGGGAGACTGTTATAAGGTCTCACTGGAACTTGCTCCAGGGTGAACAAGCCCAGCTCTCTCAGCCTGTCTGCAGAGGAGAGCTGCTCCAGCTTCTGAGCATCTTTGTGGCCTCCTTTGGGATCACTCCAACAGGTCCATGTGCTTTTACTGTTGGGGACCTCAGAGCTGGATGCAGCACTGCAGGTGGGGTCTCACCAGAGCCGAGCAGAGGGGCAGAATCCCCTCCCTCACCCTGCTGGCCACGCTGCTTTGGATGCAGCCCAGGATGCAACTGACTTTCTGGGCCGTGAGTGCACATTGCTGGGTCTCATCCACCAACAGCCCCAAGTCTTTCTCCACAGGGCTGCTCTCAGTCCATTCTCCACCCAGCCTGTATTTGTGCTTGGGATTGCCCTGACTCAGTTGCTAGACCTGGCACTTGTCGAACTTCATGAGGTTTGCAGAGGTCACCTCTCAGGCCTGCCCACATCCCTCTGGATGGCACCCTGTCCCTCCTGTGTGTCCCCTCCCACAACGTAATTCTGACCTGACATTGATCTTGCCGGGGTGAAAGACAGAAGCCTTCCTCTCTTTCAGGCTCTCTGACATCAAGGAAAAGGTCAGAAGAGCAAACCCAAAGAGAAGCCACAGCTCCATGCAGGTGGCAGGTACAGAGGGGCACTGACACCTGCTGGGAAAGGTGCAGCAGAGCAGACCCAGGTCCCTGCTTCCCTTTATCATGCCGGTGGAGGTCTCTTGGGAAGGGAAGGAAGGCAGGAAGGAAGGATGGAAGGAAAAGCTATTTTCAGTGCAATCACAGCCTGTGGGAGGGGTAAGTGAGGGTAGTAGCAAAGCTTAGGTTTTACAAATTAAAGAACACCAGAACATTTTCAACTCGACAATCATCATAGATATGGCATTAGAGAAACAAGAAAAAATGTTAAGGGTTTTTGCAAAATAGGTCCAGCATGGTCAGTTATGAAGCTGATCTTCAGCATTTCATATTTTAAATTGACACCAACAAATGGAAAAAATAGGTAATTCAGGAGCTGAATGTATGTGTTTGTTTTGTTGGAGACACTCAATTTGCAGAACCTACTGTGAAATTAGAGATGCTTAATGAAGTTTGAACTTAACCACATTTACAAGTGATTAAAAAAACCCTTATTGTTTCACGTCTGAGGTGTTAGTAGGCGGCTTGGGCTAAAATGAAGGAGAGCAGTGGGACAACTATTGTTCTAACTCTTCCTGTGGGATAGGGTGGGGACAGGGAGTTGACTGCTGGTGCACCATTCTTCTCTGGATAAAAATGGTGTATTTTGGTAGATTTAGTAAACTCACCACCAGACTGAGAAGTCTAAGGTCATGAGAATAACTCTGTAAGAACAAACTGTTTCATAAATAAGATGTAAGGTTTTGAAATCTTTCATTTCCAATTGGAGGAAAACTTCAGAATTTTAGTGTTTTTCTCAGGTCTGCATTGCAGTTTCACTTTTTTTTAGTGTATTTACATGAAAAAATTCAAAATGAGGTTTTGATACTGTGTTCCTGATCAGCTAGAAAGCAAGTTTTTATGACACTGTCAAAGTATTTCCCATTTCTTTTCTGGAGATTAAGCTTGGGTGAAATCTGTCTTCTCATTTCTACAGAATTGTATTGAAATGCAAGTCTGTCAAAGCTTAGCAAACCCTCACATATTCTACCACTGAATTTTGCTTCCATTTGCCTCTGATTTTAGAGATTATGATTAAAGAGGTCTTCTGATATACATGAATGCAAACCTAGCTATCCTGAAGACAAAACTAACCAAAAGAACAGAACAAAACCAAAGAGCCTTAACCATGATGTTACAAAAGTCACTGCTAATAGAGCAAATCTTCTCATACCAGTCAGTTCCTTAATTCTCTACTTTAAGAATTTTTTATGCAAGTCATCTTTTAAATCTCTGTCCCTTTACCTGCTTGTTCAGACTATAGACATATAGACAGTTTTGAAAGCTTGCAGATTTGAAAGCTGTACAAGTAAGGAAGCTCATAGCACGGCCAGCTGAAGCACCACTGTCTGGCCAGTTAAAACACGAGCCTGGCAAATCAGTGGGACATAATGGGCTTTAGTGAGAGCTTTCAGGACATGAGCTTTCAGCTCCTCCTTCCAGTGGTAGGAGCAAATGTTGGAAGCGTTTGTGCAGTGAAGGTGTCACTGGCACTGGGGTGTAATGTATGAGCAGGGTTAGAGGCAACTGAGGAGAATGGTACCAGCAACCACCATCTCTGAAGTAGTGTTCTTGCCACAGGGATCAGGGGTTGAGAACTAAGTAGGCTTAAGTGAGCAGAAGAGACATAATTCCTGAAGTGGCTTCCTCCTTGCAAAAGTTACATGATATGTGTTCCCTCATTAATATTAAGTTGTATCAGGAGTTATGAGAGCCTTCTATCTATCCTTCATCTCAGGAATACCTGAAAATGCACGTGGTAAAATATTATTGCCAAAATAACCACACAGAATTGATGTCTATGGTGTAAAGGCAAATGCACACACTAGGTGGGACTACATTTTGATGAATAGTTGGTTTTCTTCACATATGTGTGTCTTTTGAGGTACACAGGCTTCCTGTTGTGTATTTTGGACCAGTAGAGATTTTATGATGAGATGAGTTAATTGCATCAAAGTGAAGTTGGTATGTTTGAATTCTGTAGTGCTTTCTGTGTACTGTTGTCTTATGCTTACAGTGCTGCTTTGTAGATGCCTGTGTGTAGAAAAGTTGATGGAAGCTTAGGAGGATATTCAGGTTACATCTGACTTGTCTTTAGTTTCATGAAAGCAACTATTTAAATTATTCCATGTATCAGAAGATTTAACTGTTGAGATTGTTTTTCATAGTGTAAATTCTAACGTATGTTTAATTGTGGCAGCAAAAATGATCTACAAAGGAAACTGTTGTTTCCTTCTTCTGAAAGAATTTTCACTTATTGCTTTACCAATACCTCATGATCTTCTCTGTTACAGCAGGTGAAAACTGAAGTAGCAATTTCAGTGCCCCTAGCTCTCTGTCTAGTAAACAAATAATTTAAAAAATAGTCTTCTGAATATTTATTATATGCCATGAAGATATAGAAAGGAAACAAGCCTGTTTCTTCCTCCTTCTTCCCCACCTTTAGTATACTGTTCCTCTTTAAAAAGCTGCTAGAGACAGCTGTCTAGAGGTAATCTGGTTTTTATTATAAACATGGAGCCTCTCTCCCCTCCCACCCCCAACAGGAAAAACATGTCTTGGGTCTTCCAGTAAGATAATTTTAAAGATTCGAGCTCAGTGATAGCTTGTAGTTTTGTGCTGCCTACACTGGGGGCCTTTGATAAGAGCCAGACCTGCTTGGCATCATTGCCATCAGCTGCACAAAATGAGAACCCTAAAATACCTGGGCGTTTTCCCTGCTGAAACTAATCTGCTGTGGAAGAGGTCTCTGACTTGGAAGGCTGGGGGAGGAATATTCCTGCTGCTCGCTTAATGCATCTAGCTGAGGTCAAACTAAGAGGACAGAAGTTAGGACTCCAAGCTCCACCTGTAGTTAATGGAGAGGTATTTTCAGGGGCAGTTAACACAGGGCATTTAAAACAGCAGTGAATAATTTGCTGTTGGAGTCTCCATTTACAGTTATCAGCAACGGACCAAGGTTAAAAGTAGCAAGGAGGATGGAGGGGTTGGGCAGACCAAGAAAACCTTGGTACTGACATGGCAGCATCTGTTACAGTTTTAGGGTACAATTTTATGTCATTTCTTTGGATACAAAGGCAGCTTAAAAAGTTTCCTCTGCTGCCTGCTGGTATCCAGCTCTTGCAGAGAGCGCTTTTTCCTGTCTCCCGTAGGTCTCTCCATCCATGTTTTGTAACAGCTTGTGGGACCCTGGAGCAAATCGGATTACTAAAATGACTGGGGTTTTGTTGGGAGGTACTTTTTTTGTTTAGAAACAACTTGGGTTGTGGAGTGTTTGTTTGTGTTTGCCCTGAACATCTCAAGGATCTGGTTTGGGCTAAACCCACAAACCATGGCACAGCTGGGCAGGAAGAGGAGCAGACTGCAGTGCCGGCATCTATCTTCTTCCTGAAAACCTTTCCAGCTCTGCTGTTAAAGAAAATACAGAGGGACTTCACAAACAGCATGAACCGGCCTGATAAATAATGACCTGGTTTCGCATAGCCGGGTTTCTAGAGTGTTGAATAATCCATGGCTGGCAGTAAGTCGAATGTGTTAATTTTGGACTTACATAGAAAATGACAGTTTCAGCTTTTGGGTCCCTGAATTTGCCTTGTTGTTTGAAGTACTGGATTAAAAGACAGGTTTGGAGATGGACTTTTTTTTAAAAAAAAAAAAAAAAAAACATGTAACTGTCTGTTATATGTAGTCTTGTCTCTTCTTAGAACTGTATCTAAAGTACCCACAAAAAGTACCCAATTTAAAATGTTTAATATCCCTTGCCCTCTGTGAAGGGTTAGGTATCTCTTTTATTCCATACTTATTCCTATACTGACCCAGCTACTCTTGACTTTCTTCAATAACCTTTTCTGATTAGCATGACCTGGATGAAGCTGCATAATTCTCTCCCTTGTTCTAGAAAAGTTAAAAGACCAGAGGAGGAGAACAAGACCTTTGTGGACCCTCCCTTCAATCCATCTCATTCTAAAGCATGGGGAGGACTTCAGATCCCCTAGTGATCCCCTCAGCCACTGAGCCCAAGCTTGCTAGATTTTAGTTTTACTGTAGCAATTCCTGAACCACAGTGTTTTATCACTTCAGTAGTAAGGCTTTTCTTTTTGCACTGCATTATTTCTGAATCTTATGTCTGTTTCCTTCTTGAGGTGTTGTTCTCTTTTTCTTTTTCCCCTTTCCTCCTGCAGTCAGATGTACACTGCAAATAGCACAGACAGTGCCTCCTATTGTGGCTCAGGCTCAAGACTTCACATATGTAAAATGTGACTTGCAGCACTTTCTTTGAAGCCTAACCGCAGCCAGGGAGCAGTAATTGCAGTCTTTGATTTGTGCCGACTTCACTTGTGGATTGGGCTTTGCTAGGGCATGCCTTGCCTGGCGAGACTTCAGCTGCAGCCCCCCAGTGAAGCCTTAGATGTGGGAAGTCTTCAGTCTCCTTAGCACATGCCTGTGGTTTCTTGAAAAGAATCCTGATTTGACCTGTTTTATATCTGTAAGGCAACACCATCATCACTCATATTTCTTAGGTATTATTTGGTTTATCAGCAGTAGAAGCAGTTTCCAGCGTGCAGCCTTAATGTGCAGCTGGGGAAAGGCTGGATTCTAGATGCTGCTTTCGGGATAGCTACTGTGTAATTTGCTGTACTGCAGTGTTCGTTTGGAAATAAAAATACGTGGGGCTTCCCTGTCCCTGTCCCCTTCCAGAATCACCGTGGTGTCTGCAGCCTCTCTAGAGGAGCTGGGCATAGTTAGGAACTATGGAAAGGAGGCAGGCGCTGCAAAAGCTGCCTCTGGATTGAGAAAGAAGCAATGGCCGCTGTTGGAAAAAGCTGAGGGCCAGAGCAAGGCCACGGTCGTTATTTTAACCTCCTGACTTCAAAGACAGCTTGCTGGTAAGGGAAGGGGGGAGGAGGCAGGGAACCATCTCAACAGAAGAGCATTTCATTTTCTTCAGTGAAGTAGACATTCCTGGCTGCTAATGGGGAGTAGCTCTGAATCACAGCGCTTGTATCAGACTGCTGTGAACTACTGGCCTGGCGCCTCAAGGCCATTCCTCAACAGGAAGCTGAATGTTTTCATGTAAGACTGAGAGGAAAACCTTCCCAGGAAGAGCAACCTGGACCAAACCTTTGAAAATCCGGGATGAAAAGGCACAAAATAAATATAAAGCTGCAGGGTGCTCTCCCCAGTGTTTCTCTGCTGTTTGCTTGGCCTCTCCTTCGTGCTCCTTGGAAAGGTAGAGCCCTTCGTAGCTCTTTGATCCGCACATGTTACGGAGCACTGCGCTACTTTATAAAAAATAAAAAAAAGGCAGGAAGCTCAGGAGGCTTTTTTTAGTTGGGACATGGGCTGGTTTTATGAGGAAATAGGAACTGAATTAGTCAATATAGACCACCTCTGTTGAAAGTGCTGGTTTGCCAGTGGACTTTTAGCTGTGCTGTTTAAGAGGCATCAGTGGCTTTAAATGTCCTTTTGTGTCTACCAGCAGCAGGTGAAAGTTATTCCTTATGTATCAGGGATGGCAGAATTTGCGAGAGGAGGGAGTCTGCATGAAATCTGAGATATACAGAACAGTTTGCTATAAATTCATGCCAGTCTTTTCTACCTTAGTCTGCAGCCCAACTTTAGTCCTCAACTTTCCATTATAACAATAGCCATGTGGGTGATAAGAAGTCAATTTTTAAGTAAGATTTTGGGGGCACAGCTTACACTGATTAAAACCAAAGGGTACAAAATCAGTTTTGGAGGCTTTCTACCCTGGACTATGTGAGGCAGTGTAACTCCTTACTCAGGACCTGCCACTCTAATTCCCCACTATGGGTGAAACACTTTCTGTTGTAATGGTTTATATTGAAGCTGCAGTGGATGGGAGGTGGGTGCTCAGTTATAAATGGCCCTGGTTTAAATACTGCTGAAATGTAACGTAATGTAAAATTTGCTGACTAATTCAGCTGGTGACTCTTGGAGGCTTAAGCAGACTATCTGTCATGATTAGTCTAAAAGAAATTTGACTTGTGGTTTAAACCATTTCTTCATAAACTTGTTCCGTCTTGCCTCGTGTGACTCAGGGTGCTGGCAGTGTATCTTCTTTATATGACTAAGCATTTTGTGTTTCTTCTGGTGAAAATTCATTTACCTTCTCCACTGAACTGCATTCTTGTGCTAATTTTGATCACTTTCAGAAGCTTTGCTCATTGAACCCTCTGTTTGGTAGTTGAGTAGTACATGGAGACCTAGAGGTTAATGTTGATTTTTCTGAGATACCAGTAATCCTCAAACAGTTACTGGAGAGCAAGTGTCCATGTGTGGAGAAACATCTGACTCGTTAGAGAGATTTTGGGTGGAGACCCTGTTATAACCCAGTTGTCTGGATCAAAAGGGTAAGGGTGATGGTTGAGTTGGCAATTGCGTAAAACAGCTGATGTAACCCAGAGACCTAGTGAGGAAGAACTTTTCCTCTCTGGATGAGAAATTCCTACTAGGCTTGTGCTGTGGGCCATTTCACATGCTCTAAGAATATAAATCCTTCCAAGATCTAGTGACCTTTACTGCCAAGGAGGAAGCCTATGGTTTTAACACAGCTGGAAAACGTTCCCTACCCTGCTGAAGAGCAGAACAAATCCTCCCCAGTCATGAGGATGGATGGTAGAATCAGTATTCACACAAGCCTCATCCACCACATTCTTTTACCAAATGCTTGCAGAAGATAGCATTTTTTCATTTCTGCAGGGAATAGAGCTTGAGGCTCTGAAATAGAGCTTTAAGTGACCTCAACTACTGCATTGCAGTACCAAAGCCTGAGAATGTCTAGTTTTGCAATGGTATCTGGGTCAAATGTTGTAGATAAATGAAATCCACTACAAAAGGGAAGTACTTCTGTAATATGCTGGATGTTTAAAACCCCAGCTTTCTAGTTGGTATCTCTATATAATCCAAAGTACTTTCAATAAATATAGTTGCAAACTTCAAGCAAAAGCAAGTAGTAATAAATTCTGCATTTAACTTTGACATTGTAGTGGGCATTCTGCTAATACAGTTGTCATAAGAGTTACAGTGACCCATCACCAGCTTCTTTGAATAATTTTTTTTTAAGGCTTCAGATAGTCTTTATCACACACTCTCTCTCTCTCTTTCCTCCCCTCTACCCTGTAGGTGGGAAAAGAAATGCTTTCTCAACTTGCAAAGCAAAGGCGGCGACACCAGGACCCCTTCTGGAGATGGAAGCTTGTTAAACCCTAGGTGTGTCCTTCATCCGCACAGACCACCCCCAAGAAGTCTGTCCAGGATGTCATTCACCCTGATGTCACTGCTAGAGACACTGAATCATAAAGACAATCACTGCCAAAATCCTTCACTATCACCAGGTCCAGCCCTGACATAAATAGAGCAAATGAGCTCCTGGGTCAGCAGAGCAGCTTTTGTCTTCACCTCTGCCTTGCACTCTTAAGCCCTCGTCTCATCTGTGTCCATATTGAGTCAGCAAACACAGTAGCATGGCTGTCTCTGCCTGCTTCAGCCAGCAGAATAACGTAGACCACAGCTGCCCTACACAGCACATCAAGGAATGGAATTTGCCTGGACCAGGATGACGCGCTCAACCTTCTCTTTATTTAATGGTGCAACAGGATCAATTTTGGTTTTAGCATTTTTTAAGAAACTTGAATGCTTTTATATTTTAACTTTTAGTTTGTAATTTCTTTGGTGTATATTTTACTAGGTATGAGCTTTTAAACAAGTGTCAGAAATCTGAAATACTTTTTAAATAAAAGGAGTTTTTCTTTTTTTTTTTTCTTTTTTTTTTTTCTGCCAGAGATAAAATCTGTATGGAAAAAAGGTGGCTGTTTTGTTAAACTATTTGTAACAAATAGTGGCCTCTCAGTCTATATAATACAGTGTCCTATAGAACTAAATAAATGTAACAACAGTCAGCTGGTCAGTAGACATGTTAGTCTTGCATCATCTACTCTGTAAACATAAGCAATACATCCAGCAAATCTGACTGCAGTGAGTTCTCCTTCTCACCCATTCCCCTTCTCCTTGTAAAAAGCCCAGCACTTGAATTATTACTTCAATTGTTCTGTATTTGTATCTGTTTTTGTTAGCCTGTTAGTGGGATTTTATGCCAGTTGTTGAAATGAGCATTGATGTACCCATTTTTTAAAATAGTAAGGCACAGTCTTTGCCAAAAATACTGTCAACCAATTTTTTTTGTCATTCCAGTTTGAGTTAATGTGCTGAGCATTTGTTTTTTAATAAAAGCTTTGTAATAAAAACTAAAGTTAACTGTCTTTAAAATTGGCTTTAAAAAAAAAAAAAGAAAATTATTTTTGCTAGAATCCCTCAAAGGTAGAAGCAAGCTCAGGAAAGCAAAGTCACTTGTAAGGCTAAAGACTTTTGGCTGTATTCTGTTGTAGAAAATGCAATGTATCTGTTTGGCTGTTGGCTCATCGGAAGTGATTTTGGAAAATTACTTTTTCTTTGAAAAGTGAGCACAAGTTTCAGTTCCATTGCAGGAATAAGAAATGGGGAGGCTCAATGCTCCCTTGTGCTGCTCAGTTAGCTTTGGCCTAAGTGGGAGTACTAAGGATCCCTCCATCATCATTTTCTTAAAACCACTGCTCCCTTCCCTAGGATTTTTCTAAGCTGATGATCAGGAATATGGATTCCCTTCTTTCTGGATACAGTCCATGCCCACACAAGAGGTAGAGGCCTACAGTTAAATTTCTTACAGCAGTACAAACTACCCCACAGCCAGAAACTGAAGCTGGCTGCAGAATCAGCTGTGCAAGGTTTGGTTTCATGGTCTGAGATCCCGAGCTGGCACAGCCCGCTTACTGCCAGTGGTGCCTGGGAGATGTTCCTGCCATAGCAAGCAGCACTGCTGCCTCACTTCTACTAAGGGACTTTAAAAAAAACAGATACTGGAGCCATAGATAAACTGCTCCACTGATTTATGAGTGGAAAAGAAATATTATGAACTGCACATTGAATCAGCATTCCTTGTATTCCAGCTCCCAGATCTTGTTTGGTGTGAGACTGGACTGAGTCAAGCTTAAGCTGCAAGAAAAGACATAGGTCAGTTACTGCCTAAGGAAGCTTTGGAATTGGATTGTTTATAAATGACCCTTTAACTCTGTTGCATAACAAATTTCATAATTAAAAATGTTATAAAACAGCTTCCTCTTAAACCAGTGTGCACTGCACACATGCCCAGTTTTAAGGCTGTAACCAGCATATTCTTGCAATATTTATTTCTAGCAACTAGTGATTACGTTAACAAAAAAGAAAAACAAGTGACCAGGCACTCAGATGGCAGGAGAAAATATCTCTTGAGAGAACAGCAACTGTATACTAGAGTTTTGCAAGACTTGGCTATGTTTCCATTCAATTATCCCAGCCTTTGCTGGAAACCTGTCTGGCTTTTGGTTTGGGGTTTGGTTTTGTTTTTTAAAGGGGAAAAAAGACAAGTACTTAGTGCAGTAATTGTTCTAAATCAAGGATTACTGCAGTGAGATCTGCAAATTACATATTCCAAAGACAACAGTTCTAAAAAGAACTTAAAAAACATGACTACTTTGTTTAGATTTTTTAATGGCTATTTAAAAAGCCATTTACCCATTCTGAAAAATATTGTTCCCAATAGAAATGTCAGTTTCATGTAGCACGTTGTCCCAAATATGCTGTTGAGAACAGTTGCCTGTCTTAAGGACGAAAGGTCTTTCAGCTCTACTGAAAAGTAGTGAAGAAAAAGAATCGGGGAGCTAAAAATAATTTCTCTGCTGTTAACTTACAGTGAACAAGCACCATGTGTTGGGCTCATTCATAGATCAAAGACCTTTCACACACAGCAGCTATGGAAAAGGTTAACTAATATGCAAGGCTTAGGATGCTGCCATGAGAGCACCTGAAAAAGAGTAACCCTGCTGTCCCGGAATACCCCCTGTGACTTGGGCCTGTGTCCACTCCTGCCCTGCCCATTGGAATTTGTTCCTGTGGGACCAAAAGAGCCCTCACTGTACTGTGCCAGTGTCAGTGGAGACAGATGAGCTAAGTGTAAAGATGGCCAAGTGATGACAGTGCTACCCTGGCAGCAAGACTAGGTTTAAATCTGTGTGATGGAACAAATTATTCCAGGTGAGACTCCAAACCAGCACCTAAATTCCTGACGTGCAATTCAGGCAGACATCAGAATCTAACCTGGTCTCTTCTGGGCGCCTGAGGAGATGATTATCCTGTATTTCCCACAGAAAACATCTTCAAGGATTTAAATGCTCCTACCTAATGGCTGAGTTAATTATCCAGACACTTCTGTACAAGCATTCACAAACCACTCTCTGCCCCCACACTTGGTTCTGTACATGTGCTAAAATCAGCTCTTACACGGATCAGAGCATGGGTAGTCTAGTTCATAAACACAGAGCTATCCGTACCTAGGAAACACACAGCCTTCCCCCTCCCCTCACCAAAACCAGCAGACACAGAACAAGGGAGTTGAGCCAGGATTATTTACAGCTGATCAGGCCAACATCACAGGATGGTCTGGCTCCTCAGGCTTCTGGATCACCTGGACCAGAGCCATTTTCCCTGTGTTACATAAAAGAACAATGCTTCAGCTAACTTTGGCTTCTTAGGGGCAAGTGATGACAGATTCACTGGTTGTGCTTATAGGGACTCACCAGCTCTACAGAATTATCTCGTGTTGTAGTTTCCGCTTTGGATTAGCCAACAGAAAAGGCAGTAACTTAAGTTGTACAAGGGATAGCTTGATGGTTGGGTCAATTTGCAGGAAATGTAGGACCTTAAGGACCCAAATCCTTGCTCCAGGCTCTAGGACAGCAGAATCCACAGCATCAGTTGTGTGCACTCCTTTGAAACCACTACAGTGCACAAGGCTTTGAAGCAACCATTCTGTTTCCTGGTGGCCTCCTGCTCTGATCTATGTGGCAGCTAATTAGGCTAAAGCAAGACTGGCAGAAAATGAAGGACACTACTGAGATTTAAGGAATGCCTTGTAACCTCTCCCATAAGGCAGCTGCAGTTTGTACCCTTCATTTGCAAGGGGACTAACATGCAAGGAATCTTCTCCTCCAGCATAAGGACCTAACACAAAGTAGAACTTTAGAGGGGGAAAGAAGTAGGTCCTCAATTAGCCAAAAGTCTGTCAGCTATGAACACACTTCTCGTAAATCAGGTCAGTGAAAAACTACTGGGCTAAAAAAGGAAGTCAGCCAAAAGGAGAGAAGCTGTAAGAGGAAAATGGTTGGCTGTAAACACATTCCGAGATGAAACCAAAACCCTAGAAAGTATGCCCAAACACATTCAGTTTTCCACGACACATCAGGAAGAGAAACTCTGGATTAATGTGTGAATTTACCCTTTGAGTCTCCTCACAGATATGAAGTTCAGGTTTAGAAAGTCAAGCAAGCAAGTGGGCATCTGCCCAGGAAAAGGGACATATGTGCCAGAAATAGGGGAAATGAACTTCTTAATCACCAGTTTTTGGTTGGGTCAAAACAAGGACTGAAACACTGCTCCCCATCCTCCCAGATAAACAGTCATACCTTAAATGATGTCTTCTCTTTGGCTAGGACACTCCTCCTGCAACAACCATGCCTTCACAGAATCACACAAGTCTGCTTGGCTGAGATAACAGTCACTGCATATCTGGTCTGGGAACCTTAGAAAACTAAGATTTTCTTCTTGTGAATGATGTTCTACAAAACACATTTTGATAAACTCACCCACCCCACCTTGCAGTAACCCAACACATTCAAATAAGCGACAGGTTCATTAACCTGTCGGCTATGGAAAATCAGCATAAACCAGCAGACCTAGGAGAAAAATTTCTGCTTCATACTAGAAGAGTAACTCACTCACCCAAGAAGTGGTCTGTACTGTTCACTGTGCTGAGAAAAGGTAACTGACATAATAAAATCTTCTGAAGAATAAGAAAAATAACATACTCCAGAACTTAATGATGGTCAAGAGAGTTATTTGGAGAGAGCATTCTTTGAATTGGTACCAATTTCCTACAGCTAAGAAAAGTGGCTAAGAAAATCCTACAAGATATCTATTCAACTGAGTTAGGATATCTCTGTCTTTTAAGACAGAGAGAAAAAGCCACAGAAACAAGGACTCAGATCTTCACAAAGCAAAATGCTATAGAAGGATTAGGTTTTTTTTGGCACCTGCCTGTGAAAGCAAAGTGCTGGGCAACAGATGAGGAGACAGAACACAGCACAACATGGCAGTGACTATATCCCTTGACTGAAAAAAGCCTGAGATGGACAAGATCCTTACATTCTAGTTGCTGCTTTTGTTACCCTGAAATATGTTTCCTTTTTACTCTTCTCCTGTGAAATGTTTAATTTTGTCATGACTAACATCAGCAGCAACAACTTCTTTCATTCTACACTCTATTAATCCTAAATTAATAGGCAGTGATCATATTTGCAAACAAATTGTGACAGAACAGTCATTGCTTTTTTCCTGTGAAGACCTGATAGCTTCAAACTGTACTCAACTTTTTATTACAATAACCTGAAAGAATTCACAATCAAAACACCTTAATCTAATAACCCTCAACAAATTTAACCGTGAATGGTTTTTGCCACTGTTTGAAAATTCAAATTTTATAATGCAGATTTCACATACGGTCAAAGTTTCCCTTTGAGGGGGACTGGTATAACTGCATGACCCAGAAATCAAAACACTTGCAGCACTCAATCACTGAGCAGTCTAATGCAGCCTATACTGGTACTCTAAAGCAGAGACTACCCATATTTAACTGTTTACTAAGTGTGAATTTACTGAAATGGCTTACTGAAACTGAATTGCAAGCAGTTTCTCAATATTCAAGCAGTTAATTCCCTTCTTCCTTTAGTCCTTTGATTTCACTTCCACTCTAGGGTTCCTCCCTCCTTGCCCTTCACTCTTGTGTTTGACTGACTCCTCTGCTCTTGGCCTGTCCTCATTGGCAGAAATTCCCTGCTGATGGAACAGCATTGCTAACTGCTCTCACCCACTCAGAAGCAGTCTCCCCTTTCTAATGACCTAATGCTGGGTTTCCTATGAACCTAAAAAAATGGACTTAAATCTAGCACAGGTCTAACACCTATACTGTATTTTCATTCCGTCCAGTTTGGAAACAGATACAATTTGAAGGAAGAAAGGGGAGAAAGACTATTTTCTAGACAAGTGTAGGAAGAATTTCCCTGCATATCCCCAAACACACTCGAAGGATGGTACTTCCTTAGGCCCCAGGTATGTTGTGAGGATCAGATACAATTATATGTAACTCATGTAAACCACAGACAGAAGAATTAAGGGGTATTTTAAATGAGATGCATACAGCTACACTACAGATATAGTTGTAACAGCTACCACACAGTTATATAAACATGAATATACTGTATTTATCAACCAAAATTCAAAGAATTCTTCAGATCACCTTAGTCCAGCAGTTGTCTTGCTAGCTTAACCCTTTGCCAGTTAGCTCACTTTCAGAGGCAATGGTAAGGACACCCAGACAGAACAGAGAGAACAAAGCACAGAGAAAGCCGATAGGCATGGATTTAGGGGTTTCACCTGAACTATTTTCTATTAGGCACTGCTGCTATTGTAGCATTACCCTGCCATGACCCCAGAGAAGTGTGGAGAGACCCACGCTTAGGCAGAGAGTGTAACTAGGCAGAAGTAACAACTCACAGAAAAGATGAAATGGAAAAGTGCTAACATCAGTTCCAACTACCCATCACTCCCAGCTGAACAACGAAGACTAGGCAGGACTTTCTCACCTGTCCCTTTACCAGATTTCATCCAGTTTCTTTTAGACATTGTGGCCAATACTTAATTAAATTAAGTGATTTGCAGAAGACAATTCCTAACCAGGACAGAAAAGCTGCCGCATTCTTCACAGCAAACAGTAGTTGGGGTTGAAGGATGTTCTTGCTAATTCACATCTTGAAATCACGTCTAGTCAAAGGTATCTAAAATCCTCTAACACATACTGGATTTCCAGCTGCCAAATATCAAACTTGGTTACTTCTCTCTCCATTCCCCAGCAGATTCATCAAGTTCTCCAAAACAACTTCCTTGCATGCAGAAGGTGGAGAATATGGCACTACTTTTAGATTGATTTTTAGATTTTATTTCCCAATTTCAATATAAATCAGTTGTAAGTTGAGCTATGTGCCTGTGGACTAGCACTACTCTCATAATATGAATTACATGAAATTCTAAGTCAAATTGGTACCAGCAGTAGCTAAGCCCAGTCTTATCTGTCACTGAAACAGTTCATTCCCTAAAAATACAATAAAAACAATTTTTAAAAATTATAGTTTTCACTACAAACTTTCCTCCTTGTAATGTTAGAAATGTCTACCACTGTAGAAAAGCTCTGGCCTTTGCCAAAAAGCAATGAGTCTCTGGGTGAAGATAGTGCCTATTGTACGATCATTTGACATATTCATCATTACTTGCCATTATTCTCCCCTTCCACTACTACTTCAAGTGTTACATGTCAATTGACTAAGCAACGATTTCAGCTGTAAACATGTGCAAATAGTCTTTGGAATATAACTCTGTCTTTGAGGTAAACTATATGTTCATCTTTTAATCTATGACAACCAAATGCCCTTAAAAATTTAGATCCAAGTATCAATACTGGCTTCAGTTCATAGATTTGCCAGTTTAACGTCAACTTAAACAACAATAGCTTTCAGTCTTAGCCAAAAATAAAATGCTAAGTCTCTAAGAAAGAAAAGACTTCTTCCTCAGTTTTAAGTAATGCTTTTGTTTAAAGCAATAAAAAAAATGGTATCAGGAAAACCGCTTATGTGAAATTCACAGCATCTTCTCCCTGCCCCCCTCATTGTCTCTCCTATTAAAATTTACCATTTTAAAACCCTCATCTCTCTAGTACTAAATAAATTAAATTCTCCAAGTATCTTGTCTCTTACTCTAAAGTAAGCTATTTAAATGCCCATCATCAATCTCACACTTCACACACACTGCCGTTTTCCTAAAAGCACCCTGACTGGTTTTAGAATCCACAGCCTCATTCAAATCAGCTCCCTCTCAATGAACTACTTCCCTGCAGTCTATTTCACCTATGCTCCTCCTCAAAGGACTCACAGAAGTTTTTTAAGGCACTTAAAACATTATCTGGGTGTCCACTGCTCATCCTCTGACACTGATGTCACAAAAGCACTCAGAAATCCATCCGTAAGCATGGATAACACTTTGACTCAAAAGAAAGTGTAAGGAGAAGATGAAAAAATCAGGAGACACTACTTCTTTCAGACTATAAGAAGCACACTGATTGCTACTGTCTGAAATCACTAATTAGCAAAAGCAGAATTTTGTTCCTGCAAGTAATTCTGTTCAAGAAAGTAGACAAAGAGGAAACCGAGGAAGAAAAGTATGCAAGTTGCTGTTTTCTTTCACATTGTCTCAAGAACTGAAGGGAGATGGGAGAACTTGCCATTAAAGTCCATGCCAGTTCTTTTCTAACATTCCCCATTATTTTGGAAATTTAAGTTCAAGTTTTAAAAATTACTAGGACCCCCAAAATCAGGCTCTTCAATAAATACTTTTTTCACGTTCTGAGAGGGATTTCAGTGCTGAGAAGAAATCATAGGAAGCTAGATGCCTCATCTGCTCAAACATTCTGGAAAACATCACTAGGCTTCCAATTGAAATAAAAGGCTTTTAGAAATGTCACCCTAAATTGCAAGGAAGAAAGAATTGCAACATCAGCTGTAAGGAACCCATTAGCCCTCTCGACATCTCCAGAGAAATAAAGCAGTTGTCAGAAACAGTTTACCTTTTAAAACCTCTTTAGAGAAAACCAACAACTAAAAAGCCTGTGAAATACAAATGCAGCATATCTTACACCTGCTTATGCTTGTGGCTTTTAGGAATCAAATCAGCAGGTCCCAAAGAAAGTTAGTGTAAAGTAGGTGAAGATTCTGAGTTGAAGCAAGGGCTTCCTTCCAATGGCTGCAGTGCTCCAATCCAACTCAGGGCACCACAGCATGTCAAGGAGTCAGGGAACAGAGCGTTCCCTTCCTTGGATTATGTGTTACCTACATAGGTCCTGCCACCAACAGAGCAGAGAAATGTCAGCCTGTGCCCAACCAAGATCCACTTACTGTAAATGTGTGGTTTTACCAATTTCTATTGCACAAATATTTAATAGATACATCTGAGAATGCAAGAATAATTAAGAAAAAAAAGGGGGATTTTATTTGGTGCTAATTCACCACATGCAAATTCCAGCTGTTTACTGTAGACCTACCACCAAGCATACACTTCTTCCCACAGCTCATCAGAAAGCCTCTTGCTGGTGAAAGTGGTTAATCCACAACATTTTTGTTGCTGAAGCCAAGACTCCAAATGGGGGGTTTAAGTTACTAATGACAAAAAACTTGCATTCTTTAACTAGCAAATACTGTAAGGGTTTGTCCATTTACAGAAAACCACCCTAGAAGTGGTTGCTGGCATTAAAAATGGACCAGAATAGAAGAAGCTGTTACCAGGCAGGACAGAGATGCACGAAGCAAAGCAGCAGCAAACAACAGGCTAGGAAAAATCCTGTTATCTGGCAGCATGGGACAGCCAAAGTAAGCGACAAGTTCCTTAGTGCCTGCCAAGCAAAAGCCTTGTGCTAAAATATCCTCCTGTGCTGTGGCCAACTTGCAGCCTCTGACCTCAGGCTGGAAACAAAGCCTGGCCTTACACCTCACTGTGATGCCTCATGCCACCACATGACAAAAGAAATGGCTCCTTTAATAACTAGGTTTGATGCTTTGTATTATTTCTGCCCCAGAAGCAACCAAAACTTCCCACCAGCATTAGAGCTTTATGGTGCTGGTTTCTGTGCAAAGAATGCACTGCAGTGAGTTATTTGCAATTTATGGAAAACCAAATAGAAAACCTCTAGGGGAATAAAAGAAGAGTGAATTGAACAAGTGCAAAGCTGCTCCATGGGCATACAAACCTAAATCTAATATATTATCAGTAACACCTGACAATCACAGACTGTTCTGTGATCTCATACATTTAATTTAAGACTCTGCATAGCACTGCATTTATAAAGAAGCAGTTTACTGGATAGTAAATGGTATATAAAGAGTGATTTCAGTTTTGACATGAACTTTTGAGAAGATCAAAAAGCTCAAGGCAGATCATTCTACAAATCATCTTTACAGTTACCAGATTGTGGCTCTACTTAACCCTTCTCTAGCAGAATTCAGCATATTCCTCTGGCTGTGAATAACAGGAAAAGCTACTGAAGGAGCATATAACATGAAAAGATCTAGCTTTCGAAAGAATCACAGCATCTGCCTTTGCTCCTGGTCTCAGCTCTTCCAAAAAGCACAGAGAAAAGGCATTATTCAGGTCAATTTTATAATTGCTCACATGGTTACAAACGGCAGTGAATAAAAATACTGAGATGTGGGTCACTGCTGTGGTATTAGTGAGAAAAGGAAGAATGAAGCACCACAGCTACAGGTGCCTCCCTTGAAAAGATTAGCTCCAAAACTGTCAGCAGTAAATTTTTAGGGCAAGTAGGTCTCTACAAACTACAGAAACTGTGTCTGGTTTGCCCACATCTTTGAAGTCAACTGGTACTGTAAAGTGGCTTTCTCTAGATGCAAGAATAACAAACATGCATTAAACAACAGAGAATGCTAGCTAGGACCTCCATCCTCTAGCACCCACCTCCTAGCACCACACCTGGCCACAGGAATACATTATATTGCATTGCATTAACTTACACCTAACACACTGGCAGACTTTACTGACCAAAGCCTGGCACAAAGTCAGCAACACACAAGAACTTTTCACACCAAAACCATCTTCTGGGCAGGCAAACAAAACATCTCTTTTTCAGATGCCCTTCTCTTTCTAGAGATCTACAGATTTAACAAGACAATCATATCTCACTACACTTCACTTTATACAGCAAATTTCTTATTTTTTGCTTCTTCACCCTGATAAACATTCACTAATTTATAGTAAGTGGATCTCCAGAAGCAATTGACTGATGAACCTCAAAAGTTTCACAGATACCTGGAGGTGTGTAAGAGCCCTATCCATGAAACAAGCCACCAAATACAGCATTAAGAAAACCAACCCAAACCACAACCGAATCTCATTCAGAAGCCACTACCTTGCTTTTCAGAGACCTGATTCACTGCTGGAGTACAAGGCTGCTACTATTGAATCTCACGGCTCTGAAGAGCCCATGTTAGATGCTGGAGTTAACTCCTGTTAACTGGTTTTTGAAGGACCATGTGCATTGTCACCTCAAAACCCTTGGGTCATATGGCTTGGGGGACAAATACAACTCATCTATGAAAGAAAAAAAAGATACCTTTCCAAGTTATTTTATGCGATTGCTCAGTCAATCAATTCTACACACTTAATTCTTCTTCAGATCAAATATTACTGCCACCTCTTGCACTTTACACTCCATAAGCACTCCTGCAGAGCACCCTCCTCTGTCCAATGAAGATTCTGCTTTCAAG
>WEKY01002689.1:185485-199864 GCA_013390045.1 Picathartes gymnocephalus
GCTTTCACTTTAAAATGTCAGGTTATGCAGGGTTGGAAGGTACTTGCGTGTGAAATTCCTGGAGGTGGAAAATGTTTCTGACTTGGAGGTGGCAAGGTGAGAGTAGTGCCATTGTAAAAATATCCTCTGCCAGCTATTCAGGAATTTCCCTCTCTCTGTCCCAAGAGAAGTTGATAAAAGTGATTGAAAATCCCATAATGGGACCATTAGTAAAGTTCTCCTGGGTTCACTTACATGGGGCTTTTGAAATAAACTATCAGTTTTGAGGTAAGTGCTGTAATAGTGTCACACTACAGAAATGGCACAGAAGTGATTTGGGCTCAGCTACTACCACATAAAACTTCCTGTTCCCCTTCTGTGTTGATTTTTAGACATAGGTTCTTCAGGAACTCCGGTCTCACTGCTGGTCTCCTTTACATTAATACATAGGTAGAAATAATCATGAATCCCCAAAGAACCACTGAATTTTTCAAAGCATTGGTGCTTGTTTTGAAAAGAATAATGAATGTAGTGTATAAAGATGAAATTACAGACTATAATTGCTTTTATTTCAAGTGCTCTGCTTGTAGTGCCGTGCTACTAAGAATGTCATTTGAAACATTTTGTTTTTGAAATCACTGCTTTTTTACAGATGAAAGCACTCCATTTTCAGGATTCCACCAAACATACTTTAAATATTAAAAATCTCTTTTAAATAGATTTCATTAGAGTTAAAAACTCACAAATTAACTTTAGCAAGTTTGGAAATACATACTGCGGAACAAAATACAGAAAGAATAAAGATTAAATAAAAATATTATTTTGCTTAGGCAGAAAGCAGTCCGTTTTAACATACAAACTCAGTGACCATTTCCTTCTGCATTTAATGAAAAGTTCTGTTTTCTCCTGAAATATGCACAATGATACATGTCACTTAACAAAGGCACCTCTTTTAAACACACTGAAACATCCATATACTTTATTTAAAATTGTGACTTTTTCTAAAAGAATAATGCCCCCTCGCATTCATGCCTTTGCCTTTCAAGTCACTAAATTTGCTCTTTTCTCCCTTTGAGATGTAATTAGGTACATCTGTTGATGGATAAACAAGTAGTGTTGTTTTATTTTTTTTTTTTTGGAGATCAAACCATCCCTTCCATGTGCTTTAAAAGAGATTTTTAATATTTAAAGTATGTTTGGTGGAATCCTGAAAATGGAGTGCTTTCATCTGTAAAAAAGCAGTGATTTCAAAAACAAAATGTTTCAAATGACATTCTTAGTAGCACGGCACTACAAGCAGAGCACTTGAAATAAAAGCA
Organism: Picathartes gymnocephalus; assembly: GCA_013390045.1. NCBI lineage: Eukaryota > Metazoa > Chordata > Aves > Passeriformes > Picathartidae > Picathartes > Picathartes gymnocephalus. The sequence goes on from WEKY01002689.1 coordinate 186,784, forward strand.
ATTATAGTCTGTAATTTCATCTTTATACACTACATTCATTATTCTTTTCAAAACAAGCACCAATGCTTTGAAAAATTCAGTGGTTCTTTGGGGATTCATGATTATTTCTACCTATGTATTAATGTAAAGGAGACCAGCAGTGAGACCGGAGTTCCTGAAGAACCTATGTCTAAAAATCAACACAGAAGGGGAACAGGAAGTTTTATGTGGTAGTAGCTGAGCCCAAATCACTTCTGTGCCATTTCTGTAGTGTGACACTATTACAGCACTTACCTCAAAACTGATAGTTTATTTCAAAAGCCCCATGTAAGTGAACCCAGGAGAACTTTACTAATGGTCCCATTATGGGATTTTCAATCACTTTTATCAACTTCTCTTGGGACAGAGAGAGGGAAATTCCTGAATAGCTGGCAGAGGATATTTTTACAATGGCACTACTCTCACCTTGCCACCTCCAAGTCAGAAACATTTTCCACCTCCAGGAATTTCACACGCAAGTACCTTCCAACCCTGCATAACCTGACATTTTAAAGTGAAAGCAAGGCCTTTCCAGCTACACATGTTGGCTCATATTTAACATTCTCTATTCACTTCCAGCCATAAATGTCTGAAAGTTTTGAGGGAACCCCAAGGTTTTTCTGAAACAACGTAAAATTTAGCAGTGCTATATGTCAACATCCCCTGAAGTCAATATCCCACCAACTACCTCTCTCGAAAAGTCGAACAGCTTCCATCATATATGGCACCAAGAGACGGTTTACAATAAAGCCTGGAGTATCCTATGAAAAATAAAAAAGGGATTCAAAGTAAACACTCTTTACCAGAACTCAAATGCTACATGACAAATAAAACAAGTGGATGAAGACACTTATTGTATCATTAATTAAGATACTCTCTGAACTGTATTTTTCATGTCATTTATCTGCTCAGTATTAAAGCATAAAACATTGTGAAATTCAAACAAGGAATGGCACATAAACAATCACCATGACTGAGAACAACAATACTACTACAAGCCCAAAGCAATTAATCATAAAACAATTGAATTTGGCCAGTCTTTTCTTTATCAAGAGTCTAATGATACGATTTCCTGAAGGACATGAGAAAAGCAGTTCTTTCCCAGCAGGTTTTTTTGTGTGTGTGTCCACTACCAGAAGCACTCCTGACTAAATAGTCTACTTCTCCTCAGCTGCTCACTGGTGACCCATACTTTTGAAAGTTAGGATCATTTTAACAGCAAACATCAACACTAACAATGAAAAGATAAGATACATGCTGTCAGAAGGTAACAAATTAATACAAAACTTCTTTGACACAAACATTAATCAAAAGCAGCAATACAAACACAAGAGCTTTGCAAATATAGTATTATTTTGTATACTACTATTCTTACAGACGTTTATTATTCATTTCACTTTATCTCAATATTTAATCCAGAGAATTCCAAGCAACGTTTCTTCTATAAGCAAGAATTTTTTAAAAAAGAAAAAGATTCAGACATGCAAACTGCATTGTCCTCTATCCAAGCTAATTTATAACAATTCATCCTATATTCTACACATTGCATACTGCAAAACGGTGACAGAAATAGGAAAAAAGTCAACTGAGACCACAGAACAATTTAGCCAGAATTAGGAAATATAGTCAGAACTGGGAGTTCAGCATCCAGAAGCTGAATTACTGGTAACTACCAGATTGCAGGCCCTTCTTGATCAAATGTCTCCAGGGGGCTGTGAAACTCAAAGCAGTAGCTTGCATAAAGCTATCCAGACCACAGCTTAATGGATTCAGAAAAAGTGTGCTTTGGAAGTAGGGTGTTTCTCTAGAGGAAAAAACCCAAAGCTGAGAAGAAATGAAGATTAATATGTGTCTAGTCACTGCAGTCTTAAGAAAAACTTGCAATGAGCACATACTGTGGAGGATTCATCCAACTGCCTCACAGTACAAGACGCAGCATTTTTGTCTCTGGCATGGCGAAAGATGAGCTCCTGCTTAAGCTCTCCAGTCTAGGCTTCTGCAGGACTTGAAAAAAAGCCTCCATAACAGTAAGCCCTGATACTTGTGAGTTTTGCTGCTCTAGACAAGATATCTAGAGTCACGGAAGTTTGAAGAATTTGTGATAAATGTGAGTGTTTTCTTTGTCAAACTGCTTTTAATTACGAAGACAAACAGGACAAGAAACAGCCTGGGAATTTTTGAAGTGCTTATACATCTACTAAAATTTACCACCTTAAAATTAACAGTCTACAAGAACAGACCCTCTGAACACTATACTGTCAAAACGTACTCACCTTACAACTGACAGGACTCTTTCCTACTGCTTTACTGAAATCCACAAGTGATTCAAAAGTCTTTTGGCTGGTCATTGGAGTCTTGATGACCTGGGTAGAGGGAAGGTACAGAGAGCATAAGCCTATTTATGAGCAGAATTTCTCATTTCCCCATTACAGTAATGTAACCCAAAACACTCTTCCAGAAATTCACAAAACGTTTTGCAAAAACAACAGAACGCTATTTTACAGAGAGATACAGCATTTTGCAATTACGTGTTTCTTTAAGACACTTTCCCACCCAGCCACTACGGATGGTAAAAGTGACCATTCTTTGAAAGCACACTTGAGAGATTACAGCACATCAAAAGAACTTTAAAAGCTATGTAGTCTCTGTTGTCTTGGGAAACACAAAGACATCACTCTAGAGAACCATTTGAACAGATGTAGTTCCTGATATAACAGGTTCTAACAGCCAGCCCACCTCATTATAACCTCCTCTCAGGTAATTTTAGGTAGTGATAAAGTTTCCCCTGGGTCTCCTTTTCTCAGGCTAAACACCCCCAGCTCCCTCAGCTGCTCCTCATGTGAGTTTCTCTCCAGACTCTTCACTGTCCCCACTGCCCCTCTCTGGACACGCTCCAGCACCTCAATGTCCTTCTTGTTGTGAGGGGCTCAGAACTGAACACAGGATTTAAGGTGTGGCCTCACCAGTGCCCAGTATAGGCGGACAGGCACAGCCCTGGTCCTGCTGGATACACTCTAGCTGATCCAGGCCAGGATACCATGGCCTTCCTGGCCATCTGGGCACACCCTGGCTCATGTTCAGCTGCTGTCAAACAGCACTCTGGAATCCTTTTCCTCTGGTCAATTTCAGCCCCTCGGTTCCCATCCCCTAGCTCTGGAAACATTGAAACAAATACGACTGACTTTGTTTCAATAAGTGACAAGGCAATAAGATTTCATCTCCTGACATATTCTATCGATTTCTACACTGGTAACAGCAGTTCTTATGAATAAGCCTGCCTGCTTGAAATGATGGCTATAAAGAGCATCTCTGTTGGCAGTTCAGTGGAGAACTCTGGAGCCTTGAGACTCTTGGTCTTGAAGGAGTTGCCTCTGTCTCTTAAACCTGCCCCCCAAAAGAGACTGCAGTACCCTCTAATCATTAGAGGTAGCTAAATCCAACAGCTGCAAACTGAGATCTGCTCTGTCAATCTTACTGAAATCCCACTGCTGACAATCACACTGCTGGGCTCAGTTGTTACTATGATGGAACATGATCATAACAGCCCCTGTAAGGTGTGCTCCTAAGACACTCACCTCCACGAGCTTCATCATAGGCACAGGATTGAAGAAATGGAGACCACCAAATCGGTCCTGCCTGGTGGTTGCATTTGCCATCTTTGTGATTTGCAAGGATGAAGTGTTGCTTGCAAATATCGTATGCCTGGAAATAAGAAATATATAGACCACATAAAGGACAGTAGGAGACTGATGCAGTAAACATAAATAGACATCCATTGGCTAACCATCCAAGAATTCTCAGAAATATCCCTGCAGTTTATCATAGTCATTTTGCTGAGGTCTAAGCACAGCAATGATTCAATAACCACTGCAAAGACTGTGTGAGTTTCTGATTCTCAAGGAATTATATTGAATATTTTTATTAGGTGCTGGAAAAAAGAACTGTGCAAGCAGAAAATTTTATTTAACTCCCCAGATCCATTCTAGGTATTTCTTTCAGCAATCTTGTAAACCTAAGGGTATTTTTATTTGTTGTTAAAGACATTTACACATTTATTGAAACCAAATCATATGCCATGTCAAAAATGCACATTGGAGTCTTATAGGAAATTTGCAATCTACTTTATTTTAATTGATCAACAATAGACATGATGAGCAAACCTGCCACCAGAGCAAAGATTTGATGGGGATAAAAAAAATAGAAAAGTTAAGACCTGCCATGCATAGAACACTGCAAAGGATACACAAAATGCCAAGAATTTTAGGACATATATGAATTCCTTTCCCAGATATAAACCAGTTTTACTAACTGCAATTTATAATGATTTGGGGTTTTTGTTTGCATTGTTCTTCCCAGAAATATCTCAAAACCTCAACAGCCCTACTATTGTGACATCACACCAAAAACTTAAGAGAAATGGCTTTTTCTTCAAATCACAAAAATCCAAAACTAAATTAGAGATTAAAACCTACCTTTCATTTTGGGCTGCATCCTAGTATCCCGCCAAAAAGTTATCCTACTGGACTCAACAAATGTTTATCTACCTTGATATTCTGCTTACATTGTACTAAGACGTAACTGAGCTTTACAACAGAGCTTTCAGAAAAGTTATGTCCAAGTCATAGGGGCATCTTACAGTGGCATTAAAGAAAATATTTCAAGACAAAAACACCCACTTTGTTTTCCATTTTTATTGTATTTTCTTTTTTGTTATAGTGAAGGAAATAAAAAATCCTGAAAATTTCTGTTTACTCTTCTTACAAATACTCTTTTATTATCTCCCCACCATAAACTGGCCTTATACTGTTCTGAGGTGAGGTGCTAAAAGGAGAATTCTGCATTTCATAGTTTTGACCTCGCAAGGTCAATGCTTAAAAAAGTCACTTACTCTCACTGAAAATTTGCCACTGTATATAAAAATTAAAATTTTCATATAAAAGTTAAGCACATTGATTTGTGAAATGTAATTATTGCTAGGTTTATATCTGAGTTCACTTAAGAGATTTTACCTCACACAACAGAAAGCCTTGGAAAAAAAGAAAAGCATTGAATTTGCACTGTGAACAAGTGCATTTTTGTTACACTTTCTTCTCTGACCAACCAATCGATTTCAGTTGAGTTTAAAATAGAATTTTCATGCCTCTGTGACTTGGAACTACACAATCCCACAGCCTTCAGGTGACAGCAGAGTTGGGAAACTTTGGGAAGCCAGTACTGGTGAAGCCCTAGTGGTGGCTTTCCCAGCACCAGAGTGCTTTCTCTTGGTGCCATCTAGTGGAAAACGTCAAAAACAGAGCCCAACACAAGAGAAACATTAATAAATATTTCCAATAAATCTGACTCTTACAGTCCTGCTGCCTTACACAGCAAACACTGAACAACACTTCTTTTTGTAACAGTTTTATAACACTTTCATTCTAACACAGTGAACAACTGAAAAACACTGGCCAGGTCCAAGCTGAGTTTCCACATCTAAAGGTAAATCCTAGACCAAGGAATATTGATGGGCATTCCCACATCCCACAAGAAAACAGAGAGCACATACAGAAAAGTTCTTGAAGTGGATATCCAAAAGTTCTTTTGTCACATTCATTATGACCCTGTTTGGAAGAGTGCTGCAGTGTCTACAAAAATCCTTGCCTGACCTTTTTCAAAATGGAAATGCAAGACTGACTCCATTCAAGAAAAGGAAGACAAAACTGAAGAGCAAGTAGCAATGCTTTACTCTGCTCCAAAGATGATGACCATGTAACACAGTAATAAAAATAACCAAATATGGTGAGTATAACACTCAGAGAAATAGAACATACACAAGGAATTTTGCAAAGCTCCAAGAACATAAAACAGTATGCTCTCAAACTAATGGCACCCAAGCAATAGCATTCACTGTTTCACCTGGACAGTTACCCAGATGAGAAATACCTTGAGTTTCCAAAGTGCTCTGGGGTTGCCAAATGCTCCTGGCTTATTACATTTGATTTGAACACTTAAGAGAAATTCACTCCCCACTCACCAATACAAGTTCTCTCAATAAAAGAATAGCTTTCCTATCCCCTACATGTATAGATCCACTTTCAGAGGAATTACAGTTATTTTATAAGAAAAGGAAGAGGAATTAAGTTAATCGTGCTCTGTTTTTTCAATGTTTTAGTTTTTTGCAGTCCCCACACTTACGTATTATTGTTGGAGATGTCTTCATAGTGCAAAAATGGGAGATGAACAAGAATATTTTGCAGCTGAGGAAATGCATGAGATATGAAATACACAAAAGAAGGAAAATGAAGGGTTTCACACACCTTGTTTCACAGGTGGAATTCATCATCTTATCAGAATAACTGTAAATACATTGCCCCTCACATTTCCACCTGCTATCATCCACCCCTGTGGTAAGTCCTGAGATTTGACTGAAGCCAAGTCCTCCCTCCACAGTAGCCTGGTCCACCCCTGCTCTCTGTAACCCACGCTTCAGAGGGACATCAATGCCCAGAGACCCTCAGAAGCAAAGCTCCTCCTGAGACTCAGAGCTGTCTTTAAACAAATCCTGTCTTAGTTACCAGTTAACCACAAGTCTGCCACTCCTACTGAGCTGACACAACAGTCCATAAAATAGGTTTATAAATTTTGAACTATTCAGTCTTAGAAAAGGCTGTAGAATGCTTGCACTGACAGGGAGAGCTTTGCATTCTAGCACAGTGCCACGTGGGATGAGTAAAGCCTACTGCTTCCTTGTAACACATGGAAAAACACTCACTATATCTTTCTGTCTTTCCCCACACTACACACACGATCTACAACTCTATACTCTCTCATAGTTACAAATTACCTTTTGTATCCAAATAGCTAATATTTTAAACACGTGACTACCAAGTTTCACTATTTTACAGGTTTTTCATCTAGATTTTCTACACTGCAATCCATTTTCTTTGCCATTCACTTCACCTTCCTTTATCCTACACATAAGATATCTGTACATTTATAGTAAGTTCCAAATTTCCTCTTAAAAAGGAAGGCTTCTTGTCTTAGCCATTTTCCCCAAACCTGCAAAATCATCCCTTTTGCAATGAGCAGGAGCATATTTGAACAATTCCCAGTCTCTTTTAACACTGTAATGTAAAATTTGATGTTTTACAGCAGCTGTGCCGACAAACAGCTCAGTCTTAGGAAAAACAGCCTCAGGTGTTCCAAACATACATATTTCTAAATGAGGCTCCAAGTCCCTATGCTCATATTTCTTTGCTGACTGGTTTTAGACAGCTTACCATTTAATACACTCCAATTTGCTCATTAAATACTTGGGCAACCAATGGTCTGTTTGCACAAAATAGGTACAATCCAACCATAACAAGGCACTCTCATAAATGCAGAAGGTAGCGACTTACTTTTGTGTGTCAGGGTAATGGCAAGTTAGCCTGTGCTCAGTACACAGCTGCTTGTGATCATTTATTGTTTTCAAAATTACCAGGTAATTTTCATTAATGACAGTATGAGAAAGCCTGAAAATCTCCCCAGGCTGAAGTCAGCTAATGATAACATCTTTTCTCCCTTGACATGACATTCAAGGCACAGCTTGCCCAGTTGACAGGTTAGACAGTCTAGAACACCTATTAGCCAATACCCCCAGATCTACTAGTTAAAATCTCAACCTGCAGGCAGTCAAATTCTTGTGATCCTGACTCATAAATTACAAGGCTCAAATTTCTGAGACTGCATGCTCCCCTTAACAGCATTTTTGGGTTTGGATACAATTCAACAGTCATTTCCAATAGTTATCAAATATAGTTCAAAGACATTTCCAGGGACTGTAAGAAAATTAATTAGTGCCTACTAAAGTACTGTTTACACTTTTACACCATATACAATAATCAGCAATGAGCTGTTTCCAAACTCTTGTAATACAAAGTAAACTTAGTTCACTTAAGACACTATTGAGCTGACTGAAACTTCTTAAAACTTGTTTACGTCAGGTATCCTGGAAACAAATACTTTATCATCACAATTCCCTATTTAAGTATGGGAACACAACATTAACTGTAACCCATGTATACTGGAACAAGCTAATTCTACTGTTCTGCATTTCCAGTTGGAATTAGTTTTGAACTTTCTGAGTAGATGAGCAATCTTAATGACTAAATACACCTGGAACAACAAATGAAGCAATGCAACAAGCAAATGAAGCAATGCAACACACCTGAGAGCATGTGTAACATATGCACCTGGCACAACAACTATTACACACCAACGTGATAGCCTGGAGCTAGTCTAAGAGAGACAAACTCGATTTTAAATAAAGCAAATAAGAAAATAGAGAACTAACTGTAAGTATAAAACCAGAAAATAATATAGCCTAAGTTTCAAAATGTAACAGGAGAAATATACATACTCTGGAGCAAACTTATCCAGTGTCTTGAAGAGCTCATTTTTAACTTCCAGGTTCTCCACAATGGCTTCTATCACCAAATCTGTGCTGTGGACCACTGATGCTGCATCTGTGCTTGTTGTGAGGTTCTTCAAGGTCTTCTTAATGAACTCAGCACCAGCCTGAAACATTTTCAAGAAGCTGTGATGTCTATTTACAGTGATTTAACTTACTTTTACATGAGAATCTCCTTATGCGCTCTGGTGTTTTTAACCCCCCCCAAAAACGCAGGCAATCTGCCACACTTCCAAATCAATGAGAAAGTTCTAAGTGTGTACAGATACAGTGCTTTCCACTGACAAAATTTTCCCAGCCAATCAAATCTATTTTGAAGCAAATAGGAGACCTTTAAACTCATTCTTTTAGGAAGACCATTTGCTGCAGTCCAACCTTCAGCACAAGAGCCTGAGTGATCACCTGGTTGGTCAATCAGTAGCTATAGTTTCAGTGAAAAAATGGAAAAAAAATGTTTTCTCACTACTAAATCTGTTGATGTAGTTTGTGAGGGCAGAAATCAAACAGAACTGCAAGACTTTCAACCAAGGATAAATGGAGACACAGCACAAATAAAAAAAAAAACCCTACATAGTAGAATATAATGTCACACAAAGTGCAAGTATTATGTGGACAGTTTTCTTTTTGATTAAAAGACTCCGCATAATTAAGTATGTATGCTCTACTTATCCTGGCACTTCTGTACTCCTGCCAACAAGTCCTTTTCATTTCCTTTGTCTCCTGTATCATTTCTCGGGAGTCATAAATACTAGTATACATTGTATATGTTAATATGTATAAAAACAAAAAATGAATCTGCTGTGGAATTTAGAGAAACAAATAATCCTTAGGATACAAAGTTATATGCATCAACAGCTCCACAGTGGCTTGCTGTATGCAAATCTTACTCAGCAATGCAAGTGCGAAGTTATACATCAAACGTGTGTCATTTGCACTCTCGTTTCCTTTGCAGTAATCCTGTGCCCAAATGTTAGGAGGAAAAAGAAAATAAAGACTCCTTACTCAGGTATTAAAACAATTTTGTTACTAAGTGCTTTTGGACAAAACAGGTGCATTTCCAGGTAAGCACTCAAAGACTGCTTGCTATTAAGTTAGGATGAATAATCTGACTCCATTTCACACTTAGCATCTGTTTTAAAAGATCACCAAGTTGGTTTAAATCTCTATCTCAAAGCTGAAGTTTACTAAGGAAAGGAAACAAGGTAAGACACCTTTCAACCTCCCTATTAAAAAAAAATAATAATCCAAGTTCTTTAGCACACAGGGAAAAATGTTTTCTTTTTAAGCAAGTATAATAACATGCTCTATACAGCATAATTGCAATATCAAAATTTCAATATTGAGGTTTTTACTCTCCCAAGTTTTCCTAGAGGAATAAAGAAGAAGATGTCAACCTCAGGCTTATCTGCAAACTTCTTCTTTGTCACTCTCTTCAAACTCTCTTCAATTCCTTTTGTAGACTTTTTAAGGATTTCATCTGACTGGTCTACTAATACCACAGTGTGACCACTGGCGGCTGCAACCTGAAAGTTAAAAAAAAAAAAAAAATTCAACATCAAAGTAATAAAACAACAAACCATGTTGATTTGTGTTGACAGACAAATGCCAGGCAATAATTAGGCAAAAGGGAGTTAAAAGGAATTTAATTAAATGCACTCAACTAGAAAAATCATAAAAATCTATACACAGTTGGGGTGGAGCTGAAGGGATAAAGGTCTCAAACAACTTGAGGGAAAAGGAAAAAAATCCCTCTTTCCCTCACACTGTCTGCAGAATCTTGTGTCTGAAGGCATCTAAATTCTGTGGCTGTAGCTACAGAATAAACAAGAGTCTTGAAGGAACAAGTGGCTTAGCTGAGAGCCTTGGATCTTGTAAGGAAAAAGGGCTGTGGAAACAAAAACTAGAATGATGGCAGGGTGAGCAGGTGGCACAAGGGATGGCCAACCTTGTGTCCCCAGAACACAGCTCTGCTGTCAGGCCATGAGTGTGTCCCTGCAACAACAGGAAGGTGACACTGGAGCTGGGAGCAGTGATGAACTTTTGCCACTCCACGATTCCACACAGACGGTAATGGCTGCAGTCTCCTTACTGTGCACTTGGTGCAAACACTGGCTCAGCTACAGACAGCACCACTGGATTGCATTTGTGGTTGGCATTTAAATTAATTTCAAACATGTAACGTCACTGCATCAGCATATTAAAAATCAGCTGCTTATTATCTATTACTCCACTATTAATGTATTTACTTTCCTCTCGTTAGTTAGCAACAGACAATCTTCACTTTCAGAATTCTTGAACTAACAGAGCTGTAATTAAGTAACTGTGTAAAACAGATGTTAAAACACAATTCTACTGATGGTTTCAAAGTCACTCAACTTCAGAGCTTCCTTTCTGCAATCTTTTACCTTGCATTTAACCTTACCCCTGGTGACTAAAGACTCTCATGCATCCACAAGACCTACTCCAACAAAGCTAGCTGACACGGAAAGTACAGCTCTCTCATGAAGAAAAGCATGGTGATATTCTCATCCAATTTGCCTCATTAATACAGCAAACAAAGAAATGCCAGATTGCCTCTGGACAGCAACAGTAGAGCTTTAACAAGGCATCAGTCTGCAGATGGATATTTCTTTATCCAACTTGGTTTTTTATTTTCACTATGGCCATTCCATAAAAACCACTTAAACCAAGCTTGTACTTCTACTCCTAACATTTCATCTGCTGCTGATCGTTTGTAACAGTGAAGCAAGACTCCTTAATCTTCAGATGAAAAATCATTACCAAGCACATTTTTAGGAGATGCTTCACTGAGGATCCATTTATGACACCATCACTGACCAGCTGGTAAAAAATCCTAGAAAAATTAACATCTTCCATTTTCCACCATATTTACAAGGACAGGAAGGAGGAAAAAGACGAGATCACGCTACCTCCTTACAACTCAAACACATTCTTGCCTAGACTACTGTCCAGTGATCTTAAGAACGCTAAATAAGAAACATAAGTGCTGAGGAGTCAATTAAGGCTTTTCTCATACAGAAGTGCTTTTCACAGGGCAGAATCAAAAATTATGGCTTTCAGCCATATATTTTAGCAGAGGCTTGCTTCACCTGACAGTATGAAAAAGCAAGAGAAAATTTCTTAAGTGCTCAAAAAGGGATGAAAAGCAGCTTTATTAATAGGGTACAGGGGAGCCACCACTCAGTGTTATGACGACCTCTGCTTTGAGATAATTTTGGATTGATAAATTGGAGGCAGATGGTCAGCAAAACAATCCTGCATCATGAACAGTGGTAGAGGTCTGCAACCCCTGTTACTGTCAAATAGCAGATATGTTTCTCTTGATAAGCTGCTCTCTGAAGATGTGCAGTCCAGCAGAACAAGATCAGCTCAGTTTCCTGAAAAATTATAAGCTTTGCATAGTGTGCACCTTCCCCAGACATAAGAACAACTTTCTTCAACACTGTTCTTTGATGGTTCCTTCAGGGGAAGCCTCAAGCTTTAGTATCATGATAGAGAGGAGTGTTTTTATCAGAAAAGTGAATAAACAACTATCTTCTTAGCAAAAAAGAAAAAAATTAAAAATAGCCTCTGTACTCCTTCTGCTAGAGATTTGCCAGGAATGTAAGAAAACTTGAGTTCTGAGAAGGAAACCTATTAATTCATTGAAATGGAGAACTGCTATTCATGAGCTCCAGCCTCACTGTCAGTTTTCCTACTCCCCTTATTCTTTGTGAAGTTTGTGAACTACCCCAGCTGGTATCCTGGGCAACAGGCTTTTTCTCTGAATTAACTAAGAACTTAAATTTTCAATCGCTGAATGGACTCTTCAGTTTCATGTCTCAAAGCTATCAAGTTAAAGGTGAACATGAAAGCCAAAGGGCTGAGATTAAATTCTGGGAAAATAAGTCCTATTTAAATATTAACCCCTTCATAATTCTGCAGATGACTGACAACTAAATCCTCATTTTAGCTGCTGCATTCTACTGGTAAAATGTCTAAAATTACACTTAATCTGCTCCCTTGGCAAGTTAGAAGAATCTTCTTTCTAACCACATATTTTCCACCCACTGTCTGTTTACATTTAGCCCACGCACTGTCTTAAGGACCACCTTAATTTAAACCACCAGCCTTGGTTCTTCTCACCAACCCGCCTGACCTGAAGATGTGCGGATTAGCAAGAGAAAGAAAAACGTGAGAGCTGAGCAAGCAGAGAGCAGCAGCGGAGCAGCAATACTTTGTATGGCGCCGCGGCAGCAGCCGAACCCAAACGCGCAGCAGCCTGGCGGCCGAGCGCAGGGGCGCGTCCCAGCGCGGCCGAGCGCCAGCGCAGCCACTGCTTCTCACACTAACACAGCCTGGAAAGGCACAGCGCGAAAGAGTTTGAACACGGACTATAACACGTTCAGAGAAGAGGTAGGAGGGCTGTTTTGTTTTGTTGTGGGTTTTATTAACGCTGGTCCGCCGGCAGACCGCTCGCCCCTTCCCGGCGGGGGACAGCGCGGAGCGCAGCACCACGGCCGGGCTGAGCTCGGAGCTCAGAGCCCGGGCGGAGCGCAGGGGACGCAGGAGCAGCAGCCCGCGAAGGGCCCGCGCTGGCCGCAGGGCTCGCCCCGCGGCCCCGAGCACTCG
>WEKY01002689.1:204703-215332 GCA_013390045.1 Picathartes gymnocephalus
AAAAAAAAAAAAAAAAAAAAAGCTGTATTTTTAAAGTGCAGTATTTCTTTGCTTAATCTTTTTTGACATTGTATCATTTCTTCAAAGCTATTATGTTGAATGGACATGGAGCTAGAGTTAGACCAAACCTTCCTTCCATGGATGGTTTTGCAGCATTTTCAGGGTACATAAAGGTAAAACTTTGCATAAGACTTGAAAAAATCAAGAACAGCTCCATTTTTGCCAACTGCTCTCCCATGCACACACGTTTACCTAAAGAACAGTTACAAGAGAGGTATTACTGGCTTTATACAGTTGACCTATTTGTTAACACACATGTAATTCCTGTGCTACCATAGTCCAAGAAAGGCTCCAACTACTATTAAGCTAGGAACCCTGAAGCTCTGGCCTCCTGCATTTGAGTCTAAGCCTTACTCAGCTGTACTACTTCATATTAACAGTATTTACATCCACAGCAAAAGTAGTATCAAAGGACAATTCATAACTTCTGTCTGGAGACTGGCTATTTAGGAACCCAAACCATTTTGCAAGCCACCAACTGTGATAATAAATCTACTATAATTGGTCCTGTGTTCAACTTTTACAACTCCCACCCCCAAAGCCCTACATCTGAAACACCACCATCCACCCACCCAGCTAATGACTCCATATGGATTATCTTACCCATTCCAAAAGGAATGAATGACTCTTTCTTTATTAGCTGGCCATTTTCATCCAGAAATCTTGATGGTTGAAATTCATCTGGTTTCTCCCAAATGTTAGGATCTCTGTGTACTGACCACAGGTTGGGCACAATCACACTACCCTTAGGAATAGTATATCCCTGGAGCACTTAAAACAAAAGCAGAGACAGAGACGTGACAAGTTGCTAGAAGGAAACATAGGAAAAATACCAATAAAAAGACAACAAGAGGATGTCACAAAAAATTATATCGACCCCTAGCTGTGGACTCCAAATGTGGCAAATCTTATGGCAAAGGTGATCTCTGCTACCCTGCTTGAGTCAGAATCATGCAGGCCTGAGCACCTGGAAAGACATCAAGTTACACCAACAGTTTCTGCAGGGAGAAGGAAGCAGCAATTGTCAGAAATGTACTCTGCAGCACATCAATGCTGTGACCCACTTTCCTCCTGCTCCTGTGCTGTTACAGAGCCCCACCATGGTCAAAGGATGGATTTTGAACTGTTGTCACACAAGGGTTTTGAAATGACAAGTCTCATTTCAGCTTGTTGCACCTCACTCTCCTGCAAATCAAAACATTTTATAAAGCAGATCAACTCAGTAATGGGTTTAAAAGCCAAGTATTGCTATCTCACACTGACTTTTCCCAGTGCTCAGCTATGTTTACGAAAACACATAGATGAGTTGGAAGAGGATATTTCTTAATGTTGTCTGTACATGTGGCGGTCAATGGTATAAGCCTTTAGCAAACCAATTACTCTAAACTCATGTTTTCAGCCCTCTGTGTCAGAATGGCAAAAACATCTCTGCTGTTTCAGGTACAAGGGTGGAGTCTCAACTGCCAACTATGACTAAACACATTAGTCAATACAAGCTGACCCCCAGAGAAGAAATCACTCAACATTAGGAAAAAAAGCTGCATGACAGGTCAGACATGCTGCTTCCATAGCGAAGTATGTCAAGGCCACCTACTCCCTATAAACATTTTTACATATTTGTTTTACAGGTCTAATACATAAATGACGTCTTTGCAAACTATCACTAGATGTCCCATCAGATCTTCAGCCCCAGAGAAAATGCTGTAGTAACAAGTCTCTAGAAACGCTTACCAGCAGTTTCTGAGGCCATTCGAGGAATAGAAAGGGGAACAACTGCAGTCATCCTCTGCACTTCCATAATGGTTGCCTCTGTGAAGGGCATTTGAGCCTTGTGAGCAAGAGAGGGGACTTTTTCACGTCCTAGAACTGCTTCAATTTCTGCATGAACCTTCTCTATTCAAAGAGAGCAAGAAAAATAAAAAAGTCAAAAGACATAATATGTGAGAAGACATCATCTCAATTTCATCTACCTATGCTTGCTTCACTATTTAACATAGATTTCTCAAAAATTACTTCAAGATGTGATTCCTAGCTGAAACAGCTATGCCAACATTAGCCTTAGGAATGGACTCAGTTAAGAACAAAATGACCAAGCACAATCTTGATACTGTCAAGAGTAAAGCTACTGAGATAACAGACATTGCTAGCACTTCAGTATTGGAAAAGTACAAGAGAAGTCCTGTTGCAACTCCAAATGTATTCATAATCTTACTTAAGGAGTTTAATTATACAGTAATTTGAATGATGAAAACATCAGGCTTCTGTTCTGCAATTAAAACCTTGAACAGTAAGAGAACTGCGTGCAGTATGTGCCTGAGCATGAAGAGATGGGAAAGTTTTTCATGCAGCTGCTTTAGATACTTCACCCTGGAGCAGGAATTCTGGTGCTATTACTGCAAGCACTGAAGCAATTTAACTTATTCTTGCCATTTCCTACTTTCTATTCAGAGAAACTAAACTCAGCTATTTCCCATTTCCCCCAAAAGCAGCAGCAGACGCTCCTTTTCCATACAGCCCTTCTGCAAAGCCAAAAAACAAAAAAGGTCATAAACTTATCTGCTTTACCATTATTTGCTTGCCCCTTTCATTTCACTGAAGGCTCAGTATACAAGTTATTCTCTTCATAGAAGTTTCCAAGTTTCAGGATTTGCTTCACCTACATACATACAGGATGATGTGCCTTTTCTTCCAGGTAACTTGCAATCTGGCTACACCACAAAAGACAAACTTGAAAGAGGAGACCTCAAAATGAGCCTTTAATCAAAAAAGTTTTCATTTTTCTACCCTTTATATCCTGCATACTTTGTGGTTGTCCTGCTTGCCTTTTCCAACCAAGCTACTGATATTCTGAGTTTTTGCTCTTTTCTCTCCTTAGTAGTGATACAAGTTTAAATAAAAGCTCAATGCATAGAAACCATCCCCGTTTCCCGAGCAGCATCACCAAGTGCTGCCTGAACTGTGTCTAACGAGCCGCTGCTGCCACCTACTGGGTTTACCAGAAGAAAAGCTTATGCATGAGCAACATTAAAAACACAAAAAAATACAGCAAGAGATGTGCTGACAGCGTGGCTCTTCAGTACCTTATGAAGGTTTGCTACTTATCATAGCCCTGGATTCAAGCACACATGTCCACAGTAATCTAAAGAAATAAAGTTTTCAATATATTAAAAAAATTAAAAATTAAGGAGACTGTCTCATACCAAATGTCTAACCAGGGCTTTATTCTGAACAACTCATTTGTTCAGAGTTTGTAAAAATATGAGGAACTATAGAGAGAGCAGCCAAACTGCTGCTCGCATTACCAGCTGCAAAATGTAAACTTCAGCAGTCTGCAACAGCATGTTATTTGAACTGCTCCACTATTTTTCATAAATTTAAAAATCTCACAGATCTTCATAAGTCAAGGACCAAAGCAAAGTCAGGGAACAGAACAAACCAAACACTCCCCATGGCTTCACCACATTGTCCATCCACATTATTTTCTATTTCCCTGTAAAAAGCAAAACCGTTTTCCAAAGAGAAAAAACCTTTTTTTTTTCCTCTGATAGCCCTTAGTTTGCCCTTCCATGTCTTCAAGCAACTTTTGCTACTTCTAAAAGATACACAATTCAGGTATTTTCTCTAGGGAGGAAATATATTTAAGAGAAATTACCAGGAATTAAAAAAAAAAGAGGCCCATACATGACTCCAAGGCAATCAAGATACAAGGAACAGGATACTAAAAGTAATAGAATCACATTCCATAGGTAAATGATAGTCTGGACTACTGAGCATATTTAGATTACTTGACAAGAGCCACAGCATAGGGGGTAATCAGAGAGAGGTAATAAAACTGTTAGAGATCAGCAGAAAAGTGAAAACTGACTAGCACATACACACACAGTTACCAGGCAGAAGGAAAAAAGGTTAAAAAAACAAACACAAAACTCTTCTGGATTCCACTTGTGTAATTTAGAATATATTTAATCCATGTACCTTCATGTCAAGTCAAGCAGTGATAACACACAACATTAAAAACAGAAGAATAAGCCTATGCAATAAAAGCTTACTTTACATTTGTCCCCGGTGAACTCTCTCTCCCATGTACTGAACTGATGCCCTATTTTGCAATCTTTGGTCAACAGTTTGGTTGACTTTGTGCAATAAACTATGATCTTGACCTATTTAAAGAGATTTTTCCAAACAGATCCAACTCAGGGTAGATGAGATTACTCCTGGTCATAACCCACTTAGTTTTGAAAAATTCCAAAACCAGAGATTCTGTTAACTCTCAGGGCAATCTGTGTCACTCCTTTGCCATGTTCACGGGGCAATTTTTTTTTCCTAGTATCTGATCAGAATTTTCTTGTTGTAGGTTATTTCCATTGCTTCCCTTCCCTCCTCTGCACACCTTGGGGGAGATTGCCTCCATCTTCTCAGTATCTTTTGATTAGATAATTGTAGATAGCATCAGGTTTCCCCTCAGTCATCTTTCCCTAACACTCAACAAGACCAATTTGTTCTGCCTCTGTTTTGTGGTCACATGTTCCATGTGTCTCCCCCTCTGCTCCTCATCATCAGCAACCTACCCGACTGCCATGAGCACTCAAGACTGAAGGGGAGAGGTCCTCTAATGGCAGTGGCAGCTGGTGCTCTGCATTTGTGCAAGTCCAGTTTGCTTAAGCTGTCTCTGATTAGATCTTCCTCTACAGCAAGTAGTGTTTCACTTCGCCAGACTCCGCTGCTAGGCTCAAGAACCTCCCTGCTCAGGGAGGCATAAAAGCAGACCTTACCGCTACGGTTTTCACACATCTTGTATTACTACTATATGCCTGGAATGCCACAATTGCCAAAGTTTTTCAAACATGCTCAAGTTCCCTGGAATTGCTTGGGAAAGATAAAGTTGTCCCAAAAGAGAAGAAATTCATAGATTAACGGGCCATTAGCACTTAATATATAGCACTAACCCAGAAATCATCGTAGCACAGCAGGATAGAAGATGTCTGATTATGTACCACCCTTTCAAATCATACATGCACACAAACCGTTGGCACTCCAAATGATTTCTTCACTGTGGCTGTTTGCTTCTGTTTCTGAGTACCCATCTGGAGCTTTACAGTCTGGAATAAATCACCTAGAACAAAAGTAATCCTACCTTGTACTTCAGGGTAAAGAGACATGTAGAGCAAGCACCACAGCAATGTGTTGGAAGTAGTATCTGTGCCTGCAATGAAGAGGTCACCAATGATAAAAAACAAGTAATCGTCATTAAAACTGCTCTCCTTGTTGTTCTTCTCTTCTTCTGCATGGATGAAGTACATATCAATGAAGTCTCTGGGATTTGCTGCATCCAGTGTATCCCTGTGCTGGGCAATTATTCTCTTCAGAAACGCAGTAATGTCTAACTCAGTTTGCCGAAGCTCCCGGAAAGGCCCAAAGGGAAGGTAGTAGAGCCAAGGGCAGATGTTGACCAGGATCATGTAGCTGTTCACGCTCAGCTCCAGGGCGCGGGCCATGTTCTTCAGCATCGTCTTGAACTCATCATCTTCATAGTTGAAACGCTTGCCAAAGGCCATGGAACAGATAACATTGGATACCGCGTTGCGAATGATTGGGAAGGGATTAAATGAATCCTTTCCATGCTTCAGCATTTCCGCCTTTATGAAGTTCAGCTCCTCAATGATTTTAGGCTCTAAGCTGTGTCTCCCTACTCCAAAATGACGCAGTGTTGAGAGAGAGAATTTCCTCTGTTGCTTCCAGATAGGGCCATAAGGTGCAAAAATAACACCTGAAAAAAAAAAGGAGAGTCTGAAATCAACATGCCCAATTTTCAATAAGAGATAGTTAGACAGGCCTGCAATCCAAGAGCCAGAAGAGAAAGAAATGATACACAGCAAATCTCTGCCAAGCACTTGACTAGGAGCCAAAGGAAAAAAAAAAAGGTTCTTTAAAATAGCTTTTGGAAATCTTGTCCCTCCTTTTCCTTATTACTAAAATGAATATTCAAGTTACATCACTAGTTTCATTAGACTTTGCAAGACACAAATAGATGGAGAAGACGGAACTGTTAGTCTGGGACATATGTTAGATATAGCCTTTTCTCCTCAGTGTCCTGAGACATGAATTCCTTCAGCAAAGCACAACAGAAGACATTAAAACACAAACTTATTTGCATTTTTTTCCCTTCATGTTATACAAATTTCTCAATACTTTTTGCAACTGTTTCTATAACAAGCGAGCTTTAGCTTTAAGTTGTAATAAAAATACAGGATATTCACACTGTGAGAAAACTGGGAAGGTGAAGACAGGTTCAGAGGCACTTGGCAAAACCCTGTTTGATTAGCATCTCAACAGTTTTGACACCCCTAGGCACTTATTCTGCATGACTGTGTCATTATGAAACACCATTTAAATTAAATCCCTATTACTCACTTACAAACAGAAACATCTCTTATGTTGAATTAAAAGACCACATCAAAGACACCACAGTGTAACAAATATACAACCTGCAATTTCTAAGGTACTCCACAGATAAGCTGAGAAAGTTCAGTCATCAAACATGACCTACTTCTGGATTTGCTCTTCTAGTAAAATGATACTATCTTTTTCTGGAAACAAAGTTACTTTGTAAAAGTAACATCAATTCTTCTATCAGCTGCAAACCTTAATGTTCAATTTAAAAGGAGAAATGGCCATAAAAAATTGAAGTAGTATGTAAGTACTGGAATATGCACCATGTTTCATTACTTAACATTATCTACATTTCTATTACAAGCTAATGTTCCTAATAACCCCTAATGCTGAAAGAATATAAATACAAGACTAGCTTTATATGTCCTAAACAAGAAGATTAGGAAGAGTCAGAAAAAGCTTAGAATCAGCTGAATTTCATCTCCTCTGCATGAAGACATTCCTCAGGCAATCTATTCAAATGCCCACTTCCTGGCTCTTCAGAAACAGAACCAAAAACTTTCCAGATTTCCTCTCTCAACTGTTTCCTGTTAGCACTGGTGTCCTCAGGTAGGTTAAGTGAAAAAACAGGAGTGTTTGGGGCTAAAATTGGCCAAGAACCAACTTGGGTTTCCAGGGTTTGTGGCTGGGATGTGCAAGAAACATGGATTTCTTGGAACAAAACAAAGTTATCACTGTTTCTATCTCAAAATAAATATCTCCAAAACATCCACAATCTCTTCCCTTTTTTGTTGTTAGGAAAATGAGGTTTAGGATCCAAATACCTTCATAAAAGAAAACAGACCTCCTGTCTTGAATGTAAAAGAGACTCCCCTAGGCCCACAGAAAAGCTAACACCTCCCCACACCCAGTGAGCCTCTCCAGCAGTCCTGCAGAGAGCATGGGTGTTTTCTGATGTCCCCAAACTGCTGCAGAATACTAATAACTGATTTGTAAATTGGGAAAGAATAACATTGGAGACAGATCAAGGAAGAAGGACAGCACAAAGATAGAATAATAGAGGTAAGAGAAGAAAGCAAACTCTCAACTGCATTCCAACCAAGCTACAATAATGGAATAGTCCTTTGCTGACTTCAAAGAAAATCTGCCTGCCCTAAAAAGCCAAGTTGCTCAGCACAGATATCTCTACTCTTAAAAAAAAAACAAACCCAAACAACGAAAACAACCTCCCCTGCAAACAAATTAAAGCAAAACAAAAACAAACAAACAACAACAAAAAATCACTGAAGGAAATACAATAATAAATTCTGAAGCAAAAATAACCAAGGCTTCATGCTCACTACAGACGCCTAATTTCTATGAAATGATAATGAAACCCTTTCAATATAACCAACAAACTCACAAAAGCAGAGAGCTCATTTTATTCCCTCTTTCTATACAAAAAAAATCCTCACAAGATGCAAGGTCTGGCAAAGGCTTACTTAGTCCCCTGCCTCCCCCCAGTTTTTACTGCTAGCTCTTGTGTTGCTACAATACTGGGACCATTGACAAACACAGCAGTCATGACATTTAATAACATTCAACTTGTGTACTGTCAGACTTTCACATCTGGATATGCACAGGGCAAGGCTATAAAGGCAGACAACCACCCAGACTCCATGTACTCTGCAGATTCAGTCTTTGCTACCTCTAGTAGCTATAGAATACAAAAAACGAAAACACTAAAATCAGACCACAGAAATCTCTTTTTTCTCCCCAGTCATTTCTCTTTCTGCAGACATATGTGCAGAAGCTTTTAATTAAGAATTTACTTCTACCTTCTCCCTTAAGTTCTTATAGCAGCTTCTGTCCATCCAAGAAGGCCTCCCTCCTTTGCTAATCAAGTTGCTGAAATGTAGTATTTGCCATTTCTGATCCTTCCACTTGCTGCACCAGGTAACACAAGCCCTATATAACAGCTGGTGATGTTTTATGAACAACTGGGCAGCCCTGATGCAGCAGTCCTCATGCCTGAGGCCACAGCTCTGCCACAGCTATGGTGACCCTACAGATAAAACCAAACCTAGAGCAACACAGTGTCCCTGCACAACACAGGCACTGTCCCTGGGCTTGGCTGCTGCACGCTCTGTCCATGGACAAGAGGCTCCTGGTACTTTCAACTCTCCTGGAGCACCCATTGGTGGAAGCTGCCAACTGCCCTGGCTACTCTTTGCTTCACCATATTCAAAAAAGTCTGACAGAGATCAAGAAACATATGAAATTCATGGCATTCGAGGCAAAAGAAATCTACCATAAGCCTGAACATGAGGTTTTACAGCACTGGTAAAATTATATAACTCCTCTTCCCCTTTCCTCCTCCAGTTCTTGCTAAAGCATTGTACCTAAAAATACTCACACATAATAACAACGCGCCAGTAAGATCTGTCTTGGACCAATACCGTTAAACCAACATAATTCGTAATTTATTTTTTTATTCTCTAAACTGATTTCAGCAATGGTACCTGATAGCATTTCAATAGACACGATCTAGGTCCCTCGCTTTCTTCTTCTCTTTACTAGGGCAATTCTGGTATAGGGAAAAAAAAAAAAAGAGATAAATGTTTCAGGCACTTAAAAAATAGATTTCCCTAGCCTTGGGGAAAAAAAAAAAAAAGCTAAGTTTCACAACAAGCTAGCACACTAACAAACCTTCTGGGGTACACCTCCTAAACTGAAAAAGGGTAAATAGATTTCCATAAACACTGAGATCTTTAATGACCTAAAAACTAAACATAAAGAAATTCTATCTGCAGTATTGCCAGCATGTGTTCAAACTCTTCATGCCTTTTTCTTGCAAAAAGCTGGTAACTCTTCCTTGAACTCTTAAAAAAAGAAGTGAAAACCAAACTCAAATATGCTCAGTAAGTTTTGACAAGCAGAATAACACATTTGCAAACATCTCAGCAACAGTAGCTTGCACACAGGCAGCGCGGACTGGGCAGCCATGGGACTCCACAGAAGCTACCTTGGTTAAGAAGTGGGGGAGTGCTCAGTTTCGTGCCACTGCCCAAGTACTTGAAATTCCTTCTCCTCACAACAGTCAAAATCAGAAATCCCCCGGGTGACAAACCAGCCAATCACAGAATCAACGAGGTTGGAAAAGACTTCTGAGGTTGATTCTAACCCATGACCACACATCACCTTGTCAACTGGACCGTGGCACTGAGTACCACATCCAGCCTTTCCTTAAACACCTCCAGGGACAGTGATTCCACCATCTCCCTGTGCAGTCCATTCCACTAGCAAATTATTCCTTCTGTGAAGAAATTCCTCCTAATGCCCAACCTAAACTTCCCCCTGAGGCCATCTCCTCTTGTCCTATCACTTATTACCCAGGAAACCGATCCCCTCCTGGCTACAAGCCCTTTTCAGGGAGTTGTAGAGAGAGATAAGGTCTCCCCTGAGCCTCCTCTTCTTTAGTCTAAACCACCCCAGCCCCCTCAGCCGCTCCTCAGTCCCTTTACTGTACACAGAGCTAAAGGGATCAGGCATTTCAGTCGCCCAGAGGTGCTCTGTGTTGCACGGTACAGCACTGCCAGCTTCGAAGGGATGCTGCACCTCAAGGCAGGGCGAGTTTCTCTCGAGTGCTTTCTGTCAGCAGCAGGGCGAGGGACACACGCGAGAAGCAAAAAGCAAGTAAATAGTTCAGTCCACAATTCGTGGGTGTTTAATTTCGGGAGAGCAGCCAGGGTCCCGAGCAGCTCCCGCTCGGTATCGCTCCTAAGCATCACCCTGGGCCATCACCGCGAGTGCGGCAGCTCCCCGAGCGGGACTCGGGGCGCGCCCGGGCTCTTACCCTTGTGGTGGGTGATCATGAGGACTATGGGCACGGAGGGCCGGTCGCTGAACACCTCCGCCTTCTGCACCAGCGCCTCCCGCACCGCCCCGAAGGTATTGAGGATGATGAAGGGGCGGCTGCCCACGAAGAGCCGGAAGACGCTGCCGTACATCTTGGTGAGGCCGGTGAGGAAGACATGGGGCGAGAAGACGGGGGAGAGCCGGTCGCCCTTCACCTCCACCGCCCACCTGCGCAGCAGCGGAGGCGGCAGAAGGGCGAAGGCGAAGTTGCCCACGAGCGGCCAGGGCGCGGGGCCCGGCGGCAGCCCCGAGAGCGCCCGCGGCCGCCGCCGCGGCAGCCAG
>WEKY01002689.1:215371-256411 GCA_013390045.1 Picathartes gymnocephalus
GGGCCCCGGGGCCCCCCGCCGCAGCAGCCAGTAGCAGGCGAGCCAGCACAGGGCCAGCAGCAGCAGCTCGGTGGCCGTGGGCGGCCGCAGCAGCCACGTCCAAGCCGCCGTGCTCAGCACCGCCATCTCCGCGGGCAGCGGGAGCGGCGGCCTCGCCTCGCTGCCGGCGCGTAGCGGTTTAAGATGGCGGGGGCGGGCGGGAGGCGAGGCCGGCGGCGCCCTGACCCCGTCCCGCCGGGCCTGTGGGCGGGGAGCGGGACACAGCCCGAGTTTATAAAGGATTAAACAGAAGCAGACAAGTCCAGCTCTTGTAAAAAAACCACAACAGCAACAAAAAAGTGAGCGCCCCCCTCCACAGGACTTGCTTTCAAATGCTCCTTACGCAAACAGCTATTTTTTTAGCGGTTTAGGAGGGAAGGAAATACAGATGATCCTTCTTCCCCGTTCCCAAACATAAAAAACTGGCAGTTCGAGGTAATACACCGAACTCTTCTGTTTTCAGAGCCAAGGACTAACCTAGAACCATTTCCCAGCTCTACGTTCCCCCACTGCTTGGCAAATGCAGAAAAGCAGAGAGGCGTTGAAGAGGGGGAATTAAATTTTAGAGGAAAAAGGACGTGTAGCTCTCTCCCTTTCCCTCTAATAAAAATAGTAATAAAAACCCCCAAACACACACACACATCCCAATCCCACCCACAACGGGTTTCGAGGGTAACTTCTCCCTCCCTGTAGTATACACCTTAGTGCACATTTTCCAGCTGTATAAAATTTATCCGCTAGAGAGGTAATTGGATGTTGAAAAGTGCCACTGTCTGGTCCTCCCAATAATTTGCTGCAGCATCAGTGGGTTTAGTAAGTGCTCTTGATATCCCCTCAGTAACAGAGAAAAACATTCATGTTCTGCCCACAGTGCTCCTTCTTTAAAGTAATCCCCCCAAAATAAAAAAAATGCAGAGAATAAAGGGTGCTTATGCAAAAAAAGGGTGTTGTTAAAAAAACCTGTTTTTTAAATAGTTGAACATTCAGTAAAGATAGTAACAAGTTGCTCGTAAAATAATGGCTGAACTGTATTAAAAAGGTTTTATTGCAATTATACAGAAGTTACAGCAATTTCAGAAATACATAAAGCTTTAAATGGTTAAGGTCAGTTTTCCTCTGAGCAATTAAGGCAACTGTCTCTTTAATCTAAACAGCAAGTGGACATTTTACCAGCCATGGATTAAACAAAACAGAAAAACTAAGAACAGATTTAAACTGGCAGGACAGAATGCAGCTTTTATTTTGTCCATATTTGGCAGAAATTCAGCGGCTAGTTACAATGTATACCAATAAAATGCATCTATTAGAAAAAATATATAAAAACAGGTGAAAATTTAGTTGAACTAAAAATATTTTAAATCTGAGTCTCCAGAAAAGCTTAAGTTCTGTAGTGTGAAAATAAGAAGCTAAGGTATTCAGCACAGCTGAAACAGATTACTGTGTTTTTGCCTGTTTTCTTTGTACAAGAGTAATCTAGCCTCACTTCCTTCTCAGTCTAGTCAAGAAGCTGAATCAGATTTAAAAAAATGCCTTCCTTCCCTATGTATGCAGTTGAAAGATTGGTTTCAGTGGCATATGGCCAATTCCAGGGTGTCCAGAGATTAAATTCCATATTAATTTTGATAAAAATTATATTAATTTCAAAATTTTAAATGATAAAATGTAACTTTTGCTGTAACACACCAGTACATAAGTGGATGTTTCAAATTAATAGTTATTGCAACATTAAAATCAATTTTTCCAATTTAAATTAGAACAAAAGTGCCTCTTTTCAAAGCATGGAATTAACAGCAAAACATATCCAAGTACTTTACTAACATTCTACACACCCCAAATAACTACATATACAAGTTTTAGCACTATAGTGCTTTCCATGGAAATTATTTCTCATCAGTCCTAGCATCAGTGTAAGTAAAAACCACATCCCCTTTAATTCTGCACTTAAGGGAAAACCATTCTTCAAACTCTTTTACCCCAAACTGAGGAATCAAAGCATTTGGTGACTTCACTTTTAACAGGTGAAAAAACAACTCCATCTAACAAGCAAACAAAAATCCCCACCAGAGTAGACTTACGAAAACAAGCATTAAAAATAGAATAGTTCAAAGGAATTAATTTTTCCCCAAGTTATAGAGTTAAGGCCCAAGCAGAAGCATTGGAAGTTTAATTATTACAGTAAACTCTCAAAAGCAACATAATATCCTTCTCTCAAACTTTATCTTAAATATTTGAATCCTGTCAGCACTTAGGACTGTTGACTAGCTGTTCTCTGCAGCTGCTGACTTAGCACACATCCTCTTCAAGTATGGGCTGTGGTTTTACATGCTTTACTTGAACTTGCAGGCAAATTTTGGATTTTTATTTCCACAGGCACTTTATTAATAAAAAACACTCTCCTTGTCAAAAGCACATTGAAAATATTTGAAAGTTCTGAGTTACACTAGTGCACTGAAACATGGTTTTGTAACACAGCAGATGCTAAAGCTAAAAAAACCCCACATTTGGACAAGTGCATGTCATACACTTGCAAAGGTTTTGTTTTTGCAGGGCATTGAAACACACAGCCATTTGCCTCAGTATTTCCATAGATATTGCACTTTTTTTTGTCAATTAAAAAAAATACAGTCCATTTTCTCTGAAGCATCTAGTAATTAAGATGGGAAAATTATATTTCAGTGTGGCTTAGGACTATGATGGACGACTTTGTTCAATCTTTGGTTTTCCAAGTGTCCTACTATTAAAGCAGGCACTGAGACAGGTAGGAAAACAATCCAGACTATTGTTATTAGACTATCCACCTTCACACAACAAAAACCCCACCCAGCCCTGGTTTTATTCTAGATGGTGGGCTTGTTTCTGTTTTTAATTAAGTTACTCTAAACATTCTTTGCACTGACACAGAACTTCTATCAAATGGATCTCAAACAAGCCCATTTATTTCTTGAAGTACTAGGTGGAGGTGATTTCAAAGAACATATTCTAGTATATGAAGGCCAGCAACTTAGTGAACAAAACCTCAGGGTCCAACCACTTCAGAGCAGAGGAATGTGTTGCAGTGTCACCAGTGCACCTGGACATGGCACCCGCTCCACACGTTTACTTGTCCACATGAATTAAGGGCATCATGCTCATTTAAGAGCTGACTACAGCAGGATTGCCGTACCTGTCATAGGCAGATACTTTCACAATTGCAAGCTGACAAAAACTAAAGGCTTGGTATTCTATGTGGATACAAAGTGTAGGTACTGCTGCCCAAAAATGCCTCTCAGACCTGGAAGTGCGCTGTCCCTTGTATACAAAATCACAACCAAAGGCAGAGGGGGAAGCCAACAACAGCTTTGCAACAGAAAGCACACAATAGTTTTTCATCTTAAGCTTGCAAAGCTCTCAAAGCAAGCTAGAAAATTACTTTGCAGTCTCACAATCTAAACAATCTAGTTTGAGGTTTTCATGTGTTTTTCTAATGTCCTACCATGAACTGCCTTGATAATTATGTTGTTTCACTTCTGTTCTTTAGATACAGTTACATGGTCATATCCATCACAAGTTGTTTGGGTTTGTTTAAAGTTTCAGTAAAATATACATCTACACTGCATAATCAGGGTCTCTTCCTAATACAGCTTTGTCCAGTTCACATCCTCTCCCTCAGTCTCCAAGGCTTCAACAGTGATGATGAAACCAGGGAATGTCTTTCTTTATACTACTAGCCTGTCCCTTAACCCTACCTAGTACAATTCTTACATTTTAGACTGTTTCAAAAGATCAGCTATCCCAAAGTGTATGCAAATTTAGAGTTGGACATGTAATTTTGAACAATATGCACTCCTCACATTTTCCTGCATAAATACCTTTTTTTTTTTTTGCAGTTTTTATATAAAACAGAAAAAGAAAAGGGTTGTATTTATATAAAAAGCATTTGGAACAGGCTTAAAATGTAGAGCAACTTTGTTTTATTGAAAAGGTGTCCCAACAGCTTTCCTTAGTGTTCATGTGTAATAAGAGAATACCAGCTCTTAATAATACTTGAGATTATTAGCACCATAAATGGATATAAGTTTTTTTGATTTTTAAAGATGCGGGTAGTCATGTAAATAGTCCAGCTGTATTCATTAGTACAGAGGCTGATCATAAAAATTTCAACTTGTATGTGCCAAGTAAACCACAAAGGACAATCTCTTTAACATGTTTTCACCAAATTCACAATAGACGGTGAAGTGATCATGATAGACAGCACCTTTGGAAAGAAGCTTCAAGATGCTCCAGTTATTGCTTTTTTCAAAGTACAGCTAGTGCAATAGTTGGTTTTGGTTTGGGTTTTTTTAACACAGTGAACAGATTGCAACACAAATCCCAAGTCTAGCTATAGCATCTCTTGCATGTATACAGCAAACCGTAACACTCAGTTACCTAACCAAGTATCAGCTATAAAATGTCCTCCTGAAAGTTCTACAACGTAAAAGCCAACCCTTGATAATTGTGAAGAGTTTATGTGAAAATGACACCCAGTTTGCAAAGATCAGTAGAAACTACAGCACCAAAGGTCTCTCAATTTGTTATTGTGATAGTCTGCTGCATGATATTTGCAGAACTGGACCTTAAAGCTACAGAACAATGCCATCTTACCAGCTTCTTATTGTGCAAGCATTACAGTGTTCTTATATTACCATGTAGGGTTCTTCAGCAGCCAACACCTTTTCTTGCCTAGTTTTTCCAGGGTTGGATATACAGCTCCAATCAACATACAGAGCTATGGATACACAGGCTCCAACCTAGGAGAAGTCATGCAAGAAAAACTGTCAGCTGACAAAGATGAAACCATCTTGCAGCCAAAGTGAGGTCCTGGGCTGTTTTTAGGGAAGTCTTGAGAGTTTTCAAAGTCACATGGCAAACATGAGAAACACAGCCATCAAACCATTATTTCTGCTTTTACTTTCAGGTTCCTTGGTATAACCTTAACCTCAAAAGCTAGCAGAACCTTTTTCACATCTCGCACATGCTCTCCTTAATCACAAACAAATGTGCTAAACATTTAAAGAGCAAGAATTGATTCCTGAAGGAAAAGAAGTATGTCCTAGCATGTCAGGTTTTGAAACTTGAAATTATTTTCAAGTGCTAATTGTGCAAAGATGTATCTGACAAGAATATCTTTTAGCTTTAGGGCTGATTATGAGGCCTTCTCCAATGTAAATCCTACTCTTCCGTATTGAGCCATTTAGAAAAGACAAATAGTAGAAGAAGACACAGTTAGACAGGAGTCCAAAGCAGCATAGGCTTCAGCATAAGCAGCATTTTGAGTGGCAACAAACTATAAAAAAAGTGGAATGCAAACCCAGTTTTTACAGAAGCAACAAAGCACTGCTAAGTTACTCAAAATATAAGAGGGGTTGGAGTTTAGTAGTATCATTTAAGGTTCATACACATATACTTCAATGGTAGAGTTAAAAGTAAGCAGGGAGATAAATTTCTTCTTGATATTCTCAGCACTCCTACTGTCTTCAATGAAAATAATAATTTAGAAAGCAAACAGTCCCACTCAAATGCTCACACACCTGAAGTGACACCTAATTGTATGTTCTGTTGAATTAGAATGCAGCGCTCTAATGACTGGTTTTACAGAGCTCTGCCTTTTCAGCCCGATTTATAGTTGTGATTTGTAAGTAACCTTCACATTTTAGCTATTGCCAGAGACCCCTCTTCACACCCATGTGCCTGCATGGTGCCTGGGCCCCAACTGCTCAAGATGCTTTTATTTCGGACTCACTTCTCACCACTTTTTCTCTTAATTAAAAAACAAATTAAAAACCCCCCAACCTCCCCCCTCAAAAGTTTTCTTCATATTTAAGCGAAGCTACTTTGTGAAAATTGATCTCAATTGGCACAAAGGAGATTCTTCCGTAGCAACTCTTTGCAGTGTTACAAATGCTAACCTCCTAAAGACCTTATTACACTCAGAGAAAATGCAAGAGCTGACATGAATATTATTTAGGCACAGCTTGAAAGAAGAGTATTTCTTCTAAAAGAAATCCATGTATAGCCACCTTAAAACACCTCAGGTACTGTATCCAAGGGATCTGCATTTTTTCCACTGACATATACCAGAACTAAAACCAGTTATGTTTAACTATACAGACAGACAGCAAATAAAGGACAAAAACTCACTCCTCATCCAGCAGAAAGACTCAGTCAACCACTACAGAATCATTTGAAAAAGTGCAAACACTAACTGTAATGGCATAATACAGCATCTTTTTTCAACTACAGTACATGTAACACTGCATGTAGCATGCAGCCAATATAATTTTAATTCAAAAAATCACACACTGTTCCTCCCAGTAAGAAGTGGTCTGCCCTCTACCTAGTTTGCATCTTAAAGGTTAATACACAGCCAAGAGCCACAGAAAACAAACAGCTAGCTATTTGCTAAACTCCAAGTCCTTTGCAATTAAAACATTTTCACTGAAAACAAGTCAAACCTTTGTGGGTTTTTAATCACTGATTTAGAGTAAAAGAGAAGGCATCCTCCACACCAGTATTCCAGATACACATTAGAGACTGCACAGTATCATTACTTCACCTTTAAACATCATTCAGGCATTGAGTGTTAAGAAAGATGAGTTCAGAACTAGAACATTTTCCTGCAATGCATGAGCTACCTGTATATAGCCTGCCATTCTTATGTGCAGCTTTCTAGGTTAATAATTTAATCATATGGTTAAATCCATGGAAACTGAAGCCAACTAGAAAAAAGCTCCAGTATGTTTTAAGCATTGCAGCACTTTGTTCTTGTTTTAGAAACTATTAGTGACAGCTTGAAGGAACAACTTACAAAAAACTGCCAACAATATTTAAGTACTTTAATCTCCAAGCATCTCTTACTGAGATAGAATATAAAAACAAAACCTAAGTTATGGATAAGAGCCAGCACAGATACACAGCTGTACTGCAGAATGATGTGCTTCATACTGCTGCTTCCTTATAGGTCTGAGGTTTTTTCTGCAGAACTATTACACAATTTAAATCTACGCTTCTTAGAAGCTAGGTGTAGTTTTAGCTCAATTTAATGCAAAAAGCAATACATGATCACCATCTACTTCCGCATTTCATCTTCCTTCCTTTTCCTTATAAATACTAGAACAAATGCCTTTGTCACTTTCTCTGTTTCAGAGCACTTCTATCTAGATTCTAAGAAGCATCATAAAGTGGCACATGAAAGCTTACTTATAAGCAAAGTTCCCTCAGTGGCATGCTAGGATATTTTTCTCATGTGCACTTAAGCAGCAACTCTCATTTGAATGATGCCTAACAGGAGTATTTACTTCTAAGTTCCCTCTTCTCAGTAACTGAATTTAAGACATTGATTTTACAATGCCTGGAATAGAACATTTAAATACAGAAGTGTTCAATCTTACAGTATCACACTAATTGTGTGCCCATATAAGAGTTCTAGGTAAGTCCAGAATATGTATATTATAAAAATATCAAGATGACAATGGAGCTTTACAACTATTAGATTTGCCAGTAAGGCAAAATGGTTCCAGTCCATCTGACAGCTTGGACCCATTTTCAAAATTACTCCATGAATCTTGAAGATTCAAGGTTTATGCACTAAAAAAAAAAAAAAAAACAAAACAAAAAACAAACCACCAAAAAACCACCACCAACAAAAAAAAAACCACCACCAACAAAAAAAAACCACTAACAAAGAACAAAAAAATCCCCACAAACAAACATAAAACCAACAAAGAGCTATGGGAAAGTTCATTTAAAATTAATGGAAAGACTTCACTTTGCACTGATGTCTAAAAATCACATCTACTGAAATGAGAAAAAGGATTTGGGTTAATACCAAACAACTTAGGATAAACTGTCTAGCCAGATACTACTGATAGGAGAAAGCCAGAGATTGAAGATATTCTGATTTAGAAGCTTGGGAAGTGGATTTGCAAAAATCCAATTAAGAGAGTGGTCTCACATCTTTTAAGACTTCCCAGTTCTGTCTCTGTTACTGAGCTTTATTTCTCTATTACATGAAGGCAGGGTATTTTAACAAACCTTTCTTAAGTTTCCTTCTCTCTCCACTGTTCTTTTTAAGGAGGGCAGCAAATCCAGTACTAGGGTTCTGGATACACATAGCAATGTTTAGCACAGTTGTTTTTGCTACTACGCCACCTGTGGCGATCCTTCCGAGGAAACGGCAGCGAAAGATGACTAACATTTAGTACCATTTACATCCACATGGGAGTGCTAAGCACGTACCAAAAAAGTGTCCGTTTACAGTGCTTTCAAGCAGACAATCATTTCTGGCATTAGAAGTAAGCATCTCTAGCATGACCACTTAACAGAACATTTCTTTAAATGCTCAAGTTAACATTTTAAACCCAGATTTAAACTTCCATTAGGCATTTTAAGAAAGTCCATCAGAATTTAAGTCATACTGACAGGTCAGGTGTACAAGTGTAGTGGTTTTTTATTAAGGGTCTGTAAAGTTCAACATGTAAATGCTCTTCAGATGAGAGGAGCATGATAGAGGGGCAGCTCATGTGACATCTGAGGAATATTACGGCAACTAGGAAAAAATAATTAGTGACGCACTGCAAAGCATTGGGCATATACAGA
Source organism: Picathartes gymnocephalus (assembly GCA_013390045.1). Taxonomy (NCBI): domain Eukaryota; kingdom Metazoa; phylum Chordata; class Aves; order Passeriformes; family Picathartidae; genus Picathartes; species Picathartes gymnocephalus. The sequence goes on from WEKY01002689.1 coordinate 224,027, forward strand.
CCAAATAATATACTGATCCCTCTATTGCAGGCCTAAGCAAAGTCCAAGTTTCTCCTTTTTACCTGCTGCAATCTCTTGCCTCTTAGGATAAAACTATACTTTAAGCTTCGTGGCATTGGTACACAACAATCACCAAGATCTTAAAGTCTGTAATTTTTATGTAGCAGCTGTAGTTCGTACTGGGTAAACTACTACAGCAGTAGGAACTAGAATATACCATTACTTACCTCATTTTATCACCTTACATATAGATCTAAAGAGTCTTCAAATACAGCTATATCATCCAATTTTGTAAAAGCAATTAAAAGCTATTGAGAGCATAGAGAACTGGGGCTTTCTGCTAATTAAACAAACACACACATACCCCTCAGAGCTTTCATACATTGGATAAACATTAAGCACTTAAGGGAGGACTAACCCAGAACAGGAATCAAGTATTTTGAGCTAGAACTGCTACTTAAACTTTCCTTTTCTATTACAACAGAAGTCTCTATCAAACTCAGCAGTAGAATGAAAGCTCACACAGCTCAACAAAAACAGTCTTTACTTGGTTCTATTTCATCACTTTCACATTTTTTTCTTTCAGAAACAGGAGTAAGTGTAAAAAACCTCAAACACATCATCCTGCATGAAGAAAGCCTGCTTTGCAGATCTAGTACAGAAATCCCACTGAAGCATGGTGGTAGTGATGCAGACAATTAGATATCTAGACTATCAAAGAGTTTATTTTTCAGCCACCAGATGCAAACCACTGCTTAAGCTCCTCAGATAATGCTTTTCATCATGCTATTTTCAAGGCACGGTGACCACTAATGAAATTCATTCTACTAGAAGTGGCTTAACATGACCATATTTGAGGTATCACAAAGCTTAAAATTTAGCTTAAATGATGATCTATGAAGTAGTACTGATATAACAAGTATCTTGGGACACCTACTGACTGGTATTGAGAAGATTCATTTGTATGATAAGAGAAAAAGGATTCAAAAGTGTTTTGATACCGGCATTTTAGCTGTTCAAGGTCTGTTAGAAGCAAGCAAATGAAAGTACAGATATGCCCATAAACACACAACTTCAGGGGCATATTATCAGTCTAACCTCATAACAAACCCAAACATCAGCAGAATTTCCTTCTTAGCTAAGTTTTTCCACGGATGTATTGAAAGGAACACTTTTTATTGTATTATTTTGATAATGTATGGAAATATATGAAATGCACATCAAAAATATTCTCATTTACAACTCAGAGCAATGATCCCCTTAACTGAAAAAGATTCTATTTGAATACTCTGTATTTAATTTTATAACTTTAACTGGACTTTTAAAAAACAATTTGTAATTATTTAAATTGTGTTCACACTTGTCACTCAGTTCAAGACATTCTTAAAATATGCAGCATTTTGTTTATATTAGTATCACCTCAACACTTAATACAGTTTTCTCTTTTCATTGGGTTTTACTGAAGATCTGAGAATAATAGAGTTAACTGCAGAAATTAATACAGAATATAAATGGCTAAACATGGTATGCTAATTTTCTACTTTGCTTTCACAACAATACAAAACAACATACCAACAAGAAACAGATAGCTGTTAATCTGTGATTTTGTTACACGTTTACCCCATGGAAATTTCCCACATTCTCAGCCAACTTGTTAAAATAGCCATTCTAGCTGGACTGAAGCCCTGGCGAAAAAAAAAAAGGGACTCTACATTTGAGTTCTACCACAGCGTTATTTAATATGAAATTATTTCAGGTTGTAATTGAAGAAATGCTGCTGCTGTAGATATTTCACCTTAGCACTTTTTTGTTTGGTTGTTTTTTTTTTAAGTAAGTCACAGAAACACATGTCAAGAGGTAAAAGACAAAAAAGGAAATTTAATGGAGAACTATGGATCCCAAGCAAACCTGCTAAATAGCTTCATCGAGAGACTACTATTAAAATAAAGATTTATTTTAAATGTAGCTCCATTTGGACCTTGCATTCCTCAAGCAGGTGAGAGCTGTATAACTTTTGCCTGTATCCAGAAATCTATGATCACTCTTCCCAGTATATAATTTTGTTTAAGGTGTGTGCTTTTGTGTATATATGCATCTATATACACTGACAGGCACTGTATAGCTATATACACAAGGCCAGCTGCAATTCAAGATTTAGATGTTGAAACTGTGTCCCTTATTAAAAATAAAATTTTAGGCTCTTTGAGCTCCAATGTTAGCAGCTATTTCTAATTTGCAAATTCATCAGGTAGCACAACTGTTTAAATATAAAATTACTAATAAAAAAGTAAAAATTGGTATATAGTAGAATACATGGGAGTTAATGGTGGTAAGTAGTATTTCAGGGTCATAAGATATTCATACCCACAGTGTAAGAAAGTCAGACTCGCTTCCAGCTGTACCATTTACACAAAGGCCTTACCTTCATTAGCAACAATAATGCAACACACCACTTCCCACAATTGTGGGTTTTTTTTATACACCTCAATGCGCCAATATCGTGCCTTCACATTTTAGCATGTTTTTGCCCTTAAGCACTCCGGAGCTCTGAAGATGAGACTTTTGGGTGCTTCTGTGGATGAGTGATAGTAATTGAAGTGTTACTGTGGTCTTTGGCACCTCTATCTCATTAATAAACAAAGTCCTGCTCCATCTTTTCTTTAATAAAAAAAATCCCATCTATGGTGCATTTCATTAGCACTGAAGAGTAGAATAGGTCTTTACAGCCTGATGAGAGGAAAACATCTGAAATGGCAATATATGTGTCTACAATTGTCTTTCCATCAATTACACAGAAGTTTGGCCCACTTCTTCAGTTGGAGTCCTCTTAAGAACTTTGGTTACAGCATTAATGTTTTGGTAAAAAAAAATCAAAAATGAAAAAACCAGAGCAGATGCTTTCATTTTCTTCAGGTAGATTTTTCATTGTCCTCTCCTGTCTTCTGAACCCGTGAATACTTCTTGCACGAAGATTTGAAGCAGCTGGGAGGCCAAGATATTGGCCAGGAAAAACTGCAAGGAACAGAGCCTTGCACATTCTTCTCGAAGAAATAAAATATTGGATACCACCATGCTCGAGAGAGAAAATTCATCTGCGAAGACACCTTTAAAGTCTGTATCGGCACAAGCATGTAAAGAGGAAAAGGGAACTGTCAGTTTAAAGGCTTATAATCAATTACACTGAGTCAAGACAATAGCAAAAATGCATTTGCATGCATTTCTGCAAAGACAGTGAGTATTTAGCCTAGAAAACACAGAATTGCGATAGTCTTTATAGTCCAAATGCATACTACAAACTGAGCATCTTTACCACAAAGGGATGCTTTATTGCTGTGCAAGATTTGGGGCAACAAAGCACTCAAGTCTTTTTCAATATGAGTGCTTTTGGGCACATCATGTTTCCATTGATGACTAATAGTTGAGAATTAGATTAAATGGGTTTGAGAACTATGCTTCTACCTGAAAGTATTGTTGAAACAACAGCAGCAACCTTCAGAAAAGTGTACCTTTAATACATTTACACAAGAATTGTCACTAGAATTGTAGGACTGTCTAGGTAATTTCAGTTAGCCAGAAATTTTATTTCTCAACTACAATTTATTCATAAGCTGAGGCAAAGGAGGGCTATTCTATACATCAACTACAGCATTAAAACCTCAAAAGTTCAAAAATATTTTAAAGACAAATTAATATTATTTAGTTAAATAACAATGAAGTGAAACTCCTTGCCCATTCTGTTTAAACTTTAATATCGTTTAATATGGAACACCTATTTTTATTCTGAAATTAAGAACTAACTTCAACCTTTGGGCAATTTTAACAAATGTAGGTTACACATTGATTCTGAAGGTATTTACCACTCACCTTTTCATTAGCCATTGAGTGGTACCACCAGAAGAGCCTCGTGGTGATATAGTAGGCAATGATGACATCTACGGTATAGTGCTCGTGAGCAACCAGGATACAAATGATGCCAGCAGCACTCATCAGCCAGCAGATCAAATGATACCACCAGAAATGACGTGGTGAATCTGTGAAACAGGGAGGTGATGGGGAAAAAACACAGGAAAAAGGCATCTATGTTATTATAACAACTAACAAAAGGAAGGGGAAAAGAAAAAATTAATTTAAGGCTACTAAATTTGAAAATATAACTCATATCATGCTGGGACAAACCCCTTGCTTTGATACAGAAAACAAGACTAATGAATTATGCAAACTTACTGAGGTGTTCTTACTTTTTAAAGTGAGAACGAGATGGGTTAGTTAGTAAACACTGCCACCCATTTTCTAGTCAAATTAAATTTTCCAGTTAAAGAATTTCTAGGATTTGGGATGCAGAAGAAGAGACAGAATTGAAGCAAAACATACACTTTGGTTATTTAACTTGAGTGTATTTAATCTTTTCTTTTTACAGTCTATATTTGAATAAGCTCAAGTCTCTAGAATTGATACAACCTGAGCAGAGATCATAGATTAAACAGAAAAAGACACTCACTTTAATTATTAGGTTTTAACTAATTTGCATGAAGCCTCAGTTCTGTGGAACAAAACACACTGTACAGAAAAGGATAGTCAGTATGCAAATTTATACGCTTTAATGAAAGACTTAAAAAAGGGGAGTAAAGCTATTCAAAATGCATTTAAGCCACTTCAGTGGAAAAGCTCTCCTGTACTTCTTTCACCGTTGAAAAAATGCCCTGAGTGTCACAATGACCATTCATAACTTCTGACAGGCTAACTGGCTTCACTTCACTCACAGTGGGAGGTTTTGGCACCTCTTGCCTTGTGGGGCAATGGTCAGCCTTTACTTTCACACAATACCAGCAGAAAAGTTACTGATCTCAACAAGCCTACCCAGTAGGCTCTCAGAGGCCTGTGCCAAATAATAACTGTAGGGCCACTTTCTGGTGCAAGTGTCAAAACAAATTCTCTTAACTCTCCCCTAAACACGGCAGACAGATCTCCACCTACTGTTTTGTTTTTTAAGATAAGAAGCCAAGTAAACTCAAGAAGTTGAGGGAAACAGCACAGAACAAAACAGACACATCAAGGCTAAAAATACTAAAAATATTAATAACTATTCTGGTGAAAAAGGTGGAATGCAGAGGAATAAGTGAAAAAATGGCAGAGTATGAAAAGAAGAGAAGAACACAACAAAAACTCCACTAAGCCAGACATAAAAACCTCAGAATGCATCTTACACCAAAGATATGTTACCAAAAGAGCAAAAAAGACCACCATAAGCAGCCTCTAATTCAGAGCAATTACAGGGCTTATGCCTTAGTTCAGATAACATTTTGATCGCTATATGGGAGGTAAATAAAGGAAACCTATGCATGTCTCACAGAGCACAACTTCACCAAAATATATGCCTAACAATTAGGCAGCAGTCAAAGAGCTTATTACAAAATTTGTATGATACAATTTCTCCAATCCCTTATAGTATAAAGTATAGGAGAAACTAGCCCAGAAAATACTGGGTTGTCTTCATCTTTCCTGGTACAACTGAGTATGTGAATAGCATTAAAATGCAATGTAGCAGACCAAACAAGGCGAACAATAACTCTATTATTAGGCTATTTTCCTAATATTGCTCTGGTAATTTTGATGAGTTACAAATGCCATTGTGCCAGTAACATTCACTTCACAGGAAAGACCAAGGTCAAAGAATCATCAGACTATAATCAGAATCTTAAATTGCTGCTCAAAGAAGAACATCTCAAATCTGCAGATTTGGAGGCTATCATATTCAAGAGGTCCTTCCACGTTGTGGGTTTTTTTGTTTCAGGCAGAATGCAGTGCTGCAGCACCTTGTTCCCTCAACATTTGAATAAAAGGAAGGCATCAAAGTAATGCCTTTTTGGTTTTGGTTTTTTTTTTTTTTGGTAAGAATTACACACTTTCATGAACCAAGCTAGCATTTGCATAGTTTGAGATACAACAGTAGGAGGGAAGATTCCAATTCCAAACATGAACTGAGAAGGGAACTCTCTACTACTTATTTATGAGTGGCCAAGCTCCCAGGCTAGAAGCACTGCTTAACATATATTAGATTTCAGTCAGTGCTCAGTTCTCTAACATTTCAACAGATGCTCTGGGTGCAGCACAGAAGATTTTTCCTCTCATGTCCCAGAGCAAGGTAAAGCAAGAAGGAACCCATAACTGCATCTTCTGCACGCTTGCCAAGTTCTTATCAATTACAACAAGCATTAAGTAGGAGATTCGAGCACAAGACATCCAAAGAGCATGAATTAACTTTTCATTGCTTGCAGTAACTAATGTACAGCACACCTGAGAAATGTAACTTTGCTTCTGGGTGCAATATAAGTGTGCAATGATGTTCAAGCCACAAAATTCCCTACAGTCTCCTGCAGCTAACCTGCAGAGCTGGTGTGTATAATTACTACAGCATGTTTTATCCAAAATTCAAATAACCTGTCAACAAATGATGAAAAGGTATCTTGTTTTAACCAAGTAATAAACACAGAGATGAAAGTGATATGTTTAGCCACATTAAGCCCTTAAGTAAAGTCCATAACACTTTTAGTCAGCCTTACCACAATCCCTAGGAAGGTGATGGAACAGCTCACCCTTGAGGCTATCACTAAGCACGTGGAAGTCAAGAAGGTGATCAGGAGTAGCTAGTATGGGTTCACCACAGAGAAGTCATGCTTAACCAGCCTGATTGCCTTTAAAATCTGGACAACTGTCTGGATAGATAACAGGATGGATTGGATGTTGTCTATGTGAACTTCAAAAGCAAGGCTTCTGACACTCTCTCCCATGATATCCTCACAGGGAGGGCTGGACAATTAGTGAGGTGGACTAAGAATTGGCTAAATGACAGGGGTTGGAGGGTTTTTAATCAGTGGCACCCAAAGGTTCATACTGGGCCCAGTATTGTTTAACTTACACATCAACAACTGAGATGAGGCAGTAGAGCGCATCCACAGTAAGTCGGCTGAGGATACAAAGGTCAGAGGAGCGGTGCTATGCTGCCCTTCAGAAGATCTCACACACTGGAGGGATGGGCAGAGCAGAATCTTTTGAAACTTAGCAAGGGTAAGTCCAGGGTCCTGCACCTGGGAAGGAAGAACCTGGTCCACCAGTACAGGGTGGGGGCCAACCTGCTGGAAAGCAGCTCTGCTGGGAAGTACCTGAGGGTCCTGGTGGCCGAGTTGTCCATGAGCAGTGCCCTCACGGCCAAGAAGGGCAGAGTATCCCAGGGTGTATTAGTAAGATCATTGCCAGCAGGTTGCAGGAGGTAGTCCTGACCCTCTACTCAGCGCTGGTGAGGCACATCTAGGGTTCCAGGCTCCCTAGTACAGATGTGGAATGAGTCCAGTAGAGGGCTACAAGGATGATTAGGAAACTGGAGCATCTCTCTTATGAGAAAGAACTGAGGTAAAAAGGCCTGCTTAGCCTGGAGAAGTGTGAGAGGGGACACCAATGTCTCTAATGAATGGAAGGTGTCAAGAGGACAGAACCAGGCCCTTCTCATTGGTACCAAGCAATAGGACAAGAGCATCAGGCAGGTAATGATGCATAGGAATTTCTACCTAAATGCAAGGAAGAACATTTTTACTGTGGAGTTGATCATGCACTGGAACAGACTGCCCAGAGACACTGTTAAGTCTCCCTCACTGAAGAATATTCAAGAACTGTCTGGACACAATCTGTGCAACGTGCTTTAGAGAACTCTGCTTGAGCAGAAAGGTTGGGCTAGATAAGCTACAGTGGTCCCTTCCAACCTTAACCATTTCACTATTTTACTGCAGCCACGGTTCCATTTCTACTCAGTTTGTGTTTCAAACCCACATAAATACAGTCTGTGTACAACTGACAAGTAACTTCCAGAGAGCAGTAGTTTTACATTACTTTTGCCATTTGTTTTCCCAGTACAACGAATATGAACAAGAAAGTACATTGAAATACAATCACTTACACTCTTTGATGAATAGATAGACCAGCGTTAATACTACAGTGTGTCCACTAAACAGGAAGTCTCCACACAGGATGTGTGATCCAGTTATGGATAGACCACCACCAGAAATCAGCCGCAGGATTCTCTGTACCTTTGCCTGAGAGTCTCCGTTCAACTAGAACACCAGAAAGAAGTATAAAACAAATTTTAAGATACAGTGTAAGTGACTCAAGTAAACTTCTTGACTAAGAAGAGTCAGAGAGACAGGGATAAAAGGACAAATTATTTCCATTTTCTTTGGCTTTCTTTCACATATTCTTAAATAAGCATGCCTTTCAAAGTTGACAGTTGATAAAGATCAGTTTGGTAACACTAGCATGCTGTCTATGCTTTCCTAGGCTATTTAAAAATGTGCATTGTATGAGAATGAGATGCAGAATATACTGAAAAGGTAAACATTAAAAATTTGTAAGGCCAGACCTCTCATGACAGCAGTTGATAGACTGAATGAAACCCACTCAAAACTGGTATGACCCTGCATAACAATTTTCTTATTCTGTTCAGAGCTGACCAACGTTTCTACTGAGTACAAACCTCAAACTCGCTTCATTTTAGATTTAGTTACAAACTCAGTCAGGACTTAACTCGTATTTTGAGGATGTACATTTTTAAAGCATTTATTAGGACCAGCTTTTGATTTCTCATAGATACTAGGCACTTTTATCTAGCTGTTTTAAATTAACTCTAGAAAATACAACAAGAGAAATAGATAACTGTTTTCCATAATCAGAAAGATATTCAGATATGACAAAAAAAAAATCCAGAAGAATTATCAAGTGTTTTTCCAGAGTTCAAGTAACTCATCCTGGTTTAATGCTAATAAAATGCACTTTCAGCAGAGACATTCGCATTTTCCTTTGCTTACCTCTTCGCACTCCTCAATACACAGTCTACTACATAGTAATTCCCCAAGTTATCAGGACAAGACCATTCAATCTCTACAATAGTAGCAGTTAAATAAAGCATTTTCAAACAGACAGTGATTCATAAGGAAAGTAATTCATCCACTATATCCCTAAGTTTTCTCAGTGTAGAAGACAATAGCCACGATGCTGAAACGCAAGACTGGAGATCCTATCCAGGAGATGACAAATTTATCCCCCCACTAAACTGGCTATACTTTTTCAGTACAGCAAAGACAATAGAGTTTGTTCCAAGAAATTTTAAGTCTACAATCTTTTATTAGTAACTTAAAGTGGGAGTAACAACACCTTTATGTCACCACTTAACTGCAATGTCATTACGTTTTTAAAATTTTTTGTATTAGCACATCCAAGTTTCTGTATCAGTTCATTTACACAGCTGAACTTGTTTAAGTCACATTCCTATACATTTTGCAGGCTGGAAGCAGAGGCAGGCAGCTGACTTCAGGGATTGCAATAGTTCTTAACTAAGTAGTGTGAGAAACTAGGCAAAGGACCAACTGTGGGGATTTTAAAGGATACAGCAACACAAGCTTGAATATCAGCCTATGAATTACAGTACTGACCTTGGTATCCTACCATTTAAGAAGAAATATTGCTGGAGTATTAAAAGTGATTAGCTTGAGTCTCAGAAGCAAGTTGATTGATTTAGTAGCAGCACTATTTCAACCTAAGATGTTCTGAAAGGAAGCACCCAATTGCATCAACAACTTGAGCCTTTTTCTGTTATCACTCAAGTTTTGGTTTATCACTACCTATATTTCTGAAGGCATCAAATGAAAGTAATTTGTGTTATTTAGTAATACCCAAAACATTATCTTCTATTTGTTCTAAGGAGTCATCAGGACCCATGCAGAGAGTAAGGCAAAAAGCAGGAGGCAAAGGCTCTTACCTTTGGTGCACACTGAAAATGCATTCCTGGCACAGGTAAGGTGGTAACGTACATGGTAATACAGCGGTACAGATACAAAGTTCCTATTATAAAAAAGAACCTGCGTCCCACTATTGATCTGCAAGTAAGGAAAGGGGGGAATCGATTGAGTACAAAGTTTACATGCAGGACATATAACAGTTACGGAGCTCTAGCTTGATTAGATAGCTAAATCCTTGGAATGAAAGAGCAACTCCACCCCAGCTCTTCACCATACACGTCTCTGAATTCAATATCAAAAACGTCCTCCTTCGGCTTTTAGTCTTGTTAGCTCCTTATAGTGTAAAGCTCCTACAAATTCACTGTGGCCTCAGTCCAACTTATAGGCACAGTCAGGCCATTTTCCTTAATTCATTGACATTTTCTTTTTAGTCCAATTCTATAACTACATTCTTGACTTAAATATATACAGTTTAAGGAAATGAAGACACAAGAGAAAACTTCTATCTAGATGTAGAGGACAGTGGGTTCTTCCTCACATTTGGATGAGATTTTCTTACATCATCATGATTTCCTTGGTTTAAACATCCCCTCATCAGTAAACACACTTCGAAAAGCCCAATCTCAGAATAAATTTGACTAGTACAACATAGATGTCAGAAATTCAGAATTAAAAAACATTACTCAATAATCAGAAAATCTGTATTTCCATATCTGGCATAGACACTAGAACATTTTGTAAACGGGCCACCCCTTTGTTATTTTCCTGCCAGCCCTATGCAATAGTATTGTTACAGATTTTACTGTATGATTTCATCTACCCAAAGTGAGCAATACAAATATACAAAGAAAAAGATACTGCTAACTTACTTGTATCTAAGGAACAACCACTGGAATATCCATAATCCAAGTAGTATCATTCCATTTATTTCTGATACAGAAAAAGCCCATTTCACACGATCAATGTAATCAAAAAATTTGTCAGGCAAGGGGGGGCTTAGCTCCTTTGGAGGTACTCTCTCATGGACCACAGTGATCATGACAGTTGTTAAAATCAAGTTGAAGAGAGCATAGACAAAGGCAATGCCTGTTTTCCACCACTCCAGAGGAAATTTGTTCCTAGATTCAGCAGGCATAGCAATCTGGATGTAATCGGGATACTTCTTTGCTGTTTTTCGCAAGCCATTAGACAAGCCCTTTGGTTTGCTAGTGCCATTTTTGTTCTCTTCACTGACTGAGAGAGTAGGTCGTGAGTAGCCATTGGAAGTCTCATTTGGCTGACTCTCCATATGCTCTTCAAGCTTTGCTGTCTCAATGGTATTCATTTCCAAGCTGTATGTCCAAAGCAGGTTTATTAGCGATCAATTTCTGGGCTCTCTGAACTCTGTTATTCCTCAAAGTCCAGTGTACTTGTTCCTGATGACTTCTGTAGAACTCTAAAATGTGCCCATTGTGCTTTCAAAGGAATTTGTGAAGACAAGTTTTTCTTCTAGAGCTGAATCGTCTGCAAGAAAACCCCAAAACAGATACTGAGGGCCTTCATAACTAGTAAAGTGACAGTGCACAAAATATTCTCAGAACAGGCATTTTTAAGTTCCATCCAAGCCTACTTACACACACAGTCAAAAGGCAAAGTAGAGGCAGATCATTACTCTGAAATAATTCAAGCCAACTCTTACTGAGTAACTTGATAAATCTCCTGTAAGTTTAAGAACTAGTACCAACTTAGGCTCTGGTTTTTTTAAAGGACAAGATGTACAGACTAATGATCATGACATCACCTGCTTTATCAGTTATCAGAATTAAAACTAACTCATATTTGCAGTATCATTGAATTTTACTGCTTAGAAATATTCCATACAAAATATCCTTGTTTAGACCATAGGGTTGCTACAGATATTAATATCGGTTGTCCATATAGATCAGACAAATCATCTTAGTTCAGGTGATGGGACAAAAAACAGAGGGGCACTACAGAATTCAATTTTGTAAGGCATAAATTAATTTAGATTCATTGAGAAAACCTACTCAATAGATAACTCTGTGAAATTTCATTAGATCTAAATGAGTATTCCATCAAGTCAAAAATGTGCTTATATAGCCATTATAATACCCACTAAATGTCTGAAATCCCAGATAACTGAGAAACACACCCCTGGATTAGAGTCTTTGTTATGGTACACTATACACAGAACAGATGACAAATGAATGTGTGTTTGTCCTTTAGCTACTTTAAAAAAAAAATCTATTTAGATGGTTTTTTAAACAGGAACAAATAGAAAGAGTCATCATTACTCAGGATATATTTCAGGCTGCATTTGTTAATTCATAAAAGCTTTGTAAGCTAAAAAAACAGGTAAGTGCATATGTTTTGTAACAACATTTTCTACAAGGAGAAAAGAATGAAGTTCATCTCCAGAGAACAGATATTGCTCTAGTAAAAATAAAGGCCATTATCCATCTTTAAAGTTCTGCGAAATCTCTTACTCATCACAGCTGTCATGTACCTATTTTTCTTACTCTGTTCAGCTCTGATGGCAAAAATAGTATTACCATGTACAAATTGCTCCTCATCTACCAGTAAATTGTGATTCTCTCTTATTTTAGTGGTTCCTGTAAGAGAAGTTCAGCACTCCTACTCCTTCAAGTCTCTGCATGCCAACACAGGCTGCCAGTTTGCCATGCTTTACCTACAATTAAGTCATCATGATGTTAGCTAGAGCTGCCAGTCTCCCTAACATACACCACAGGACTTGGCCTGATTAGAGGACAACTTAAAATCAAGAAAGCCTGGTTTTTGGTCCCTCCAGCCGCATCCCACCTTAACAGAGAAGACATTTAACATGGTCTGCACATAAATTTCTCTGATTTTCCAACCACTGAAAAGGAGAAGGGGTAAAAGTTCAGATCCCAAATATATGAGATTCATACAAACAATACCGAAATAGCTGAGAAGCATTTCTAAATTTATTCCCCAGCAGTGTTTCTGAAATCCACTGTCATTGGTTGACCTTCCCTAAATTCCTGATCAACAAGTGTATGATAACTATCCACACACAATACACACAAACAAACACCCAAGAAAACAAGTGGTGATTTTTGATGCTTTTTCTCCCTCTTAGCAATCATATTGTGATCTCTGCATCTCTAAGAAAAGGATGTGTTTAACCTATCAGCCAGGCAACAATTTCTCTGATGCTTCCTACAACTGAAAATACCCTTTTAGAGCACCTACAAAAGCAACAGCCTTACTCAAAACTATACCAGAATAATATTATAGCTTTCACAAGTCTTTTACTTAACACACACACACTTCTATTACGTCTACTAAAGTTAAGCATATGACAACACTTTAGTGACAGTAGAGAAAAAATCTGAACCTAACTGCTTATGTTTTGGAATGCATGTCTCTAACATTCATGTACTAAGCCAAGACCCCACTTTTCACCGTTATGTTACATATGGCAGTCACTGAGGCAGCAATCAGCAAAACCTGGTATATTTTACATCCTGTGCAGTTGAAACATTATTAGAATTATGCATTTAGAGCAAACTACTTTAGTTATTTCCTTCTCTTCCCCACAAATACCTAAAACCACTAGTGACATAAATGAAAGATTTGATTTTACTTTCAGATGTTTAATGACATTCAAGTAAGCCTTAAAGATCAAAGAGTATCTGAAGTAGAGATGAACAATAACCTAAGAACCTAAAAAGCAGAGTGATGCTCATGTTCTCATATTAACTTATCAAGCAAAACAATTATAGCTACAGCTTGCAGGAGAAAGTTGTGTTCCTTCCTGGTACTTTTAAATGGATTCTAAGGCATATTGATGTACCACTTCTGATGGCTCATCAAGATTATTTCAAGCAGAGTGCATACTGCAGCCAAAGTTTGTTTACATTGATAATTTAAGGTGCTACATATCATCTGTAAGAAGGTAAGTGCTTCCCTTTATAGTACCTTTTCAACCTCTTTCTCCCGTATTCTAAAAGAAATTAGCAACTCTATTGATGAAAAAAGACAAAAGCCACTCTTGAAGCTTTCAGTCCCTTGCTGCCAATCTGACTGGCCAGAGAAGTGACAGATACAGAGCACCACAGCCCAATCATCCCCTGCTACTGGCTGTAAAAGGAACTCCCCAGAAGCACACAGTTTTTTCTGCCAAGTTTCTGTCCCCAACTCAAATATCCATTCCCATAAGGGGTGCAGCTCCTTTTAGCTTCATGTTGTTCTCCTGTTACTTTAGATAAAATATCCATTTGATTTTTTTGTCAAATCCAAAACATCCCCATATCAAAACCAGAAGATGCCCATAAACTGCCCAGTAGAAGGCCTTAGAAGTTTTCAGCAATCAGGCAGAAATGCTTAGATCTGGCCATCTTGCCAACACTTAGGTCTGAAAAGCACACCAAATTGCTGTAAAATATGGAGCAACTACTGGGTAAGTCTCAAACTCACAAAAAAACTGGCCAAGTAACCCAAAAGATAAATATAATTCCTATAAGGGATACTTCCAAGTTTTATGAACAAGTTTTCTTTTTGGAACCACTTCTATACCTTCTAAAAATAAAGGTTACCTCATCAAGAAGTAGAGCTTCTTAACCAGCAGTTTTACAGCAGAAATCGTAATTGCCTCAAGCAACAACACATTTCAAAGAAAATATTAAGAATTAAAAAGACACCAAAAGAGGGATGGTCCTAATTTTTTATCCTCAGCTCCTACCTACTCCCATGCAAATAGCTCCCTTAGTTTTCTGCATCCCCACTTGATTGTCATTTGAAAGAAAATAGTTGATGGCAGGCACAGCTTTGAGAAAGGCATCAGAAAGCATGTGTGCATTTGGCTCTTTATGCTAGAACTTAAGAATAACACGGAGTTTTATTTAGCTTGTTAGTCATCCAATTTTCATCTAAAGGTCATTTTCACATAAAGTTAGCTCCCCAACTGGTATTTCTCATCCAGTATTGGCACTTCAACTTTCTCAAAATGTTTTAATTTCTATAATGCATGAGGTACTGAATAGTCACAATTTGCACAGTGTTTTCAAATAAGCAGTTCTTAACCTGCTGTTTCAATATGATTCAAACAAGAGCATCCAAAACAGTGAGATTGATCCATTCTGACATTAAGAGGAGTTACACTTTCATATACAAAATGGAAAAGATTTCTAGACAGTCCTATTTTGAAGCATAATTCAATTTTGTTAAGGCTGGTTCAAACATTTGATACAGCTATATTCTTGTATTTGGTAGCTGCAGAAAAAGGGTCTGTAAACAAAGTACAATTTGAAGTAACATGAGAGAACATTGTAGTGTATTTTTATCTATATCACAATACCTGGGAAACAATTGTTAGCTAGCTTATATTTTCGCCAGTCAAATTTTTAGGACTACCTATGGAACTAGAACTAAAAAAGACACCAGGATACCGCTGTTATCTAGACAGCACTGAATAAAAACTTGCTTTTAGGGGTTTCTCCTTAATTTTTATTTTTGAAAGCATCCCAGGTCTCAGCCAATTTCTATAGTATCCCTTCTTCCAGGCTATATGCACATCTCACAGCACACAGACCACTGGGAAGAAGAAAAAGAAACCCATCACCACCCAAAACCTTCAAAAGCCAATTGCTGTGATGCTAAAGAACTGCAAGGAAAACAAAGCTGGATTACAGAAATACCATTCATTATCATCACATTATCACTCGCAATAAATTTTAACTTTTTATAAAAAAAAACCCCATTAGCTACTTACCTCACATAAAATTATTTTCAGCAGCAGAAATAGAGCAGTTACTCCCTCTACCTTGAGAGAGGGATTTTGCAAGTCCCTCCTTTAGGATTACTAATGTACCAACAGCAGATGGCTTTAAGGACTAAATCCGTACACTTGCCTAAACAGAGGAGAAAAGCTTCAAGGTTATGGGTTATCTATTTGTACAAACCAAGTTTTACCAGTCCTGTGGAATTCTGTTTCTTCATACCTCTTAAAAAAAAAAAGTTTGTTAGGTTCCATTTTCCTAGTAACTCATTATCTAGCGTGTTCTACAGCAATGCCAGGTTTCTGAAAGAATATGTCCCAAAAAGCATAAAAAAACATTTGCAGCACCACAGAATGGGTGCAAATGGGTTGAAAATTACCTTAAAGACCACCTAGTTCCAGCCCACCTGCCACAAGCAGGGATGCCTTCCACTAGACCAAGTCCTCAAGGCCCCATCCAACCTGGCCCCAGAAAGAAGGCAAGCAAGGGAAAAAAAAAAGTATCTTTAAGCTCTTTTATAATTTTGAACACTGCTGAGTAGTTTTGCCTTAACTGCATGAAGGCTTGAACTGTTTGGTCTCCAGACTCCAAAGGACTGTATTTGGTAACTAAGAGTGATGTCTTTTAAAGGTGATACCATGACATGGTTAGATTTTCCTTGTGATTACTATTACTCTTCTCTTTCAAGAAACAAGATCACAATAGCTGTCAAATATTTGTTATCATTTAGTGCTACTGTAACTCATTCTGGAAATAATCCACATGTATATGACAAAGTTGGTTTTATTTGCAAGTTAACAGTCCTTCCTAAAACAAGTGTTTTGAGAATGGCCAGTCATACATCTGTAGAATTAACAGAATCATTCAGCTTCAAAGAAACCTCAGGAGGTCTCTGAGCCTCTGGCCAGGATCAGCAACGACTCAGGGTTTCAACCCAGCCGTATTTCTAATGCCTACAAAGATTCACAACCTCCCCGTGCAGCCTGTTTCACTGCATGGTTGTTCTCACAGTGAAAGTTGGACTGTTATTTTTGCTGTTTTGGTGTTTTGTTTTTTAATTGTTAAATCTACTGGTTTCGTATCTACTTCTTATTAGAAGTTATAGGCTTTGTATCTCACCTTCCCACTATGAAGAGCCTGGCCCCAATGTTCCTGATGGCATCCTTGCAGGTATGAAGGGGCTTTAGTCAGATACCTCTGAGACTGCTCTTCTTCAGGCTGAAGCAACCTAGGCTCCCCCAGCCTCTCCACCTAGGCCTGTCTTCCAGCCTCCTGACCACCCTGATGGTCTCTATGCTGGGCTTGCTGCCAGTTCATGTTAAAGTTCTAAAGCCTAAAGACTCCTTCACAACTTCTTTATTCCAGAAAAATAAGATAAAGTCTTCTTCCTACTTAACCCATACTCTCCAAAATGAGACTGTTTCAGTATTTCAGATCTGCATAGAAAGGTTTGCTAACCTGAAGTGATATTTAAGCTCTGAAACAGCTGCTTTTGAAAAGGGCAAAATAGGTGCTCTATCACTGCATATTTTGTAACATTGCAAAAAGTGTTTGGCTCATAACCTTTTCCTATTCATTAGAAAAGACTATTGTAAACACTGTACCAAGTATGGAAGTCACTGTACTACCTCAGTTTCAACAGGCAAAAGAATGCTGAAAACAAGTGCCAAAATAAGCCTCTGGATCAGGCTTTTATGTGCAGGCTGGCTTCTCATTGCTAACTGCTTTCATTCTGCTAGAGCTTCACAGGCACTGCTGAAGAACCACTATCCAAAGCAAGATTTTTCTCAAAGAGACAGCAAGGTCTAAAGATTTGTTAAGAGCCTAGCAGCTCCTAACATCTGATGCCTCTCACCTTTTTTAGCTGACACAGAAGTTGAGACACTGCCTGTGAGGTATGGGGGACCCAACACAGGAGGCAGGAATGTTTTATACGGTTTTGTGAAATCCTCCACCTAGTTACCAAGGGTAAAGGTTGCATTTCATAATGTAGAGTCAGACCCAGAGATTAGTCACCACTTTCAGTACAGGGCAGTGAGAAGTCATAGTGACTAACTAATGTGTGCTTTAAAGTGACTGTGCTGCAGCTTATCAGCCATCAGGCAGCTAGAAGAGGAAGTTACATACTCAGTAGATTTATCAGTGATATACCCTAAAAATATTTGAGTAATTATTAAGAAGATAATGTCTGTCAAATTTTTTCCCTATGTTACTTCCAAAACGCAGCCATGCCAACTCCAAAATAAGAGGTCATATTTATGAGAACATTCTTGTGTATTTTATGCAGCAACAAGAACCCTCCTCCTAAAAGTTTAAAGCGAGAGGACAGTAATAGATTAAATCTGCAGAGCATTTTACAATATCAGCAGTAATACATATGCAAGTTACACAATGCAGAGAAAAGCTATTTTAGCACTGAGGTGTACACAGAGGCTCCTACCTCACAACTCACGTTTTTACAAAGCCTGAAACAGACAATAGTCCTTGCAAAGCATATCACTGTAATCCTCACCCCATGAGTTCGTAGGACGGGGCATATTTAAAACTAATTAGTATCGTACTATAAGCTGGTTTCACATATCCCTCAATTCATGTGGCACATTACAAACTGTGACTCCGTACATAGCAGCAACACTTGCTATGTTCAGAGGCTAAAGCAGTGAAAACATCCCCTTTCAGAAGCATCAATATCTACACACTCACACACGCCCTTGCATGATGGTATTCTGACCAATGGTTTACCCTCTATGCCAACAACAGAAGTCTAGCACCCTGAACACTGTTAAAACCGGTCAGGAAAGAATCAATGACTCACTTCTCCTCTCTTCTCCCTAAGAACAGCTTTCAGCTTGCTCAACTCTGTGTTGATGTAGTTGCCCGGAAAGCTTTATGAATATTAGTTAAGAGGGATGATGCTGACATAATACATCATCTAGCACTCACAATAAACAGAGTGACTAAAACTCACCAAGAAACATGATGTAGTCCCTATTTTGGTCTTCCCCTCCACCTTCTTGCCACACCTACCACCAGGCAGCAACAGCCTAAAGCTCTCGCATCACAAACAGCGCCCCCAGTCAAACAGAGATGGGACCAGACAGATCCTTCATTCAAGCTATTTGTTTATAGGCTCAGACATCCAAATCTACAACCAACTCATGCACTAGATGCTTCCTTCCCACTTCCCCCTCCACCCCCCAGCTTCTCTTGACACACTTTCAGAACTAAAACCAGGTAAATTTTATTTTAACACCAAGAAGTTAAAAGTACTGAGCAATTTCAGCAATTACCATGATCAATCTAGACATGTTTACTTAGATGATTAGAACAACAGCAAAGAACCCTTTCATAATATACTCTTCAAGCTTCCACTTTTCAACAACCAAAATTATATCAAGCTTTCTATATGTAACTGGGTTTTTCACTGAAGTTCTATGCATCAACTGGAAGCGCTACAAAGTTAATAAAAGGCATCACAACATAAGCTTCCAATACAGTTCCATAGTTTTCTTTAAACTTGAACAAGTATTCCATTAGCTCAAATCTTTCTATTAATAGGAGAAAATACTTTCCACATTATGCTGAAAGAAAAAACATTTCCTTTCTATATTACTTAATTCAGAGAGGACATTGTTTAACTTTAAATACTAAACACTTAAGTACTACGCACTTCAATACTTCCTTCTTAATTTTTGTTCCTGCCACAAACTGACGAACACAACACTTGTTTCCTTAGGATAATCACCTCTCCTGCCTGGCAAGCTATCTCCCCACAACGCAGTGTATCACTGTTAAATAAGTTTTCTGAGAGGATGGTAACAGTGGGGCAGCAGTGGAAAGTAATAACAATTATAATCTAAAACCTTTCTGTAATACCTTTCCTAGATATTTTGCTATCTCCATTTCAGCCTCACCCTAAAGGTCAGCAAAAGAGGCCACGAATCCTATTAATGTGTTTTTACTGCCCCTCACAGAGCTACTATTTAAGAACCTAACTAAACATCTACAAAATAGTTTAAACCTCTCCTCATTATTCCCTGCTGAACCACAGCCTTTGGTAAGAACAACTGTGCACTGAACACCAGCAACACTGAGTAATAACGAAATTCCTTTATGCCAAGCCATTCATGAGACTCAGAATACAGGCTTTGACCATTCACATCAATACTTTCATTTATTTGCCTTCCCCTTCTCACCTAATAGTTTGAGAATTCTATTGCTTTTTAAAAAGCTTTTAAAAAGGATTTAATGAACCAACTTAGCCAGAAAGGATTAAAATAAGGAAGCTGTTGATATTCAAATTCCCACTTACTAAAAATACAAGATTAAAACTATCTCTGCAAGAAAACAGCTGAATAGCATCTTCAGCATTGCTGCTAAAAAGCCATCATTAGAGTCTTTCATTGTTAAGATCATACAACTGCTTTGTAACACCTATGTTGCCGATGCACACACAGCATAACTAAAAAGGTACAAATTAAATTAATGACTGAAATTACATTTACCTTGTCCTACCAGTTGGTAAAACCTGGTGTGAAAATACTGAGGTGACAATCTACACAGAATTATTTATACTACACTGTAGCATCATATACCTCAAGCAGCAACTTCCACACCTTAAGCTATGTGTTGTACTCAAGGAAGGTTTCTGGTCATCAATGAACCTGTTATCTTTAGAAATATAGGCAAGCAAATGATCACTCAAACCAATCCTGAATGTGAAGTAGAAATACAAACTGGCCAATCAAACTGCCTGCTAAACGGCATTCATACCAGCTGCACAATCTGCTGCACTGAACAGAATTTAATTTCTATTTCTTCGTTTAAGTGACATTACTGTCACTTTAAATTTTACGTCAAGCGATTATTCTCACAGAAAAAACCAAGCTGGAAACCTTTGTCTTGCTGTCCATTAAAAATTTTGGGGCAGAGGAAGCAAAGAATGTGTGATTGAAAAAAATGTTTCAGGAGGGACACTTGGAAAAAGTTATTTACAAACATATATCATAATTCTTGGTCAAATTTTCATGGGAGGTTCTAGACCTCTAAAGCTTACTTTAAAATAGAAAGTATTTTATAAAAATTATCCAAAAAGCATTTTATGGCATTCTTATCCCAATGTCCAGCAGACATCTATATACATTGATTTGAGAAGAGGAAGGGAGGTCAAAGAGGTGACACGTAGACAAGCTGAAATGTGGAGGGACAAAGAGATGCTATAAACTGTTCCTTAGTCAGAACTGCAGCCAACAAAACTGTTTAGGACAAAGTCAGTCTCATCTCTAAACTCCCTGAGACCAGTGATGTCGGGAGTGTGTGCTACGTAACCATGGTGTGCAGTAAATAAGTGGTGAATCAACTAATTCCACATGATCAGTTACAGAAGTCTAAGGACAGAACTAAGTGTTCAACTGGAAATAGTGCCAATGAGTTTTAAAAGCAGAGAATGCAGAACCTGGCAAAATTCGGGCACAGTAAAAACAATTATTCTGGTCTACCAACCGTCTTTTTCCATGAAGGAGGGCACTATCTTATTACATACTGCTATTTCTGCTGCATTCCTGCATACTTTTTCCTCAAAAATACTAAATATGTCGAGAGATCTGCATCTATCAGCAAGGACGGATCATACTATGGCTTTATAAGTAACCTTCTAAATTTAGGACAAATTGGCATAATCTGAGAAAACTGTTGTCTAGAGCACAACTTGAAATCAAGGCACAACAGTGGCTTGAATTTCAAGAGCTTTCATTAACATAGCACTACAGCAACCCAGGCCACTTTTTAAGGTGCTTAGCTATAAGCAGGCCAGCACAAGGGCTTGCACAACACAGCCTCTGCTAAAATCAGCTGCTCCAGGAACTGCTCCTGCCTGGCCATTTTGCAGTTAGAGCCACTGCAGGTGTCTATGCTCTCAACTACTCTCCTCTGGGTGACTATCATCTTGCTAGGAGTAGGATGTCACATCAAAGTATGTGGCACCAGAAAGACCCTTAATTCAAATCTATTCTAGAGAGACAGCATAGGCAATGAAGGGAAATCCCTCACAGTGATTTATCCTAGAATGTCCCCACATCAGTTGCACTTGAGCACTACTTTAAAAGGTGGGTAATGCCACCACTTCAAAGGTGCACAACTGAAGTACAGAACACTCATATGACAAGGACAATATTAAACACGTGAATACCACACCTTGCATGACAGATATTATATAACAAGAAACACCCCCACAGGAGCAATAACAGGTCTGCAGAGGAGAGAGGCAGCAGACTTCTAGACTCACGCAAGCCTATTAGGAAGAAATCAAAAAATCCACATTACATTAGGCTACAACCATAACACATGAAGCATACTAAGATGTTAGTGACAGCTGGGGCAGACCAAGATGGCCTGAAACATTCTGCACCAAACCCAGCTCATGGAATCTCTTAACACTGCTTTATGAAGACAACATACAAAGATGGGAATGGCCATAAAAGCTGCCACCCAGAAAGGCATATTTTATTTCCCTGGAAGCAGAAGTCAGGCTGGGATACCAACATATTTCATGTTAAGTTGTTCCACTCCCAGTGCAGAAGTATTAATTAGTAAGTTCATGCAAACAGTCTAGGCAATGCATTTTTAACTTACGTGACAGGTTAGTGTTAATTCTACTTAACCACATGAAGTGCAGTTATCTGTATTGTATATCTGTAAAGCTAGTGGATCACAAGATACCCATGCATTGGTAAGTTTTGTTGGTTAAGAACAGAAGAAATTTATCTGAAATCCCAGAGATTTACCTGAAAGCCTCCTTCCTAATACTTTAACTTGAAAAAAGTAAAAAAAAAAAAACTGTTTAAAAAATGTTTTAACACAAGGAATGCAAAATGATGTTCTAGCATAAAACACAAATTGAGTTAGAATTTCACTGTTTAAGACCTTCAGAAGAGGATCTATGTCCTAGAGCAGATATACTATTCCTCCCTGAAACTTTCCAGATGAGCTCCAAATCTCATGCAAGACAAAGAACACAAAAGAAACAGGTTTTATACACAGCAGTGTTATATTCCAGCAAAGACTGTAAACAAATCAGCCCAAAAAACAAGTACAACCTCTGAACAAATCTGATTGCCTTTTCAGATAATGGACATTGTGAGCTCCCTTAAGTATTGAATACTCAGATCTGTGGGTCTTATGCAGAAAAGAAGTGCCACATCTTTAGAACGAAGGCATCTGCCAAAGCCTACATTTTCCTACATTCCTGGGACAGCTTTACAGAATACATTCAAACAAGTTAAGTACTGAAATTTAATAGTTCATTTCCAACAGAGTGAGTAACTACCCTAATCTAAAAAGGATTGTTCAGAGAAGGTTCTTGGCTTCCCAAAGTTTCCTCATGTCTGATAGCAAGATCTATAAAACAGATTTAGACAGAATTGACACTTGTTCAATTCTGCTTCTATGGGGCAAGAACACAAAATGTGATCTCTTATTCTGCAAGAAGGCAGTCAGGGCAATCACCTGAAGTGTTCAGGATAAAAACTCGCAGTAAAATTCCTCAAGCATATTCAGACCCCAGAACACTGAATATTCATAGACACATACTGAGACACTTTCCAGGAAGAACCTGAATTGCCACTAACCCTCAATATTTGAGCTAATGTGCAGACTTCACAGCAGGCAATGGAAAAAACAAACACAAAACAACAAACAAACAAAAAAAAATCTTCCACCAAACCAAATAAAAAACCCTACTGAAACAGGTACTATTCAGTCTAACTATACAAACCACTTTCTTAACACACAGAGGAGACAGAAAAACACAAGGCAAGGGGCTCACACTCAGACTTAGAGCTGTAACTGTTAGGTAAAAAGCTACATGTTCTTTGACATGTGCCAGCATGAAAATCTGACATACAGCTTGGTTATCTGCAAACGTATCTCATGGGCAGGCAATCACTCTGTGGGTGCTGCCTGTTTAAGAGGTAAACGGACACAAAGGTCCTCTTAGACAAGGCTAGACTTATGTTATACCAGCCTCTATATAAATTGACTGATTGACTAGTTCTGGTGCCTAGATATCTAAAGGAAGCAGGGGAAGGCCCTGCTGAGCTAGGGTATGTGTCAGTTCATGGGTACATCTGGTCTACACACCTTCAATTCCCCAAACAGACTTGCTTCAGGTGAAATGTTTCAATCTGTTTCCCCAGACTAACTCTGACATTTTGCTCATAATGACTTTGTGTCAAAGATAGTAAGACTTAGCAGATATCAACCGGCAGCCACTCTATAGTTCAAACAATGCCCGAGAAACTATAAACTAAGAAAGCGGATTTTCTCTGTATAGGTACTTGCACTTCACATAACTGGAAATACAAAGTGACACAGAACACACCAAAAATACTGTCCTGCACTTTACAAGCCTTTTGATGAAAGGGGAAAGCCTTTTTCTCTGATTCTAATTGGAAACACTATACAGTATCACTATAAATGCAGTGTCAGTACATTTTTCGTGCTACATTCTCATCAATGCATGACCAAATCATAAGCTATGTAATATCACTCTAAAACCTGTTGAGCAATGCAGACCATTAAAATCAGAAGCATCTTCATAATAGTGTTATGGAAGATTAATCAAGATAAGGGTTCTTTGAGCAAATTATGGAAGCCAAAGTATAATATTCCTCCTGTAGCCGTCCTTGTAACTGCAATAGAGACTGATTAAGAAAGACCTTTTATCTGCATGTTACACACATCACAGTCAAATTTTGACTAAGCTGTGTTGCCTTTATTACATGTTCTAGAAAGGATTGCAGTGTTAAATGCTAAAAGCTTTGTTCCTGATTTGACTACCACGGGATGCAGAGGGAGAATAGGAAGAAAGAACGTATGTGTGCACGCTCAAAAAGAGTTATGGGTAAAGTAAAAGAACATGGTTCTAGTGTTTGCCCTTACTGCAGCATAACAGAACAGAGAGCTTCTGCTTTCCTGCCACTCTTCTCCACCCTCCAAGCCTTTGAAGGGGAATGGTATCCCATTTTAAATTCAGTCATTCAGTTCTGAGCTCCTCGAATGCAAGAGCTGAAGAGTTTGGTCAAACTGTATGATGTTTAAGAGTTTAATATAAACTTTCTCTTAGTACAAATTAAGGAAAAAAAAACAAACAAGAAACTTTTTATGGGAACATTCATTCTGCATAGCAAAACTAAGCCATGCACCTTACCTTTTTCAGACTGGCCAGTGACTAGGAAGTCATGTACCCAAGAAAGCATAAACTGACTGCAATCTGTAGAATTAGGCTTTTAAAAAACCCCAAACACTTCATATCAAAGGAAAATACTTTTAGAGTAGGAAGCAAAATTATTTTGCCCAACTACTTGAGCTTTGGTATTTGACAGGTATTGTGCCTTGTGATGTTGTTGGTCAGCTGAGATTTATTTCATCCATCTTAACTTTTAAAAGTCAGTACAGGTTACTGATTTTACCAGAGAGATAGACATTATTCCACCCAACTTTACATAATTTGTTCCAAACAGAAGAATGAAGAAATGTTACTTATCTTAACACTTACACCTGTTTGTTCATATGGAAATAGCTGAGCCATTTTTAAAGACCTGCACGGAGGAAGCAAATGACCATGGTTACTGCAGAAGACAAAACAAAGGCCAACAAGAAAACAATTATCATTGGAAAGCACTTGCAATTCAGCTGTGTAGCATGCATAGTATTCAGTTTCTGGGTCACAGTTACTGCTAAAAAGATAAATTCTGAATAATCTGAAAACTCAGAATACAATCACTGCAGTGAACAGAAGTTTAAACCCATAACGCTAAACTCTTCAGTAAGCTGCCTTAATATTAACTTCCAAATTAACTTCTAAGTTCACTATGGCACCTTGGAAGGAACAACACCTTTAATACTTCTTGCTTCAGAGCCAAACAGGATGCCGCAGCCCTTCCTCTCAAGACTGAAGTCCATCATGAAAGTTTAAAAATTTCTAGGAAAACAGAAACACTGGAGTGTTGTTTTTCTATGTTAATGCATGAGGACTTTTAACAGTCAATAATAGGATTCAAACCATTTCAGCCGATGTGCTGTCTCACAGAACGGAAATATATAGTTTCACTTTGGAGAACCACCTTTAGCTTTCTGGGACATTTTCCACATCAAGTAGATGTGATCATTTTTTTCCCCAAAAATTTCAAGATTGTTCCCCATGGCTGCATGCAAAGTATACATCTGCTTTCAAAGCCATCTGCAAACAATTCTGTGAAAAACAGCATTTGCATTTCAGTAACTGCAGCTTAAGCAAGTGTATTAATTTTCACTTATAAATTTTACTTATAAATTTTTACTTTACTTTGCCAGGTTTTGGCGTCTAAAAGACTAAGATGGTATGCCAGAAGACAAGAATGAACTCTTGTCAAGTGGCACTCAAACTAACACAAAAAAATCTGAGTAAAATCAAATGAAGACAAGCTCATAGTTCTGGGACTGGCATTGTAAGGAACTCTTACCTTACATCCTTACAGATTAGTACAGTATTATGAAAACAGGAAAAACCACAAACTTTGGTAGGACTTTTGTCAGGCTCCTAATACACAGGAACTAAAAGTAACACGAGTTAACTTTTAAAGCTACAACATATTGATGGTTTCTATACACTCCTTAAAAAGTTAAGTTACCAGAATAAAAACAGCACCTATGAACTAATCCAAATTAGAGTCATAAGAATTAATTTCTCTCAGTATTACACAAAAAAAATCCCAACAAAACAAAACAGGGCTTTCAGAATTTCAGTTTAAATGCTTTTGATTTTTTACTGAAATTGTAGTACATAAATTTCAACCAGAATAACTATCAGAAGATGAAACACAATTCTACACAAAGCATTGTTTTAGCACTGTTAAGACAGTAGCACAGCACTACAGATTTTTAAATGTCCTTTCAAAACAACTGCAGTGATGGGAACACTTTGCTCCAATATAGTCTGTGTTCAGTCTCAAACCAAGACATGGGCAGTGGTATTTGGCATAAAGCACCTACAGACAGCAAGTGCAGTTTCCCATTTACAAGGCTGATGTGGGGAAGTAAAAAAAGAAATTAAAAAAAAAAAATCAAACTGTAATTACTGTAGAAGCATACTAGAACTATCAACAAGCTATAGGATTATATCATGCCCTCCAGATGAAAGACAGAATTAATGACTATGAAGCATGACCTTCTCTACTGCTGCTTCTCTTCAGCAAATTATGTCACCTAAATAAGGAAATTGTCTCATTATTTCTGATTTAGCAGTAGTCTGGAATATTAAATGTTGCATACAGAATTGAATTCAGTTTCTTGGATAGGACATAAGCATAACATGGCTGAAACTGGGAAAAAAAGCCTGGAGACTGTGTCTCCTTATATAGCTCACTCCACTCAACTGTCCAGCACTAGAGTGAACGTAAACAGGAACTTGGGTGTGTGCGTAAGTAAACATTTTGCCACTGTTATGTACATTTCACATGACTGAAACGAACTGTGAGAAGTCATTCAGCACTCATCACACAATAGTTTAAGATCTTAGGAGGCTAAGCAGAATACACACTCTAAAAAGAAAAATTAGAAAATGCAAACATATTTCAACGTAAAAAAAAAACCAAGTAGTGAGAGCAGGTCACTCCTTAATAAAGGACTTTAATAGAACACTTGTGTCTGTAAAAGACTTTCTGGGGAGGTAATATATTCCAAAATACTTGTAATAATACTTCAAGAAATGAAAACCATTACCTTTTGCTTAGGGCTTTAAGCTAGGTCTTACAAGATTCAGGCTCTAGACAAACTCTGCCAGAGGCTTGTTCTTTGAGGCTGGACAGATTTCTGCACTCTGACAGGATTAAAGACTCCCTTTTATTTTATAGTTAACTCAGATTTAAAAAAACAAAAAACAAAAAACAAAGAACCAAAACCAACCAAACAAAACTGAATCAAATTTAAGTTCTAGTATTGGAAGCATGGACATCATTGGTGTATGATCAAGCAAAACAAAAAAACCCATCCTTCTCTAAGTTAGACACCACAAAGAAACCCTAGTGATAGCTCATAGTGACACTTTGCTATCAGAACTTGCATAAAGACAGAAACTGAATAAATGTACTAATACTGGGCTTTGTTATTTATATTAATTTAGTCCACATTAGTAGTTAAAACTTCACTCTGTGAATATTTAAGTTTACAGCAGCAGCAAAACCGACACAGGCCTAAGATATGAACAGGCATTCTAGGCAAAAAGATCATCTTTCCCAAATGCAAGGAAGTTACAGAACCTTACATGGGCCATACTGGTTTATGACAACTAACAGGTAAACCTGCCTCTGAAACACGTTTTACTAAGAACATTACCAATTGCCTGGGGACCTTTAAAAACCAGTGATCATAAACTGCTGCAGACAGTTTGTAATTCTCAGATGGGGGATTAGAAAAAAAAAAAACATTAAATATAAATAGCTTCCTGGGTTCTTTGCTCATTTTTGTTGATTTCTTTTGTGATAGCCATCTCTTCCACCATCTAAGTAACCTTACTGTAATTGAAGATATAGTTAATTATTTGCACTTTAAACTTTTTTCCCAGTTTCAACCATGATATGCCTACATTTTAGCTGAAAAACTGAATCCAACTCTATGTTCCACCTAAGATTTCAGATTACTGCTAAACTAAAAATAATCCAGAGGGAATTTATTTTAAATTTAGCCATTATTAATCAAACATATTCGTAAGTGCTCTGCACCAGTTCAGCTTAAATCACCTAAAAAGCTGATGCAACTTTTGAAAATATTCAGTGCTCTGCCCAAGAGGCTCAGCATTTCCCCAAGGAAGAACAGGTGTATAACCCTAAACCTACTTTGCATCAGTAACCACAGACAACACTGCAGAAGTTCACTGCATGACACAGGATCCTAGTAAGATTCAGCCTGAGGAAATCTCTCTATATATACATAGAAAAGGAAACAGAAAACTACAGAGCAGAGCAGAAAGGTACGAACTCTGAAGGCCAGGAGAAAAGCCAGGAACAGGAAGACACTGCAATGTGCGACTATAAAGCTCAGTCTTTGGAATCCTCACAGGCCTACTAATATCAGCAACTTCCTTTTTGTATATAAATTTTCTCAAGAATAAGTGAGATGCCCTTGAAATTTATACATGGCAGTTGAAAGTTAACCCCTATCAACTGGGGAGGGTAAGTGACAGCAAGGGTAAGTGACACCTGATTTTTGTTCAGGTACCTTGAACAGGACACTCTCCCATTCTAGAGTTACACTTTGGAAAAACTTTTTTTCTGAAAAAATTAAGTAATTAAATATTTAATATGCGCTTTTTTGGTATAAAATTTTCTTGTCAGAATGAATGCAGTGAAGTTTTCCTGATTAATCATGTTCATTATTTTCTGTGATGATCTAGACCTGAACAGTTTCATTAAGAACCATTCATTTGCAATGATCACCTCAACAGCCTCAGATACTCTGACAAACTGTTTCTTCATATGTTTAACAGACTAGATTTCAACATTTCTTAATGCCACCAGATTGCAAACAAGAGGCCCACCTGACACACAGTAAAGTGGGAAGTTGTACTCAGCAACCACAAGCACAACCTCAATGCACAGTAGTCCCCTTATTTCACAGATACTGCATATATGTTAGCTAGAGGGTAAGTATCATGTTTCCCTAATGCTGATTCACTTTTACTATATCTTTTGGTCCTATTAAAATTCCTCCCAACAGCCATAGACTTCCAAAACCAATTATATTGGTAAGAAGTATTTCATTCTCTGTATTACCCATATCCCCACAAGATTATTCTGGTGAAAAGAAACAGTGATACCTGCTAGTGTTAACTTAAGCAAGCATCCTCATGCAGGAGACACTTGTGGTTATTAACGCTCTGGAGCCTCACTAGAACAGCTGGGTTTCAGGATAGTTAAGCAACACCCAGAATAGACTTTCTGTTTCAAAGATAAGACAGAGTTATCTGTGTTACATAAAACTTTCCCATTAGCAGCTCTTAAGGTCTTCAGCATCTGCTGGGACAGTGGTGCCTGGATGCCTGACATTCTTAGTGTGCGCAGCATCTTTGGCGACAGTGGTGTCCATGGTACAAACAATTCTTGCAGCAGGGAGAGATCTCTGAAGACAGTGGACCTAGTGTTACATTAATCTTCCCAGCATCTGTCTGGACTACTGCAATACCATAGCCATACTAAATAATATGTCACAGCATCTGTATTGTCCACTCGCCACAAACGGTATCAAATAACATCATAGGCTAACAGCCCATCAAAATTAGAAAAAAAAAATCCAAACAGAAGATGCATGCAATTTTATTACAAATATCTGTATTCTCAAAGTCCGCTTCTGCTCCAGGAGACTTAAGTGTAACGAGCTATTTCTTCAAAAACCTTTTTCTACATTTTCTGCTACTTAAAAAAGGCTACTCATTTTTAAAATCCATTACTTGTTTCAATACTTATTTTGTTAATCCTTAAAAATCAATAAATTTCTTTTCAGTCTTGATACATTTAATATGCTATACTCATACACTGTAATTAAAGAACTCCAGTTTTTAAAATTAAAAACACTTAAGATTACATCTCTTATTCAGCTCTCCCAGAGACAGGGAGGTATGTGTGTGGGCTGAATTTTTTTTTGCATTGATAAGGAAATCTTCAGTTTTTCACTATACTGCATTCCTGATAAAACACTTCTGATATCTACTTGAGACATTACGTTCTGAATTAATTTCTGTCTTGCAATATTACAATTACAACACACTTTTATAGTGCAGAAAAGTAGGTTCTTATCAACATTCCATCCATGTCTCAATATTTAAAATTTAGGGCTAGAGGCATTCTATATTAAGATTACCAACCCATGACTTAAAAAAAATAATCTGTCTTTGCTCTCTTCAAGTTGTCATTTCTTCATTGCATAAGTTCACTTCAAGGACAACACAGAAATCTGCCTCAGTGGGGGCCTTTATCAGCTTACTATTGTTGTCCCCTTAGATTTTCACCTGAAGTTTCTCCTAATCACTACTCAATTTGTCCCATAGCCTCTGAGACTGACATACTACATAGGGCACACTGGAATATTTTTCTGAAGGACAGAGACAAGTACATGTTTTTCAGTAGAATATGATAATCCATGTCTGATTTTGAACTAACAACCTAGAAGGCAATAAATATGGAAGCAAGCACATTGAACTTTTTAATAAATTAAGCCCTAGATTCTTTAAGTTAGGGCAAAATAAAGAATAAAAGTTATTGGTTTCACAACAAGAAAGTACTTAGGGCTATAGATCCTCAAAAAACTTGCCTTGTCAAATAACAATACACCTAAGCAGCTACATTAAATATAATGAAAAAAAGGAAACTGGTTTTGGACAAGCCATTTAATAAATGTGGTTTAAAGTGAAGCTTGCCAAAACTCTTGTAAGGCCTGCTGTCTCAGATGAAGTACCATGCACCTGCTTAGTTTATGCTAATACTTCTATCGAACCATTCACTTAGATAATTAACTGTGCATAAATTAATAGCTGTCAAGTGGTTTGAGGACAGATAGATGTTTGATTTTCTAAGGTGTTCAAGTGAAACAAAATAAAATGTTTACAAATGGACTAAACTAACAACAGCTATTCTACACTGTATCCTAGTTTTATTATCTGTCCAGAAGGTTATACATTAACTGCTTCTCATAAGGATTTTAAGCTAAATTTATGCCAGAAACCACACAACATTACAAGAAATGCACCCCACTGCTAAGTCAAGTTTAGTTCAGCAGCACTTCAGGAAGTTTAAGAGTGGCTTCAACAGAGAAGACATGCAACAAGGAAAGAAACTCACAACACAACATCTTTACAACACTCTTATGAGCCTTATAATACTACTTTCTCTTCCTGAGCTGAAATCCCACATTTTGAAGTCCCCTCCTGAGCAGCTAGGTATGTGGTACTGCTCCAAGAGGTAAGTACACATTGCCCACACCAAAAACATACAATTCTACTCGCAAACTAGGTATGTTCCATAAATTACATATTGCCAAGAGAAATCAAAACAGCAGGTGCCCTCCCTAGCTAGACGGGCCTCAAACTCTAGAAATGGAAGAGACCAGAAGCTTGGGATTGCCCTTCCCAGTCTCTATCCAGTTGACACGTGTAGGTCTTCTGTTAAAGAGGTTCTCCAAGTGGGTACCTGTGGTATGCCACGCTTTTAATCCATCTGTGCCGTTCCCAACTTACCTACTGAGCTGTATATGCAAAAGCTTGCACTGCTGGCAGTTCCTCCTCCAAAGGCAGCTCGAAGTCTTTTTTGGAGCCTCAGGGCTCTTAGGTTTGGGCTCTGTAGTTCCTTATGGGTAGACACTCCCACCAGTGAGGTAGCACCAAGCAGAAGCAGCTAGAAAGTTTGCCACAATCTCTACCTTCCCCTGCAATTTGCTCCTCTCCCAGCCTCAACCTCTTCTCCTTGCTGGCGAAGGGGACCGGCTTTAAGGGCGTCGGCGGAGGCGACACTTCTCGCAGGTTTCCTGCCTCAGCAGTACCGCAGCTGGAAGGGCTCTCCCGCTGGAGGGCGGCTCCGGGCCGGGGGGCGCCTGGGGCAGCGCTCGTTCGGGGCTGCGGCCGCCGCCGTGGTTGCCGCGAGCCTCATGCTCGCCGCGGTGCTCCCTGACATCATTCATTCTGCTACGCGCACGCCCGCCCACTCCATTTCCAAGCAGTGACTCACCCCGCTGCCGCCGCCGCCGCCGTCCGGGGCAGGGCCGGCCGGACCGGCCGGACCTCTCGGAGCGCCCGCCCGCCGCGCAAGGTGCCGGCCCCG
>WEKY01002689.1:258902-292665 GCA_013390045.1 Picathartes gymnocephalus
CTGACTTTACAGTTTATAAACAGAATAAACAGCACTACTACTACCAAAAAAAAAAAAAAAGCTTTTTTTGTGTAGCCAAGCCATAGCAGAATTCTGTGCAGAAATTTGATAGGCAAAAACTATGTACCTGTGCTCAGCCTAAGTAGTTTCAGAACCAATTAACTATATAAGCACACATGTTCTAAGGAGCTCATATACATTTGTGCCCTTTATTGCAGCTGTGTTAAGGGCAGATGAAAACATATGTATTTTATATTGAAGTGTGCCATACACTCCCATAATTATAATTATTCCTTGCCTTTTCTTCAAGTAGCATATAAATCAGGGTAATCCTGCAAACTACTTCTATTCAGGTCTAACATTATATTCTGTACCCTGGTCCTCATGGCAGCCCTATTATATCTGTGAAGGTGCTAGTTGATACTTCTACCTTAAAACAGATGGAGTCAGAATGATTTATTATTCCCACTCAATTATGAAAGAGTAAAACACAATAAAGCCCAATTTAAGTAAATTACACCACAAAGAGATTCTTTATCAGCATACACTTGCTAAATCCTTAAGCGCCACCTAACAAAAATAAGTTCCATGCTTTTGAAATTAGATGCATCCCAGCAGTGACATAAATTCTAGGTCTCCAGATTATTATTTTTGATCCATTCACTAGCTCTTTTTCATCATCAAGGGCTTTAGAAGAAGGACAAAACTTACCTTGTAAGTTCACCAATAATGTCACTATTTTTTGGCAACTGAACAAGTGGATGAAAAGATAAGCCACAATAGAAATCATAAGACAAGTTTTTCCATCACTCCTTCATAAGCACCGGTTCCAAAGTACACAGTCCTGCCCCGCTCCTGGAGAGGCTGGGGCCTTAAGAAACAGGTTTATAAATCATCACAGCTGGATCAAGCACAAGTTCAGCTGCTTCGATAGCAAGTAGCAGGTCAACCCCCCCAAAAATAATAAAAAATAAAAATAATTTTTTAAAAGGCTACTACTTACTATAAAGCACGAAGCTGCCAAGCCAAGCACTGCCATACTAAGCACACAAACGTCGCTTGGCGCTACCACCTTGCGTGAAGAGCCCGCGAGCGAAGAAACCCCAGTGACGCTCACTCAGCGAAGCGCGCCCCAGTCCCCACAAGGGAATAAACCGGGGAAAGCACTCCCCGCCGGCAGCCCGGCGTTACCTGCGGCCTCCTGCGCTGGCCCTGCGCTCCCGTGCCGGCCCGGCCTGGCCCTGCTGCCCGACTGCCGAGGCACGGCTGCCGCCCGCCCTTCCCGAGCTTTCAAAGGAGGCGGGAAGCGGCGCCAGGCCAATGGCAGCGGGTGCCGCCCGCCCCGCAGGTGCCCGGCTGGGCTCGGGAGGCAGCGGCCGCCACCTCCAACTCCGCTCCCAGCGGTGTCCAGCTTGCACGCATCTCTGGAGACAGCAGATGCTTCCCCCAGCCACTCTCTTTCCACTCCCCGAGACTTAAAAATCCCTGATTATTGTCTCCCGTTCGCCTAACCTTGGTGCTTTACACAGTTTACATTCCTTAAAAATTGCTATATTAGCTGTTTTCATAACCAACAGCTAGGCAGAGATACTAAGTTTTTTAAACTATTTTTTCAAGGGCTTATGTGTTATTGAGAATGTCCCTGGATAGTTTCAGGGAGAAAAAAAAATACAAATCTTTGTGGAATTACACTCCCTGCTAAAGCTCATGAGGGAAAAAAAAAAGGCTTTAGACCGTAGATTTTTTTTTTTAACAAAGCAGTAAGTTAAAATAAACTTTGTACTTTTCCCTCACTACTTCACTTTCATGAGCAGAAAAAGCTGTACCTCAAAGTTATTCTGTTTTTTTCCTTTGGATATATCGTGGGATCATAGAATCATAAAATCATAGAATAGTTTGGGTTGGAAGGGGACCTTGAAGATCAAGGTTGAGCCTCACTGCTGTGGGCAGCGACACCTTCCATTAGACCAGGTTGCTCAGAGGCCCATCCAGGGATGGGGCATCCACAACTTGTTCCAGTGCTTTACCACCCTCACAGGGAAGAATTTTTTTCCTAATATAATTAGGACTGGGACAGAGTGGGGAGGCTGATGCGGGGGGGTAGGGGGGTGATGGGGGGGGAGTGCCTGTTTTCTTGTTTGATTTTGGTAATTCTTTAAGTATTCAAACTATATGAAATCAGACGCGCTTTAGAAGCTGTGAAATAAGAGATCCGGTTCCATTTCTTTCAACCAGTTTCCTTTATGACTTAAGCCAAAAATTGATTTTCTATGTAAAAATATATGCATCCAAAATCACTGTCTCCAGCTTCAGAGAGTTTTCTATACACAACAGTGGCATTTCAATAAATGCTTTTCTTGTATGAAGCAAGGCTTTGGCAGAAATATGAAGAGTGCAGGTACTTACTAGACAGAGGCTCTAGGGGGGAAATGGGAGATCAGGGAACAATAAAAATAAATTCTATTTTATCATCTCTATGTGTGTACAAGGAGAGTAGGTTTAGACTAGATATTAGGGGAAAAATCTTTACTATGAGGGTGGTGAAGGACTGGAACAGGTTGCCTAGGGAAGTTGTGGATGCCCCATCCCTGGAGGTTTTCAAGGCCAGGTTGGATGGGGTTCTGAACACCCTAGTCTAATTAAAAGTATCCCTGCCCACAGGTATCTTCAATATCCCCTTCCAAGCCAAACCATTCTATGATTCTATGATGCTGCACCAAGCGGAAGTATGGGAAATATTCTCAGTCTCTTTCAGAAAAGAGGTAACACATTTGGAAACAACTAGAAGATCAGAAGAATTACGCTAGGCAGCTAAAAAGGCTTATTAAAGCTTTTCTGTAACATCAGAAGGATTTCTGGATATGATAATAAATGCATGAAAAATAAGACAAGACTGCTGCACTGGAACGATTGTCACAAAGTCAACTGACAGGTGAATTAGCCCATTTTCTTTGCTACTCAGCCTTATCTACTGTATCTTCTCTTCATGCTCCTAAATAGTTTTCCTCTCTTAATCCTCTCATTCCATCTGTCCCATGTAATTTTCTTTTAATTTCTCAGCCTTGGGATTTTTTTTGCAGCAGGCCCATATTCTGAAACAAAGTAATTGGGCTAAACCTCTGACTACTAGACAACATCCTCTTCAACAGAAAGTTTATAGGGCTTTTCCCCAGTAATGCAAAACAGAAACCCTTAAATTCTAATATAAACTTAACAGTAGCTGAACAGATCAACAGATTATCTCTATTTCTCTCTGTGTGTGCTTTTTCTATGATGGTGAATTTTATCTGATTCAGCTGGAAAACGGAAAAAAAAATAGACGGAAAAGGAAGTAGGACTGGAACATGAATGAACAACAAAAAAGTGCTAAGATATACCCCTCCCCAGTGAAGTTTAGGAGCAATATAATTTTTGTATCACTATCTTACATTTGAGGATTCTATTAGTATGAGGACTTCTTTTTAGCAAAAATTATTTTTAAACCTAAACAGCTGACACAATTGCATGAGGGACAGGTGGCCTACTTTAAAAAAAGTGACTGCTGTTATCATCTGAATGTAAATTCAATACAAAACACATGGAGAGATCTAACTACTACTCCTGTCTAAACCATTGTCCTGGCTCTGGTAGCAGGCAATGCAAGAAGCTTCAAAAGAGGCACAGAGGCAATGTCAGTAAAGCTGGGAGAAGGACTGAAAGGAGTAATGCATCCTTCTCTCCTAGCTGCTTATCTACTTACCCTTCCAAAAGAGAAGAATAGAGTCAATAAAGTTGGAAAAGACCTCTAAGATCATTAAGTCCAACCATCCACCTAGCACCACCACCACGTTCACCATTAAACCATGTCCTCAAGCACCACATCCACAAATTTTTGGAACACTTCCAAGGATGGTGCCTCCACCACTTTCCTGGGAAGTCTATTCCAATGCTTTACAACCCTTTCCATGAAAAGTTTTTTCCCAATATCTAAGCTAAACCTCCTCTGGTGCAACTTGAGGCCATTTCCTTTTGTTGGTTATCTGCCTAGCACAACAAGAGATGCATTTTCTCCTTTTAAATAAAAAGACCAGCAATCAACAAATAAATTTTAATGAAGTTAGGCACTGAACACCAAAATATTGCTACTTTTGGTGCATTTTTCTTGTGCATAAATTGTGATGCTCCTCAATTATGTAAGACCTTAATACAATCCCATGCCTGTTTCTCTAAGGGTTTAAAAAAGTTTGAGGAAAAATACCAGAAGGTGTACAAAATAGTCTCAAAAGAAATTTTGCTATTATTTTGCTCAAGACTGTAGAATAAAGTCTGACTGTGAAATAATGGCCAAAGACATTCTGACAGATATCCTTCAAGTAAGTGAATGAGTCATGAACCTCAAAGGTAAAGAAGCAAAAGAGAGAACTGACTCATATATCAATTCTGAATTTCAAATATGACATGCTTCTTTGTTATGCTGTGTATTAGCAGGGCTTTAACATGTCTTCTTTTTCACAGGACCCAAAATATAAATGGGTTTGCTAAAAAGACATATGTAGACATCTCTTCCACTGTATTTGAAATGTATTCAGAAGTAATTTGAGGCTTATTCTTACCTGGGAGCAAAATGGTGCCACTTATTAAAGTCATGGCCAAGAGATTTAGCGCAAAGGCCACGGTTGAGAAAATATTGTTTAATGGATCACTTTTTAGACTGAAAAGCATAAGTCCTTCTGCCAATTTCTATGTATCATCACACAGATATGATTTGATGACTTCTGACGACATGAAGCCAAGGGATCCAGGTATTGTTATGTCCTGCCTAATGTACATTTACTGTCATAAAAACATGTTCTAAAGTGTCTTGTCCTTTGATTCATGTTTTTAAATTTATTTGGAGGAGGATGCAGAAAGGGCGAGTTTTAATACAGGGAGAAGGGTTCTTCCTATCTGATAAGATAAAGGATGAAGCATCTTCTCCAGTGTCTAGCTTAAGAAGAGGGGCAAATCTCAGAACAGATGGAGAGGATGATAGTTTTCCATGAAATACCTCATTGGAAGACACAATAGCATAGTCTTGACTTTAGGTGCTACAAGTTTATACATAGACAGACCTCTGAGATGTCTTCATTGTCAAGAGTCTTGATTCTTTTTCTGCTCTTCTAAATAAATCACAAGTAAATATAGATGTCTCCAAGTTTGCACACACTAGAAAAGGCAATAGAAAGTAAGACGGAAATGGAAGCTATCTGATGTTGATGGGAATCTTGTATCTAGTATGAATATAATTGATACTGATTAATTATGCACCAAGCTGATTTAGCATTGTGCCAGATCAGGGATAGGCATAAAAAGCATGAAAGCATTAAAAATCCACAGTGTAATAGGATTTGAAGAAGGAACTATACTGAAACCAGAAATATGGAGATGCTTAGCTTCCTTTCAGAGTATGAAGAAAAGCAAAGCATATATTCTGACTGGAGAGCAGTACTTCTTTCTGACTCAGGAGTAACTGTGTGACCTGTGGAAATACTGCTGATCATATAAAGACTGTGAGAAAGTGGTGGCAGCCACTGCTCTGACAATAACATCCCAAGTGAGTTACAGACAAAATGTAATTAATGAAAAGAAGAAGCTTTTTAATATGTTTGCCTGAACCAAAAGCAGCCTTTGTTGACCACCTCATAGAAATAACTCCAGGCAAACATTTTTCTAGCCCATCTGGAAAAACTGCAGTACCTGTGGTCTTTTCTAAGGCAAAAAAAACCCCAACAAATCAAAACCAAGAAAAAAACCCTCTGCAAATATCCAGTATTCACTCTCACTCAAATATCTTATTTCTACTCTGATTGATACTTGTATTTCCTAAATATTATTTTACAACTTTGTTAATTTCTTCACAAAAATGTGGAGGGCATGGCTAGTGGGAATACCAGGATAATGTTGCAACAACAGAGAACTATGATACAGGCAGTCATCCTAAACATGGTACTGTGGTCACTGGGAACACAGTTAATTAGGACCTTGTTCTTTACCTTTCTGCTGGGGCCTGGGACATGTTGGCTGGGAATGGCACAATCCACAGCACTGGAAAAGTATTTTCACATCACCCAAGAGTTGTAAGTGGAGTCTATGTAATGATTCCTGAAGATTTCATGCTGTAGCGATTATACAAGTTGATTAAACATTGTATTTAGAGGTACTGAGATTTTTTCTTCTATTCTCTTTTTAAAACATATTACTACTCAATTTGAAATGCCTTCCTTTACATCTTAAGGAGTTGTTATTTGCTGTCACATGGAGACGAGTAGAAGGACAAATTAGAGACAGTCCCTTATATACATGTCCTTGTTTGTGATTCTGACCCCTCTTGAGAGACAGAAAGAGAGGGAAATCAGATTTTTAGAGTAGGCACAGGATTCCTCCAGCAGCAAAAAAAAAATTAAATCTGGGATGTAAGGTGGAATACAAGTGTCTTATATTCCTTATATCTCTGGATTCATCTAGGGTCTAATAGCCTTTGAACCAGAGAGCTATTGGCTAAGAGGTCATGATCTAACTTATACTGGGCATCCTGGGAAGAGAAGAAGAACTGGAGCCCACCAGTGGCCAGAGTCAAATCACTGCCATTCCACTCTTCTCCTATATATCACAACGGCCCATATGCTGATTCTAACAGGTCTATGGTCATGCAGTCCTTTATGCAGGCATCAGCTCCTGCATAAATCCTGGATAATTTTCGTTTCCTGTATATTTGTCCTAAAACCGTTGCATTATTTACTGGTCATTTGTACAATTACATTTTACTTCTTATAATGGATTTGTGGCAATAACTTTCTCAGACGGTGAAGGTTTTATGCCACTATCCTTTAAAACATGCCAGGCAGGTCAGGGCACAAATGGGATGAAAGCAAATACTGCTGACTGTGACTGCCCAACAAAGCTTAAAGGAAATACATTTGTTCTACTTAGCTGAATTTTCCTTGAGACTATCAGAGTTACATCTTGCCTTCTGTCCTTTTGACCTCCTCCTCAAAGTTGAGTCAACACTCAGTTCAGACCAGACTGCCCAGAGCTTTGTCCAGTTGTGTCTTGAAAACCTCTGAGACCTCACGGTCTCTCTGGGAAACCTGCTCCAATACTTCAGTATCATCGTACTGAAATACATTTTCTTTGTATCTAGCTGGAACTCCCTTTCTTGACTTCTGACTGCTGTTTCTCATTCTCTTTCCTTGTCCCTCTGTAGAGCCTGGCATCAGACTTTTGGTTGGTAACTTTCTCCTGAGCATTGGAAGGCTGCTCTAGGGCTTCACTCAGGCTTTTCTTCTGACAAACCTATTGCCTACTTTAGCTGACTGTCTGCTAAATCTGTGAAGAGTTTAGGGAGGTACTGGATAAAAAAATCCATGCAAATCCATAAAGTTCTGCAGGTCACTGTAAATATTCTTGAAATCCTACTAAATTTCAATATTATAAAATATTCAGAAATATGTTTGTGGACTTAAAATTTTTAAGAGAAATCCAATATTTTAAAGAGAAATACAGAATCATATTTTATTTCAGTTTGTAGGAACCAAGTAGGTGGGTGGGTCATAATCACCAATGTTGATCTAGGAGGGAGTTTCCAAAATAAAATGGAAGAAAGCCCCATATCTCTCTTTCTGTATTTCTTTGTTTTCACACTGACTATTCAGTTATAAAGAACTTTAATTCTTTCTGATGGTAGAATCCAAGCCAGTCATTAATGTGCAAACTCAAAGTCTTGAGGGATATACATTGTGACTGCTGCTCCTCCGCCTAAATTTACTATAATTTTCCCTGTTCATTTTTATTTTCATCATCCTCCTCTGCTATTCCTCTCCTGGGCTCTGCAAATGTTTGAATGACTGTAGTGCTTTCTGTATATTCTCACTTTCATTCAAGGTTAGTATGACCTGCCTTCTTTTCTTCATATGACTCTCACAGTGATAAGAAGCTAAGATTTTGTTGAATAACTTAAACACTTAAGTCAGTAAGAAAATGAAGATATGGTTATGTTTTAAATATTGTAAGGGTGTCTTCTTTAAGTGTTAACCTAAGTTTCACATAATTTTAATGTTTTCAGTCTTTGTTCGAATATTAATATGTAATGGATGTTCAGTTGATTTTTCTAGTAATGTCTTATCAGCAATAAAATATTCAGGTTTTTTTCTTTAGGCATCCAGGCTTTTGTAGAAAGGAAAGTATGTATGATTTTCCCAGTTATTAGATAAAAATGGGATTGTACAGCATTGACTTCTCCAAAGTTCAGCTGCGTATCAGAAAGAGGATGAGGTTTTCTAACTTCAGCTCATTTATCTGTATACTGCAAGCAAACGTCACACTATTTTTTTATTCAGTGGGAAATCTAGGGAATCTAGAATAAATAAATCTTGGAAATTTGAAATAAGCTCAGAATAAAAACATACTGGGATAGGGGGAGTGTCTGTGTGTCTGCTTGCACAGATGTGAGACATATCAGGCTTCTGGTATTTGGAGTACAAGAAGAAACTTCAGAATCACAAGGTGCTGGAGTATTCCTTTTAACATGACTATATTATAATATTATTCCAAGAATACAACAGAGGGAAAGAAGGCTACATTAATTACAGTTTATATATATTTTCTCCGGTTTTTGACAGCCCAGTTACCAGGGAACTGTGACCAGCCTCCTGTATTTTGAAACGCTCAAGTAAGTTTATACATATTTCTTGGGGGGGTAACCCACCCCCTAATTTTTCTTCCCATTGATCTGTCAATTTTTTAAAATACTTTTGAGATGGTCACCTAAAAGTGAAGACCTGGAAAACTGCCTGTATTTGTATTTCTGACAAGGAGGAAAAAGTTTATATAATTTTTTGACTTCCCAGGATATTTCATGAGTATATCCTAAAGAGGTTGGCTGTTTTTTAAATGTACAAATATATTGCTTATATTGTAAGTACTGCTAATGTTAGCTCAGCTAAGACATGGGCCATAGCATCCTAAGCCCTAATGGATGGACACTTGTATTAGTTGCAACCAATACAGTTTTTAGAAAACCCCTTCTCAGTTTACAGAAACTAACTGTATAAGGGAAATTGCAGGGACCTCTATGTTTCAACAATATATCCTGTATGGTTTCTAAATAAATAAATAATAATTTAAAAGCACCTTGACATCTCTTATACCAAATACAAACATTAATAACAGCAATGGAAAAAACATGGATTAAAATAATGCTTCTTTCCATCGGAAAACTTGTATTGTACAGCAGTTGTGGATATTTCCTAAAATTACATTGACAGCAGCACTGAAAAAACAGATTCACTTTGCTAATGACCTCTAGTTTTGGCAAGATAGTAAGTATGAGAAAAAGAAGAGATCATTCTTACCATAAACAGGAAAAGAGCCTTTATAACAGCATTTGCTAGCACCTCTAAAATTAGTTCTGGGTCAAGCTTTCCATGAGAAATGCTTTTTTTAGAATTAATACAGAGCAGCTCAACTATAGACACATCAGAGAATATATTTTAAACAAGTCAGTCTGGAAACCAGGTTTTAAAATAGTACACATGGAAACAAAAACATAAATTTGTACAGAGTATCCATTTTCTTTTATAAATTTTCTGGTCTAAAGTGTTTCCATCTTTCCCTGTGATTGAAACATAAGGTAATTTAAGCCATAGAATTCTCTTTAAATTGTAGCAGAGGTTAGGTTAGAAGGCATCTCTGGAGGTCATGCAATCCAACCCATTGTCAAAGCTGGGCTAGTCAAATATTTATTTTCTCTGAAACTTAAAATATTTTAAAAATATATATATTTCATGCTATTTTTGGAACAAGGCAAATCTTTACTATGATATTATCTTGTAGTGATGGGTGGTAAACTGCATATACATGTTCTAGAAAAAGGTTTTGAGGTTTCAGAGTAAAAAACATGAAAGTGCGTGGTAAGTGTAATCTGTCTTAAGATGTTGCTGTTTACAGCAACTAACCACTTACACTGGTTTCCGCCCATTTTTTAAGATCAATCATTTAGATTCCAGTTGGATATTAACCTCAATTAAACTTTCAAGTTAAACACTAGGGCATCACTGTATTCCAGATTCTCCTGGATTCTGTTTGGGTGAATAGCTCCAGTTATAAAACTTAAATCTCATATGTAGAACTTCAGATCCAAATAATTCTAGACAGAGCCAGCTATCATCTTTCATATCAATATTAATTTTTGAAGTTTAATTATAACAGTATAAAGATGAATTTTTGTACTTTGTAGAACCTGAATATTCACAAAGGCCCTTCTATGCATTTTTCTGCCTATTTGTAACCAAACAAACCATTTGAGCCAAATAAGTATAGGCCATCTAAATAACCACATTTGTCCATGTCCAATTTTCTTTTCTAAGTATATAAAAGCATAAATATGACAAAATATGTATGAAACATCTTGCTACCGTCATTATAAAAATACCAGTTTTAACTATTAGCATATTTACACAGATTAAAAATGGAAATAAACCCTGAAAAATGAATAGCCACTATTGTTCCCTAAGCAGAGCACCGAAAAGCAACTTTTTCTTTTCTTCTTGTATCTAACTTTGGAATTAGAAGAAAAATCAAATAATAAAACATCACTATTAACTATTTAATAGTGGATAGCTTGTATAATTTAAACAAATAATCTGTATTGAATTGCTGTATGTTTGGAATTTGTTCTGCAAAAGGAACACTATGGCATTTTGCAGTAGCTGGCATATACAGCAGTGGGTATGTTTTATACCTGTATTGATTCTTTGTGGTGTCTTGTAAAACAGCTCTTTAAATTATTCATGTCTAAACCAAATTAGATTCTAGAAAAATACCTTTAGTGAAATCCATTTTAAGGGCAGTAGAATTGTGAGGTCAGCTGGCTTAGCTATAGTGATTTCTAACAATCATTCAGTTGGTAATACCTCAGTCACCATGTAAAAACCACCCTCAGCCACTGAATATAAAAGCAGTAGTGCAAAATAAGTTTAGATAACAGGCCTCAGAAGGCACCTTAGTCCCTTATCTCTTTGTCCCAGAAGTACTAGCCTGTTATGTTCTTTCAGGGCAAGAAGCAAAACAATGTGGATAATAAATGACCAGTCCTAAAGCCTTGAGACCAACACCCAACACATTAAAGGGCGCCTTAACACGTCTGTTCCCCTGAACAGGGGCTGCACTATAAAGCAACTTAATGAAATGATCCAGGTTTGCAATTTTTCAAAGAAATGGAATCAGGCTTTCAATAGGCACTCTGAAACAGTACTGGCCAAAGTCAATAGTCTTCTTGGGCTCCTCAGTTTAACCGTGCAGAAATAAAACCAAGTTTGTAAAGTGCTCATCTGAACAATTAAATGAATATGTAAAATGAAATTTTTATAGAAAACATATACATAAAAGAACTGGTATATTATTTGAATACACTGATAATTGTTATCACTTTCTCTGTAATGGCGGATACTTGAGCACTGGGGAGGGCAAAGGCACTGACAACGCAAGACTAGGAGTAAGCATCTGTTAATCTCTCTTGACCAAGAGATTTCTACACAGATACTCATAAAGAACTGCTAGCCTATTAAATTTGTTTTTCTTTTCAGGAACGCTTCTAAGCCTATTGTGCACGGCAGTGAGCTGCCAGCAGGTATAACTATGCTGTCTCCTTAGGCTGAGGTCATCCTGAGTGGCACATAAAACAGCTGAAGTAGTGTAGCTGTTGTAGCACAAGAACTCTGTGCCAGCAAGTTGTCCAAATATTTACCCACCTTTACAGGCAGCTTTTATAGCTGACATGAACTGCTTGCTGCCATGGCTACGCTGTTTCCAGTAGCTGAGCTAGTTCATTTGAATCTAGTTTGAGTTTCTCTTTAAAACTCTGCAGATATCTCCCTACAAGGTTTGTGACCTTCGTTACCAATAAGCAAATTTTTCTGTTCACTTTCTACAGCATGTAAAGCATTGGATTAAGATTAAGTTAAATATATAAAAAAACCTTACATATAAAACACTATTACTCTGCGACGATGGTAAAGGAATTACATGCTAAAGCGTAAAACCAGCTGAATTTAAAGGTGTTTTTCAAGATGTCTTAACACCATTAACGTCTCAGGATTTCAATTTGTGCTATGGAGAGTCTATTAGTGTTCAGAATCTGCAAGTAAAGTCTGTGCTATTGCGTTTGTTTGTTTGTTTCCTGTTATGTATTACTCCAGATCTAACATAACCCTTTCTGCTGCTTTAAGGTAATACAATTTATGTTACTGTAATTAAAGCTGCACTGTTGAACT
Source organism: Picathartes gymnocephalus (assembly GCA_013390045.1). NCBI lineage: Eukaryota > Metazoa > Chordata > Aves > Passeriformes > Picathartidae > Picathartes > Picathartes gymnocephalus. The sequence continues at coordinate 271,190 of WEKY01002689.1, forward strand.
GGTGAATGGATCAGATGCTGGACGTAGAGTGCTTGATTTCCATTCACTACTCCCTACCAAACCTATCTGTATTTACTCACCCTGCATTTTTGTGAAGCATGTCCGGAAAGACCTGTAAGGAGGGAAGAGACCAGTATAATTTATGTTAATTACTACAATACAAAGCCCCCTATTTTTCATACTTCATAAACTCCTATGTAACTTGCCTTTAGATAGATCACATATATAAAGATAAACCTAGATCAACCTTGTTCAAATTGTTATGGTTTATTATTCGACTTAAATGCCCTGTTGCAAACGTCCCTTGGATTGCCTGGTTCTACATATTCTTCACTATAAACTCCTAAATATTTGCATATTAAATATTTGTTATTTATTGTTAAATATTTATATATATACAGACAGACATTCATACAGCTAACTCTTGAAGGATTAAAGCTGTGTTCCAAAATTGTTACTCTTCATATGAAAGAGATGCAGCCAAGTTGCAGACTATGAAATTCATCTTGTCTGGTCTGGCTTTCAGAAGTGTTGGTATTTACTGTAAGTCATGTAGGCTTCCTTTATGCAATGTAAAAAGACTGAAATTAGCATATGCCATTCAAAAACAGCTCAGACAAATAATTTCTCTTCTCTTTCTTATAACTATAGCAGAAGAGCAGGCAACTAGCTTAGTTCTGATATATTCCCAACCAAAGTTAAATGAGATGAAACTTACCCTATCAGACAGCTCTGGGTTTTCTGAAGAACATATCAAAAGTAGTTTATTTTCTTTGTCCTGAAAGAGGCAATGAGGTACAGCTTCAAATTAAAATAATCTGGCAATGAAATTAGTGAACAGTAGCAAAGAGTCTCTCACTTTGACTTCAGTCTTATTTTTTCCTCACAGTCTGTAGCAGCCACTCAATTTTTGGTATTGAGAGGGAAATCTTACAATCTGGATTGCTGTCAGTGGTATTCTTCAACACAAAACATTTCTCTTGACTGTTTTTAAAGTGGTTCAGTGTGCAAATACATAATGTTTTGGCTGCACCAATTACCAAATTGAGAAGTTTTTAGGCAGGATCAATATTTGGAGGAGTATTATATTCCAAAAAATACCTTCTTCAGGCGTCTAATAAAGAACATTGAAAGACATAAGGACAGTATTGTTCCTGAAGTCTTTCTTTGAGCTCCATAGAGGGTCATCTTGGTTTCATCCTCATTGCTACACTTATTAAAGTTCAAATATTGTCAATAATTTTAGGTGGTGACCTGATATGCAGTATTAGTAGCATGCCATAATTCCATTAATTCAGGGTTGAGTTTAATATATACATGGTATAGGGAGAGCCATACTATTGGAAAATTTTACTCTCTTTCTTGGCAACTGAGAGCTGAGAACTCCTGATGGGTGTGATAAATCCTAGGGCACATTCACAAAGAGCCACACTTATGCTCCTGAATAATCTCAGTAAATTATTTGAGTAATTGCAGTTGTCTTAGTGGTTTAAACTGGTTTAGTATTACTCCCTTCTTTTCTAAAATTGCAGAAGAGACAATTTATGTGCTCTTTGCTAGCTGCAACTTTCCATTGCAGAAACACTAAATTTGAGGTTAATTTGCCTATGAATACCTCCTTTTAAAAAAATCCCATGACATACAGGGATGTCTGCAGACATCTCTATCAATGCTGCCACACACCTATGCACACTACACTAGGATTTTAGTAATTTTTAGATTCATAGTACAAATTTTACATGCAGAGACAAGAGAGAAATTGTCAGAACTTGTTGAAATGCAGCAATAGAGCTTCTACTAATATTAGGAAGATGTCATGTAATACAGTAGAATTATTTGCACTAAAAATTCCATTCAACCCATAGTAACCTTCTGATGGAAACATTTGAAATTTACTGTTAGTGTATTTCTGTAGACACAAGGCTTCAAACAGGCATCATAAACTCAGTGTGGTTTCTTCTGTAATTAAAAATATTTTCATTTAATAGCAAAATATTTTTGTTCTTGTTCCAAGAACACACCACTGCAATCCAGTGTTTAAGCCAAATGTTTTCTTTTAGCTTTCCTCAAATTCTTAGCAGCCAAGCTACACATGATTTCCGTGGATTCTACTCAAGCTTTCCATTATAAACCAAAAAGCTTTCTTATAAATGTAGCAAAGAAGAAAAACAGTGTTACACAGTAAATATCAAGTCCTCTCCTGCTGGAAAAGTTCACCATTTGTATGAGAAATAAGCATCCTTGAGCCAGCACCTAGCTGAGATAATTCAGATTCATTAAGGTGTTTCCATAAACTTCAGTAGACCAAAGTATACTGGAAGAGCTCTGAGATTTACCTCATATTGAGGTAAATATGCGATAATATTCTAAAGTGAAATCACAATATAGAATGTTTATCTTAACTAAGAGTGCAACTCTGCTCAGGTTGAGAACATTACAGAGAACTGCAAATGAGATACACTGTGGAAAAAAACAGATTAAAACACAAAGTAGGCAACCTGACAAGTTCCCAACACAGCAACAACAGAAATTTGGTCTGCAAATATAATTCTATTAATATTACAATCTGGTTTTGGAAGACATGACACGCTATAGTCTGGATCATAGCAAATTTAAACAGGGAAAGGAAAGGAAACCTTCCTAATCCTGAGTTTTGCTTTATTATATCATTTGGTTAAATTAGATCATCTGTATCAACTGCTGCCTTCAATGTGCTCCCAAATGAGCAGAAGTACTACTAGTCTGTCTTTTTTGTGGTTTGATTTGTTTATTTATTGGGACCTGAGGTCAAAATTACTTTTCAAAAAGTTTTTGCTAGAGTCATAGGAATAACATTCAGTGTGAGGAAAAAAGGAGAAAATAGGTGTATCAGATCAAAGGCTTCCTTCTCCTCACCAAAAGAAAAAAAAAGTTAGATTAAAAGCATATTTTGATTTTATCATGCAAGCACGAGTCAAAAATACTTGTTAGCAGGAATTTGCTTTTGGTTACTGTTTTTGTAATCCAAATAACTTTAAAATACAATTCCCCTTAATGCTGTTCTATACAGCAAACAAGCTGAATTTGAAAACTTGGTGAGGGAGTGGCTGGTGGCTAAATAAATACATAGAAATCCCAGTGTTTTGTCATATAACAAACTATAATACCACTTCAAAGTTTTGGACAGATTTCCTTATATTATGGGCTTAGGGTGTAGCTGTGTAGAAAATTGTAAATGTTGTCTTTTGGTATTTACTTTACAACCCTTTGTAATCTTCAGCTCTATTTATAGCTTCAAGTGGGAAGAAATCAAAATTAAAGAGGCCAGCTTGAGCATCCTTTGTAATCAAATGCTTTTCCCATTTCTCCTTAAAATAAATGCGCAGCCTGCACATTTGGCTGCCTGAGGAGACCACCCGAAGAGTTTACAAGCCGTGATCTTGCAGTGAAATAGTTTTGTGGAAAAGCACAAGTTGCAGGAACACACAGAGAGGAGTCGTAGATATACTAGACGATGTTTTTGAGGGGAAAACGAGTAACTTGGCTTTGAGTTGGAAGGTTTAACTAGCGATAAGGGGGAAAGGGTGAGGTTCTCATTCCTGAGGCGCTGGGACCGCCACTCACTCTCGTTCAGCGGCGCAGGCCGCCCGCGGCCGGGCTGGGCAGAGGCCGCAGCCCTGGCCGTGGCCCGGCCCCTCTGCCTGGCCCCTCTGCCCGGCCCTGCCCCAGCAGCCGCCGCGGAGCTGCCCAAAGCGGGCCGGGAGCAGGAGGGTCGGACCGGCAGCAGAGCCAGGCGAGGCCGCCGAGCCCCGAGCTCGGCCAGAGCCGCCCCCTCTGAGCCTCTGCCCGAGCCAGGCACCGACCCAAAGGAGTTCTGTGTGTGTTGGACTGGGAAGACGGGAGGAAAGGCCGTCCGAGGGGAAGTCACTCCTGTGAGGGCATGGCTGTTGCAAGGGGATGAATCCAGTGCAACTGGCAGTGCAACTGTGCCAGCTGGCGACAGCCAGCAACAAGCACCCAGGCAAATAAGGGTGCCAAAATGCAGAGCCCAAGGCCGAGGGTGAAAATTTGGCCAGGAGGTACCTGAAAATTGCTTCTATTGTAAAAAGAAGGGGTATTTGAGAACTGCTTTTAGGTCTCAACTTCGCCCTGTTGTTTACTCAATGCTCAAGGCAAGATTTATAAAGATAATTGCTTTTTTTTGGACTAACTGCATTTCTTGGCAAAAACAGCTAAGCTTTGTGGCAAACAAAACCTTCAGACTTGTGCAGCTGTGGGAGGGTGTCATGGGTACGTAAATTACAGGATCTCCTCTCCATGCTGCCAAACGCTCTTGATCTAGGACTTGAAAACTGTTTCTACAGTCTATTCTAGGGAATATCACTGGCGAGCAAACTGAGAGAATTTGAGGTATACAGGAGCCTTACCAAGAGAGGTTTTGGCTCTGGACTATCAGTATAGTGAAAACAGGCCCTCATTTGCTATAACTGAAACAAAAGTAGAACTGCTAAGAGAAGACAAAAAATTATCTCCCTTAGCAGCTCTGGAAACATCCCAGAACTGTGGTCGGAAGAGTAGCAGGGTATGCTGTGAAAGAAACAGAATAGGAACATTTTCCAAAATTCCAAGTAAGAGCGTTTGCCTTTTTGCCAGCTAACCTAGGCCCAGGTGATCAGATCACAGCTACATTTCATTTAAATTTTGTTCCTTTATGTTTGGACTGGAATGTCCATTTTGCCTTGTGCTTTCTCCACTGCTTAAGCCTTCTTATCTGTTTTATTTCTAAACAGAACACAGGATCAGAAAAGATTTCATGGATGATGGAGCCTAGTTCCTCCCTGCAGCAGTTAAACAGCTTATATTGCCCCATTTTACAATTTACCAAGCTTTCATCTTAAAACAGGTTTGGGGTTTTTGCCCCCATACTCCTATTGGGAAGCTGTTGCAGCACTTTAAGTCCCCAGGTGCTGCAAACCTTTTGAATCTCTGTGATGAATTTTCATGGCAATTTTCTCAGGTGAATTCATGCTGTGACAAAGTTTTACATCAAGTATCTTTCCTTTTAGTGTTTCTCTTACCCTCCTTTATTCCCAGTATAACTGGAGAGAAATAATAAACATTTTCACAGATTTTCATTAAATAACCTAAATATGTAATGAAATTAAGGTAACAAGCTAAATGAAATAAGGTAATAAACTAAATAAGATAAATCCTTTTTAGGGGAGGGTTTCATAGCTTTATCTCCCTGGTAGTATATAGTTTTGCTGCAACAGATGGATATACTAGGTTTTGTACCTAAATATCTTTTCTAAACGATGAACTATCATTTGGTAATAGAAAATTCCTGTTATTAATTCCAAGTCTGCAACCATGCACTTTGTACACTCTAACCTCATCTCCTTTCAGTAACTGAAGTTCAATGACCTGTATGATATTCCAAGCCTTTTCTAGTTTGACACTACCTCCAGACTTTGTCATCAGAAAATGTCATAAGCACACACTTACACTGTGCCAAAATTAGCCATGATACTATCTGCTATTTTTAGTGTCCTAGCTAATCCTAGAAAATTCTGCTGGTAACTTTCCTCCAAACATACACTTTCCCTTTCAACACAATAGATTGATTCTTCGTATTTGTGAAGATAGTACAATCAGTCTAACACTGAGGAATTTATGTTTTCTCTGTAATTTTGATCTGATTTCAGTTAATTTCCTTCCTCTAAATTCTTATTTTCTCTCACAGTGAAGCCTTTCTCCCATTGTGGGCTAATTTTGGATGGGCTAATGTATAAATGGTTTAGTAAGGAAAAAGAAGGAATTGTTTTTATTTGGTAAAAGGCCACTAGGTAGATCTCTCATAGTCTGTTTGACATAAAATTATTCTTTATCTTTCACTGTTTCAAATTTCCATTTACATGGATGTGTTAGTTGTTCTTTCCCATGCTGTGTGTTTTTAATACTATTCATACTTTCATACTATTAAAATCATCTTAATAGGGTTGTAGTTGATTATTTCCTCTCCTCTTCCATACCCCATTTGCTAATCTTTAGTAATACGATGCAATACTTGCCTCATTCACTTAGCTAACCCTCTGCTGTTCAGTTCACCATTTCAGGCAAAGGAACAGAATTTTAAAAAAAAAATTATTATTACAAAAATAAGCTTGGTAAGGAGTAATATGTTATTAGGAGCAGAACTGGGGTGCCTGAAGCAACAACTATACAGAACTCACTTGGCTGTGTGCCTAATGGTCAGCAAATTCAAGGGGTTGTATCTAAACTGGGGAATAGAAAGAAGAGCCTTGCTGTAACGGTATCTTACTTAAGTTAATTGCTGAAATGCCTGTTTTCCTTGACTTTGTTACTAGAAGTCACTGTGATTTACCATAGTAATTACTCACCAGTTTAGTCTGAATCATTCTTCACCATCATGCTATGTTTTTAAAAAGTAATACTTTTTTTCTGTTTTTTAAATTATCTTAATCTTCTCAAATATATTTCCTAATTAACATATGATATTTTTTCCTGTATCTACACCAAAACAGGAAAGATGTGCAGTGTTCTGGCTGGCCAGAATTCTGGACAATGTTGTTGAAACTTCCAAAGAGCACAAGTGAAACTGAAGCTCAGGGTATTCTCATCAGCTGTAGTATATACGGTACGAATGTTACTTCATAGCAGATATTTAAAATAAAATTTTTCTGTGTTGACAGACCACTGCAGAGCTCAGACATCTAAAACTGCCATCCTTATATCCTTTATTTTAATGTGAACAGTAAAACTTCTAATTTAGATTCTTACAACATATATCTCAAACTTATATAAACATGCTATTCTAGGATGAAACAATAATTTCATTGTTTGTCTTATGCTGTAGAAAGGAATGAAAAAGGAGAACTGCAAAATTTTTAAGAAGGAATCTGAACTTCTGTGCCTTGCATAGAGAACTGGATTTTTCTTTGTGGTATCCAGTGCTAATGATGCCATTTAGCATTCCCAGTGATGACTCCAGACAAATCTGATTTCTGCTTAGTAAAGAAAGCACTTCAAGATAGAATTTCTAAAAACCATGTGTTTAAATTTTGACCATTATCTGGTAATATGGAAGGCCTTAATATTTTCCACTAGGTTCTGAGTCTCCCATATATTTGTCTGTCTTACTGTATTAACACTATTTGTACAAAGCTTTAGCCACAGATCTGGAGCTTCTCTCCTGAAACCAGAGAACCTGAGAAGGAAGCTTTCCTGGTCTGATGCCTTTCTTTCTTAACAGCACTAGCTTATTCTACATCTTTGAACACCATGTCTCCTAATGGTTGGTTTCTTTGGTTAATGTCCTGAAATGTAAGTAGGAGGTCAGTGTGTACCGTGTCTGCTATTTCAGGGACAGCTATTAAGATGGAAGAAGGCCTTTGCTTTGCTAGGCACCAGACAGATGGATCAAAAGGGCCTGAAGCCTGTGGGTTTCCTCATTGCCAAAGAATGCAGTTTGCTTCAAAGTTTCATTTTAAATCACAGTGAATCAAGGGCTTTAAATATGAGCTCTGAAGTGAGAGATTACAGATTCTGAGGACTGGCTTGTATAGATATATCACGCGAGTTGCTATAAATGTTAGGTCTAAAACAGAGCCTTTCAAGCCAGTGGCCTGAAAATTACAGTCTTAGATGAAAAGGGTGAGGCTGAAGTGGGGAGTAAAGGACATTATCTAAATCTGCCAAACTGTATAGACTCTGGTGAACATAGATTGTGGAGGAGGGTGTGAGTTACATTGTATGGAGACCATCGATCTCATGTTTTACTTCAGTCGGAAGATACATCACTGTGTCATTTTGGTACAAGATGCTTGCTCTTTTTGTTCTTTCAGCTGTGAATCTTATGTAGTGTGAGGTCATGAAAAACCATCTGCTGCATCTCACCTACATTTTTCAGAGTAAATAACCTGAAAAGCTTGCATTGTTTAAAGTTCAGGGGAAAGTCTGTGAGAAGTTTGTGTTCTACATGTCGAACAAATTATTCTTTTTTATGAAAGATTTGTCAGCCAACATTGTGGTTTGAGCCCGCTCATGAAACAGTGTCTGTAAAAAGAAATGACTGGTTTTATAGTGTGGTTTAATGCAAAGTTCAGGTTCTACACTTCCCTGATATACACACATACAGGGGTTGTTTAAAGAGAGGTGTATAAGTTGCTTATCTTTGCTTTTCCTTTCCTTTCTGTTTTTGACAGGTTAACCCATACCTCCTTAGTTATAACTCTGGGAAATTTCCCAAAAACCTAAAAAATTCTCTGAGAAGAAGGTGTTCTCTGAGCTAAAAGAGATACATTAAACTGTACGTCTATGCTTTCAAATTATACAAGAAGATTATAAAGGTCATACTCATATTTCAGATCTGAATAAAATTTTATAGGCTGCTGTGTAAATATATATAGAGTAGTTCTTATGTGGTTTCCTGTAATAGTTGCTCTAGGCTTTCATCTGGTACAATTTTCACTGAGTGCCATAATGACAGGTTCCACAAAGGCCCCCTCATTCATTTTTAGCTCTACCAATTCAAAACAGAAAAAAATCATAACAGAACAGCCAGTTCTGTGCTAAACCAGACTCAGAAACGAGAACTTCTGCTGGTAAAGCCTGTCTCCCCACAATGGGGACTCGTCACTCTAACTCTATTGAAAAGCTCTATGTATAGACAAATATTTAGAATGCAACGGAATGAAGATGGTTCCTGGCACATTAGACAAGGTGAATGTTGAGTAGCAGCAAGAAATCAATTAATTTTATGGTACAGGTCAGTTTAACCAGATCAAAGGGACTAAGCACAAAGGCTAAGGATCAAATGGAGCCTCCCCCACAGCAGGTAGCCAGCTGCTCATGTGCAGCTTTGAAATCATGTTCTGGATGAAGTCAAGCAAGAACTTTACCAAGCTAAGCAACTAAAAACAGTGTGAGTTAAAACTAAGTCTAATGAGTTTGCTGGGAAGATACTATTCTTAAATAAAAGAATTTTAATAAAGCAGTAAAGATGATCTAGAAGATAAAGAAAAGCTTATTAAGCAAAATTAGAATGATTCAGTTAGAAGGAACTTCATCTCTGTCCAAGCTATATTTTTGGTTAATTGGAGGAGATTGAAATCAAAAACAGTAACATAAACAAGAAATGTGTATTTCCTGTCATGATCCTCCCCCTCATCACTGCGTTACCTTTCTATGACAAAATTCTTCAAACCGTATCCCCTGCTGACCCAAAAAAAAAAAAAAAAGTTTGTTGAAATATGTATAAAACAGTCTGGTGGCAATAGTCCACCTTATTCTAGTGAGATCATGCACTCCACTCTGCTCTGCTGACCAGTTCCTACAGAGAAAGATTTTAAAGCTGCCTTACCTCAAGGTGTAATTATTCAGGTAACTTATTGAAATCAAAACTCTACATAGAAGCCTTGCGGCTTAGAACCTAACCAACTAATCCTCATGCTTCTGCCACTCTGTACAGTAGATTGAATTTAGGTAGCACTCTATTAACTGCCAATTGAGATATATAGATGGTCTTTACATGTGACAAGCTAAACCTCGATGTAATAATTTTTCCTAGTCAAAACAACCATGGTTTTTAATCATCATTGAATATGTAAATGCTGAGAGTGTTGAGATGATGTTTATGGAGCACTGATGTTTGTCTCTAAAATTAGCTCAGGAAGAATTTTCTTGAAAAGATGACTCTGTATGTGGATGCCTGTATTTCAAGGAATTTCGTATTGATCACCTGCTTTTATTTACAGACTAACAAGATGGGGGGCTTTGTATAAAGGAAAATTTGGATATGCATACAGATATGTTTCTGCCAGAGGTACACTTTGCTTTACAAACTCAAAGCTTTCTTTGTTTTCTACTTATTTAACTTCTTCCATTTTGCTTCCTATTTAAATATTCCTCCTCTTTTTTTCAAATTACTGTCAGCTTTTTTTTTATTCTCCTGTAACATCTTGAAGAGTTGTTCTGCAGCACAGTTTTCTAGAGAACAAAAGCAGACTGTTGAAATACTCTTTTTCCTGCATGACTATATTTTATATCCTTAAAGCCAACACTGGGTAATAATGTTAATATGATAAATTATTCACCACAATAAATAAATCTCATAAGATTTCTCTAATTACTATTAGGCATTGTGTTGAACATTACCGGAGTACTTTGTGGGAATTAACTCATAAGTGAATACATATTAAACTGTAGATTTCAAAGGCCATGTACAGACCTTTATAAAGATTTAGAAATGTCAAACAAACTGCAGGCTTACCTGTCATGACCAAATGAAACACAATGTAACATACGAGTTCGTGCTGTCACAAACCAGGTCAGTCTGTCCCTTGGACACTTCCCAGATTGATCTGTTTGCTCCCTGTCTACTGGGCCTGGCATGTGTTAAGCTTCTGGAGTCTGAAGAGAGTCCAGGTGCTTCATTTGTGTTTGTATTGTGAGGTACAAACTTTAGTGCTCCCCTCTGAAACTGAACATACAGTTCAACAATCTGACTCCCATGCCTGTTGTTGGCTCTTCAGGCTTTTTTTTTTTCTGTTTAAGCCCACTTTCAGGAGGAAATTGACATTTGGGGCTATGTTTCAGATTTTTGGGCATACACAGATGTGAAGGCAAAGATTTAGTGAGCTGCAAAAGAACTAAAATATGAACTCTCTTTACTTACAAGGTAGCAGATTTATTGGTTAAACGTCAGTATGTAAATGCAATTCACTTTTACATTTCAAATTATTAGAAGCCTATTTGTTCAATGTGACAGGACTCCTTCCTGCAATTCCTCTACCTGCTTTGGGTTAAAATGCCCTTGTAGGTTAGTTCTTATTACTCTTTAAGTTCTCAGCCCCTCTTCCATAAGACTTCTTTATCTTAGTCATCACCTTAGGCAACCAGGTAATTTGTAATTTAAATACCCCATCCTTTTCTCCTGTGGCAGACCAGAAAGGGTGCACTGTAAAACAAGTATCTCCTTGTATAAAGTATAATAGTCAAAAATATTACAATCTTAGGCCAACTTCCCTTGGAATTCTGCTTCAAAATGCAGGTATAAAAATGACATGTGGGCTTGCAATCAATGTTTTAAGTTTGAGATAACACAATTCATAATCAGATTACTCTAATCCTTATAACAGGTACATGAGTACAAATGTGTTCCACATAGACACAGTATATTCAGTATATTCATAACAATTTTTAACAGTCATCCAACTTATCTGATTGGATTCTATATTAAATGAACCATTTGATATTGGGAGGAAGCTTGATATGATTAGAACTGCTTAAGGCAGAAAGATATTACAAGAAAGATTCATGATAAGGACACGTGATTACAGTGCTCATGAAGTAATGATTCATCTTTACTGAGACATTTTACAGATAGAAATTTCAGAAAAAATTTCCTGCCAGGTATATATCTTCTCTCCTAGTTTTTTTGCCTCATTTTCTTTCCATTCTTCACATGATAATGAGAGGACCTCTTTTTATTCTTATCCTGCCCCAGTATATCCTCTTCTTAATGCTTCCAAGGCATCATTCTGGGTATTATATTTTTTTCAAGATTTCTTCCCTCAATCCAAAATTTAAGCTTTTCTGAACAGCCAGGTACTAACCTGGAACCATTAGCTGGTGCTGATGAATGAAATGTCAGATTCTGGATGCAATTCCATTTGGTCTACTCGTCCAAGATATTTCAGTCTTTTTCAGACAGTAACAATAATCCCAGATTTTTTTCCATGGGTGTCCCTTGACATCTCATTTTGCTCTACAGTTAGCGAATACTAGTGACTCAAAAGATTACTCCAGTGAGTTTTTAAAGTTGAAAAAAGTTTGAAAGGTCTCTGTTTCCAAGACCTTTATAAAATTATTTCTCCAATTTTTTTTACATTTTCCATAGTCACAAGAGAATTTCTAAGGAATCAGAGAGGAGTCAAGGTCACCAGACAAATGGATCTAACCAAAACTGACTGTGCCCATGGAAAAGAACAGTTAAACTGTCAGCACTTTTTTGTTGTTTTTCTTCTATTTCAATTTTGCAGGTCAGCATAGCAAAGAGTATTGTCCTTGGACATCAAAAGGAATAAAAGGAAATAAATTATTACTGTAGCATTTAGAGACTGATCCTGTTAGCTACTGGGCTGGAAGCCTCTTTAAAAGGGCTAAAACCTTCAGCTGCTTTTGATTTGATTAAGTGCACTAATCGTCTGTTCAGCTTGAGTCAGTTCGAGATCCAAGTACAAGCACTGCACAAGCTGTTCCCTGTGTCACTCTGACCAAAGCCACAGTAAAGTCAGGCTGAGACCAGCACCTGCCCAAGGCACCAAGGTGAGAAACTGCTCCTTGGAAACCAAGTCAGCTCTTAGTTAATAAACCAGCCAACCAACTGCTGCTGCTGACACCTCTAACCAGAAGAGGGGACACAGAAAGTGACCAGCTCTAGGGCTGAGGCATTACCAAGACAATGTGCAGCAGCTCTGCTCCAATGTCTGGTTGGTTTTTTATCCCACTGGGCATTGAAGCAGTTATTCTGGGAAAACATGAATTCTAAGTTCCTAAGAGATGACTCAAAGTATTTCAGTTAAAGCTGCCTCAGAGTTGCACATCTGACAAATAATTCAATATTTTTAGCTTTTAGGAAAATGTCTGTAGTTTAATTAAATATTTTAGATTAGAGAAAGGTTTTCTCTGCTCTTGAGTTGCTGTATTGAAGCACCTTTTGAACTGAATTAGAAATGTGTTTTGAGTTTCTGGTAACTTTGGCCCTTGGGTCTTCTCCTCCAAAATACATTTTACAAATCTGTACTAGTAAATGCCACATGGTAGAATAACTTTATTGAGTGTATATGACATAGTGATATTTTAGGTGTATAAGGTATCTTTGGTTTCAAAGCATTTTCCTCAAATGAAATAGCTACAGTAAAAAGAATGATTATTCATATGATACAGAAGGAGAAATTGAAACACAGAATGATGAGCCAAAAACCATTAATCATGTAGTAATTTTGCAGACCTATTTAAAGCATTCATTTTTCAAGGATGTTTGGCATCTACATGGCTTTAGTAGTTTTGTGTAGTCCTCCACAATGTACATCAACAGGTCTGATACTGAATAACAAACAGTGGAAGTATAATGTATAAATTACTTTTCCTCTCGCAGTACACATTTCATGATCCTTGTCCTGTTTTCCAACAGGCAGACCATTCTTTTCTGGAAACCTTCAATGTTTCACTTTTTTAGTGGTGATTCATACAAAGCTACCTTTCAAAGTACCTTTTAATGATTCTGTGGCAACTCACCAATCTATCTTACAGTATTCACCAGTACAACACTTCTAACACTTTCCTACATAATGTTTTTCCCATCTTTTCAAGTTGTTGTGGGCAGCATTCTACTTAAAAATTATCTTGGAATCTGGTAACGCAATTTAGAAAAAAAATAGAACTTTAAGTCATGTGTATTTTTTTCAAAACTGATAAAGCCAGCTAAAGCAACCTTTCTGAAAATATCTTTAGAATAAATAATTCCTTGGATAGACATCAGTTAGATTCTCAAAATATGCCACACTTACATTGGCAATCAGATATTGTGGGTCCTACAGCTCTTTCCAACAGGTGGGTGTTCATATGATACAGTCCTCTAGTTAGCAGTCCAAAGGTCTTTTCAAGACATGTGTTTTTTGTCCTAAATATGTTATTCTTAGAAGGTAGATTTGCATGTTGAGAGCAATAAATTATTGAAAAGCTCTCTAATAGTTCACTTTCCATTTGTAACAAATCAAAAGACTGAAGAAGAAATTGTACTTCAAATACTTCTGAGAAAGGGTTTTCCTCATTAAAGAAAATTTGTTTGGATTCTAATGAAAAAAATCTATCATTAAGTTAAACGATGTATGAAATAAGTAGCAAACAAAGTGGTAGAATACTTGCAGCTGTGAGAAAGCAATTCAATAATAGAGTGACATTAGAAATTACTTTGCAAATATTTATGTACAATACATTCACTTAAATTGAAAACCATCTACTCTTGGAAGGAACTTCGTTTTCAACAGTTGTGATTTGGCAAAAACAGCCCTAGGGACATTATGTCCTAACATTGTTGACAAGTGTGAAAATCCTCTGTATGTTCTCATTCCTAAGAAAACAAACTGATAGTTCACATTCACTTTCATTCTCTCATTTCACAAGTAGGAGCTTGTGTCTCCTACTAGGATCATAGCTAAAAAGTGCTGGTCCTTCTCTGGCTTTAGGATAAGAACTGTTGCATATAACTTCATCTTGTGCTCATCTGACAGGAAGTGTAACTGCTCATCCTTCTTGTCTTCCCTAAGCAACTTCTGATCTTCCTGCCTGATAACCTTCTTCTGTTCCATTCCTACTTCACAGATTAGCTTATTTCCAGATATGCCACAAGACTTCCCCCCCCCACCTAATGTCATGTGCAGAGATGTGGAAAAAGAAAGGAAAAAAAGAAGTAGGTTTCTTCAAAGTTGAACAAAGGCTTTAATAGGAATAGGGAGAGAAAACACCTTCAAAGTTATACTGTCTTTAGTTCTGCTTCACTAGAGGTCCCTCTGTCTAGAATTTATCAGTTTTACTCCTGATGTTTAAATAAACAATATACCTGCCCTTACTTGTACCTGCCAAAGACAAGGTGACTATGTAGTACCTAGATTCAAAACGGACAAAGTCATATGGAAAAAAGACATCTGTAATACAAATATTTTTGAAGCTTTCAACACTGGAATTGGGATCTTTTTGGGTGTTAATTACCTAAATACACAGAAGTGCACACAGCAAAGTATTCAGGTTTCTAAGTGTATGTCTAGTTCCCAATCAAATTCAACAGCACCTGAGAAAATGTCAGCAGAGACACAGGGCTACCTAAAATCCCTTTGTACCTACGGAGCACACGGATAGTCATTTATCTTCAGAAATGCAGTACTTAGCTCTCTTGTAAAGTTAACTCTTTATGTTGTTAATGACAAAGAACAAAATAAAACAAACCCCAAGTAAGAAAATCACCCAACAGAAAGCCTGAATTATTTCTTATTCAGTGAATGACCTCTAGTGGTCATTCATCACAGCTTTTACAGCAGTTGAAATGCCAGCTCGGAACACAGTAGAGATGTGCATTTTTTGCAAATATAGAGAGTGAGAATTAATTTTTTTCAAAACTGTGCACTATAAAATTTTTCTCTACCTCTGGACTGTTAAAATCATATTTTATTTCACTTTATACAGTGAGCCCTGGGAACTCTGCAAGAGTTTTAAGCCAGAGGTCTAGCACCTGCATTGCCCCTTGCTGTTTTCTCTTTGCTAGCCAGTGCCTCCCTCAATCTTTGAAATCTCCCTCAACCTGTTTAAAATTTTTCAGAGACACCCTTCTGTCGTCCAACAGCCTTGAGTGTATTCTGTTAGCTTGATAACCTCTGTTCAGCTTCTCCTAACATTATTGTATTACCTGAAAAGAGCCACCAACCATCATCTCTCACTGCTGGCCAAAGCAGACCACTTCATTCTGAACACAGATGGCAAATGGAGTGAGTGTATCTGTCTAAAGAGCAAACTCAGCAGATGTAATACTTGCAATATAATTGGGAAGAGAGCTCTAATCCTCAGTATTGTGGGGCATGAAAAGAAGTCTGAGTTAAACATTCAGCAATATGTCAGAAAACAAATGGTATTTTCATCACTCAGGGCTTTTATCAGCATTTCTACTGATCTTTCTGTGGCTTCTTTAGACAGTTGGGCCAGATTGTTCTGCTGGACATGCACAGCAGTCCAGATATTAAAGAATTCATTAAAACCTTTTGCTAAAGACAGAAAATAGGTTCAGAGAAATGTCTCCTCTATTACTATATTTCTCAACTATGGATGTTATACAGGATTTCTTGTATTTTATTTTGTATGTAAATGAGCATTGTATGTATCTGCAGCCCAAGCTGCATTACAGGTGAAGAATCTACATAATAATTTTGTTAATCTCAGGTAGCTTTTCACAGTCATCTTTTCCACTACACAAACCTGGTAAGAGAGGAAGAAGAGCACCTCCAACAGGAGACCAGTGAATAAGGAATTTATGGTTAAAAGCCTTTAGAGATTGCTTCATAGCCCTACTTCCAGTATTGAAAGATACTTGAGAGGAACTTAAACAAAACATTTAATCTGTTTAAAAGGCATTCTGAAATTCTTGCTTATTAGAATAGTGTCAAAAGAAGAATTATTTATGTGAGAAATAAAGTTTGGAAACTATGCTGACAGAACAGTGATGAGCCTTTTCTATGAAGGCAGCATAATCTACACTGAAGATGGTTTCTTTTTCCTCAAAAAAAGAAAAAAAAAGAGCAAAACTGCAGACAGCCTGTATGACTGCCTGAGTTATACTACTCTGGGTATTTTGCAAAGAAAAAAAAAAAGAATAGATCTCTACATGAGCATGACCTGTCATCATAATTTGATCAGAATGCTTACCAGAGGAACAATTCCAGTATTAAAAGAACCTAATTTCTCATTCATTTTATTATAAGTGACAACAGTAGGTGGATTCTGGAGAATGCTTAATTAATACTTTTTTCTTCCTAGAAATAAGAGTACATGCATCTTAAAGGTAATATTTATAGCTAAGGCATTTCTGGGCTTGCATATCAGTCATGTACAAGTAGATGGTCAGTCTTTAAGCATTAAATCAAAGTATTAGAGAATACTTTGTCTCTAGTGTGTAGTTAAGTCTAATTCGCACATTCTTTTTATGTTAGAATTGATGCCTAGAAGCTCCTCAAAATGACCTTATAGAATCACAGAATCCTTGAGGTTAGAAAAGACCTGTAAGATCATCAAATCCAACAGTTAACCCAACACTGCCATGCCATTTAGCCCCACTAAACCATGTTGCTAAGTGTTATTTGAACACTTTCAGGGATGGTGATTCCACCACATGTCTGAGCAGCTTGTTACAATGCCTGAGCAGCCCTTCAGTGAAGAATTTTTTCCTAATATCCAATATTTTTGAACATCTAAAGCTTGATTTATCTCTGTTGTTTGGTGAAACACTGTAGTAAGAAGTAAATATCAGACAAAATAATTTTTGTAATATTATAATTAAATATTTCTTCTTTGAAATGCTGATTTTTCAACTGAAAATTTGCACATTTCCTTGGAATATAACCTAAGAAGAAATCTTCTTGTCTTGTTCCTAATATGATCAGTTGCTCAGATTTTACTGGAGATTGAAACTGTATGGTACCAAGTGGCTCTCTGCTCAGTAATTTTAAATAATACCCATTGGGACTCTTACTGTATGTTTGGGATTGATTGGTATTAGATATATAATTGGCTATGCAAAAGCTAACTCAGCAGAAAATTATTTTTTATGTAACTATCCCTATGAAGAATTGAAAGGATTTCCCTGAGTTGGTCTAGTCAGCGTGTCCATGTGTACAATTCGCTCTGGGCTGAGAGTCCTTCTTCAGGGGTTAAGTGCATGTAGAGTGCTTTGCCTAAAATTTTATCTGTGCTCTTTTTTTCCCACCTGTTTCTTCCCAACCTTCATAGCAGAATCCATCACAGTTTTTAAAACTAGTCCCTGTGCTGCCTATGAAGATTCTAGTACTTCTTTTTTAACAAATAACTCCATTTTTATGTAAATTTCCCTTTTCAAAGCTAAGCCCAAAATTAGTGGATATTTTGGTTTTGTTGCTCCTGCAAGACATTTAATCCAAATTTGTTATCATCATTTTACAGAGTAGCTCTTTGACAGAAGTATTCAGCACCAAAATCAACTCAGAGATACTAAATCCTGGTAGTTCTTTCAGAGGTTGAGTATGTCTTCTTTTTGGGGGTTAGACTAGCCAAAAATTTAGCTCATGATCTTTAGTTCTGCCTTCATTCTCTGAGCAGAATTTAAAATTTAGCAAGGGCACAGCCTTAGTTCCACAGCCAGCCCTGTCAGCTTCACAGACAGGGGTTGCAAGAGCACTGTCATGAGAACAGTTTTTGAATTCAGCTTGGATGCAGATTAACACATAGCAGCAATTCATGCTGAACTGAATTTCACTAAGGGCTCCCACAGAAATTTGCTTTTGAAGTTCAGAAAACACCTGACTTCGATATCAAAATCAATCCATCATTAAAGACTTCAGGAAAGTGGAATTGGAACTTACCTCTTAATAGCCCTGCAGAACTTACACATTACCTTACAGAGAAATCATAGGCAAAGAATTAATTCCCCAAATCTTTGTATAAATGAACATATATTTGCTTCTTATGTTTAAAGAACGATCTTCTCATCTCCCTCTTTAATAGTTTGAGGAAGTTAAGAAATTAAAGTGGCAAAATGTGTGGGCAGCACTGGATGGACTTACAAGTCAAATTTCTGTATAATAAAATCACATTTACACTTCCACTGAAACAGCTTTGACAAGAGCTGATGAACTGTGACCTATGCTTGTGACATTAGCCTCTGTGAAATATGTAAAAGTTGGATATTGATGGATATATTGCATTAGGAAGATCATTGCCAGCAGGTCGAGGGATGTCCTCTCCTTCTACTTAGCCCTGGTGAGGCACATCTGGAGTGCTGTGTCCAGTTCTGGGCTCCTCAGCACAAGAGAGACACAGAGCTCCTGGAGCAGGTCCAGAGGAGAGCTACTGAGTTGGTCAAAGGTCTTGAGCATTACTCACGGTTCCTTCCAACCCAAGGCATTCTATGATTCTGTGATTCTGACTCTATGAGGAAGAACTTATTTTCTGTGTGGGTGAATGAACACTGAACTCCCAGGTTGCCCAGAGAGGTTGTAGGGTCTCTCTCACTGGAAATACCCAAAAACTGTCTGGATGCAATCCTGTGCCATGTGCTCTAGGATGACCCTGCTTGAGCAGGGAGGTTGGACCAGATGAGCCACTGTGGTCCCTTCCAGACTTACAATTCTATGATAAACCTCATTCACGTGTGTCCCTTTACTATCTTTTACTATACTATATAGGCATATGTATGTATACATTATTTTAGAATGTTGGAGTAATCATAAAAGGTGATTTGTTTTAGGAATTGCTGTTCAGAAGTCTTTTTTTATTACCTCTAAGATTATGTCATCTGTCTGACCACTAGTGTCTATATTTGCAGATATAATTCACATTTCACTTGTACATCAACATTTTCTAGAAGGAATCATGCAGCTCCCCACCTGCAGTCGGTTTGGGCAGTATTGTGCCTACAGGCTGATCAATACAGCTACATTTTCTTCTCTTGTGACCTTTCAAACTGTAAACACCATTGCCTAAAATGTCAGCTGTGCTCAATGCCTTGTTTTCTCAACCTTCAAATCAGAATGCAACATTTCTTTAGAAAGTAGGTAGCAGAAAAGATCCTGTGATGGGATGGGACTTCTTGCTGTCAAACAGCTGACCAAGGCTAAACTCCTATGCAAACCATTAAAAAAAATCCGAAGTGTTTTGCTCCCAGACAATATGTGAGTATTAGAGGGGAGTCAAATGGACTTGTAAGAAATCACTGCTGCATAGTTAAGTGGGCTGCCTTTGTTTTTGGATTTAACTTACAACTCGTGCAAACTACTGTTTTCCCACTATTGTCTCTCACAGTGCAGAATGAACAGTACCAATCTATATCAGTACAATCAGAATAAAGTAACAGTAGAATTTAAAAAATAATGTGACCACAAATAACACTGAGAATTACTCTTAAGCCATGTAAACAATGTTGTGCAAAGCACACTAACCAAGCACACCCCAGACATAACTGAATAGTCAAGAGGGGGAAGCTCTCAACACACTGTTCCATGGCAGTGTGCTGGTTCTCTTTCCATAACTGGGAGAGCACTGCATGGGAGATTTTGCCCTAGCTCTGTCACTGTTTGTCATGATTGGAATACAACCAGGGACCATCTGTTGAACAGTTATTTGCAGGGCAACATGTGGTGTAACATTCAAGTCAAGCCTAAATAAATAACTGCAATTTTTGAATTTCTTAGTTATGTCGTATTAATTTCATCAGACCTCCATATTGGCTGAGAGCATTTCTAACTATTTTTCTTGATTTCAGAGGCATTATCTACTTTGCATAAGGATTTTAAGCTTTTAATCAGAAAATTAATACCTGCTTTTAAGCCAACACCTTCATTTCCTTGGAAGGATGTCTTTCTGATATAGCAGGAGTAAACATTGATCCATAAAGAGCTCCTTTATATTTCTTGTTTAAACTGTCAGTGATCAAACACGCTCCAGACTTTGAATAGCCTTATGTTTTTACAGTAATTGCAACTCTTGTAATTACAGTACCGTTTCCACTTAAGTGCTAAAGTACTTCCTTTCTTGAACTATTGTAAATGGACTTATATTTATACAGTAAATGCCACTCCTGTTAGAATGGCATCATCTCCACCTTAAAATTAGCACCCAACTGCTAAAGCACTTCCGTTCTGGAAATAAGAACCCAGGAACTTCTGGTTCTAAATCCACAGTAAGAGACACATTTCCTAGAGCGCAGCACGGGATGATGAGCTTTGTTGGAGAAATTTTTGTCACGGAATAATACGACAGCCACTTCGCAACTTCCCCTGGCCCCAGCTTTTCCCGAGGGGCCTAGCAGCCTCTCCTCTGTGCATTAAGTGAAGGAGGTGGGGAGGACACACTCGAGAGAGAACATCTCCGCTACGCCGGCCGAGCGGAACGCTGTAGTGAGGAGCGAGTGGGAAGCACACTATCAATGAGGCTGGAAAAGACCTCTGGGTTCATCGAGTCCAACCTGCGACCGAACACAACCTTGTCAACCAGACCAAGGCACCAAATGCCACATCCAGTCTTTGCTTAACACCTCCAAGGACCGTGACTCCATCCGCTCCCTGGGCAGCCCATTCCAGTGTCTCATCACCCTTTCTGAGAAGAAACTTCTTATGTCCAACCTACACCTCCCCTGGTGCAGCTTCAGGCTATTTCCTCTCGTCATAGCTCAAGACTACGTCCTCTTGAATGAAGCGAGTTGCGTTCGTGGGCGCGGAGCCGGGCCGCGGGGGGTGACAAGGACATGGACATGGGCAGGGATAGGGACAAGAGCAATGACAGGGACATAGACGCCCACAGGGCAGAAGCCAAGGCAGGGGCAGCGGAAGTGGCGGCGGCCGCGCCCCCCGGCGGACGTCACGGCGCGGCGCAGGCGCCTGGCGGGGCTGCCGTGGCTCCCGCTGCCGTGGCTCCCTTTCCCGTCAGCCGCCTCCCTCCCTTCTTCTCTCCCTCCCTCCGTCCCTCCCTCCGGCTGCCGGGCCGCGGCTCCTCCCTGCACCACCTTTGGCCGAGTCGCGGGAGTGCGCAGACGGCACGGGTCCTTGGCGGCTGCGGCTTCATCCGCGCCGAGCATCAGTCAGGAAGGCGCGTCCTCCTCCCCTTCCTCCCTTCTCGCTGCCCCCGCGGCCATGGAGCTGCCCGAGAGCCAGTGCAAGAAAGTCAAGCTGAGCAACAGGGTG
>WEKY01002690.1:0-22304 GCA_013390045.1 Picathartes gymnocephalus
TGCTCAGCAGCAGCCAAAACACTACTGTGTTATCAGCCACCTTCCAGCCAATGCAGAGCACAGCAGCATGAGGGCTGGTACGGGAAAATGAACTCCAGCTCACCCCAACCCTATACGAATGATTTGCCCTTAGAGAAGTATTGTTGAATTTTTGCCTCCTTTAACATGCAGGAGAATCTACTTCATGATCTTACTGGGCACAGAGGTGGGACTGGAAGGTCTGTGGTTCTTGGGTCTTCCTTTTTTCCTTTTTAAAAAGGGATCTTATATCCCTTTTTCAGTGAGTGGGATCTTTACCAGACTATGCCCTGACTAGCCATTCAAACCTGATGAACTGTGGCTTAGACATCTCATTTGCCAGTTTCCTTGGGATCTGTGGATGCATGTCATAGGGTACCATGGACCTGTGCACCTTCAGCTTCCTTAGATGGTCTTGAACCTGATCTTCTACAGCTCTTCATTCTCCCAGCCCCTGCCTTTGCCTTCTCCTACTCAGATGGTGTGGCTGCCATACTTGCTGGTGAAAATCGAGGCTGAACTTTGTAGAGTGCCTTAGTCTTCTTCATATCCCAGGTAGTCAGGTCTCTAAATTCCTTCTTCAGTGGGTCCACCATATTCCCTATTGTTCCTTTTACTGCCAGTGCACCTGTAGGAATTTTTCTTGTTGTTCTTTCAAGATTTAGTTCTGTCATGACTGTAGGTTTCCTAACCCATATTTCCCCCAGGTTATCTGTCCCTCTTTCTACTCTCTGCAGGGTTCCTTTTTGTGATTGAGTTTTCCAGGAGCTTCTTGTTCATACACACAGGCCTCCTGGAATTTTCGCCAGATTTGCTTTTTGTAAGGATGCACCACTCCTAAAGTCCAGTGCAGTGAGCTTGCTTCTCATCCTCCTCACTGCTGCAAGGATCTTGAACTGGACCTATTCATGGCCACTTCAGGCCAGGCTGCCCTTCAGCTTCAGCTTCACCTTCCCCATCAGCCCCTCCCTTTTGGTGAGAACAAGGTTCAGCACAGCACCTCTGCTTGTTGGCTCTTCTCTCGCTTGGAGAAGGCAGTTGTCATCAGTGTCATCATGCTAGGAGCCTCCTGGATTGCCTGTGCCCTGCTCTGTTGTCCCTAGAACAGATGTCAGGGTGTTTGAAGTCCATCATTCAGGACCAGGACTTCTGAATGTGAGGCTTCTCCTATCTGTCCATAGAAAGGCTTCATCCACTTAGTCTTGCTGGTCAGGTAGTCTGTAGCAGACCTGCACTATAATGTTACCTGTCCCTGTCCTCTCTTTGATCCTGACCCATAAGCTCTCAGTTGGTCCCTCACCCATCCCCAGGCAGAGCTCCGTGCACTCCATCGGGTCATTGACATGAAGGGAGACACTCCCTCCTCATCTCCACTGCCTGTCCTTCCTAAACAGCCTGTGTCCTTCCATTCCAACACTGGAATCATAGGAGTCATCCCATTGAATCTCTGTGCTTCCAGTAAGATCACAGTCCTGCAGGCACGTGCGTGTCTCTGACTCCCCTTGTCTATTCCCCATGTTGTGTGCATTTGCAGAGGCATTTAGATATGGCTCCCTATGAAGATGACTTACTAACTGCAGTGCCTGGGATTCTTCTGAACTGTCTCAGCTCTCCTGCTGACATGTGATCCCCCTCTGGTCTGTGAGCATCTATCCTGGCATGAAACTGGTAGGAACGGGATGGATTGAGGTTCCCCTCTTCTGGCAACTTTAGTTTAAAGCAACACCACTCCTCTCTACACCACTGCTTTGTTTCTCTGTCTTAAATTGATGACTTGTGTTTAAATGAAGGCAATGAAAAAATATTCTTTATAATTAGAACAAGACGAAAATTTAAAGAAGAATTAAGCTTTCAGCAGTACCCCATAATTAAAATAAATAAAAAAAAACAAGGGACAAGACATGATATATTTTGTAAAGGAGTTTGGAAGAAATGCTATATTTGACAAAAATCCTGAATCCCTCCCCAGTTTTCTATTGATCCGCTACACGAAGCAAAAAATTCTAGAAATACTTGAATTTTATGAGAATTTTAATGTCAGTTTCTTCTTTAAAAGTATCAGATCTCATTGTAAATGTTTAGTGAAACCTGGGGATGCTCCAGTGCTACCTCTCCACCTTTGGCTAAGGATGTGGCCAGGCACTGCAGGCTGCATCTGAAGTGCCTTGCTTCTGCCAACTTAACTATTTCAGTACAACCCAGCCAGTGCTACTCCACAGGAGAAAAAACTAATGGTCCTCAGAACTCAGTGAGGTTGTTAAAAGAACACTCCTTAAGGAAGAACTTCAAAGTGTTGAATCCTATCAGAAGACAAGAAGGGTCTGTGCATTTACAGCACAGCTATCCTCTGCTTGTAATTTTTCCTAAATACTTCGCTCTGTTAAGTCCTTGCCTACTCTGGTTCACATGAACACTTTGACTAATTGACTTCTGTAGCTTGTCTGGCTGAAGTGAAGAAACTTCTCTGGTTCAGTGTAGAGGGCACAAGGTCCATGAGCACCTTGGAGACTGTGGAGACTGCCAGGAACATTTATGCTGACTGCTAGGGAGATGCCTCTTTCCTGCACCTGCATTTGCCACATCACTAAGAGATTCAGATTCCCCTTTGCATATGAAAAGTAGCACACAGGATCCCTTAGGCAAGTGAAACAGCAGGTGTTATTGCTTGTCAGCCCCAAGAAGAGTGTTCCATATACTGGAGTGCCATCTACTGGCTCTTTTCCTCTGTAATAGGTAGATGAAAGTAGTCGTGCTTCTCTTACAAGAATGTTCTTACTGTCTCCTTTACTGCTGGCTTTGTCTGTGTATGTTACTTTATCCAGGACTGCAGGTAAGTTACTTCTCAAGGAGGATCCCTCACTTCTCCCACTGCATTCAGGACCCAGACCCCAGAGACCTTTGCCCAGCTCCTAGACCTTCAAAGTCTCCATGCTGGTATTCAGGCTAACGCTGTACGTAACTCAGTATCCTAGTTCTTCCCTTGTAGTGGTTCTTCCCACTCCTTACCACTTCTGCAGCCTTGGAAGGTATCTTGGGAGAGAAGCTCAAGTGCCTCCACTGAAACATTCATTGTACACATAAGTAATGGCAAAACTGTTAATCATAATATAGCAGAAATATAGACTATCTCAGATTAGGAGATAGCCAGAAGCATCACTGAGTCCATCCTCCTGCTCCTCTCAGGACTAACCATATAACTAGAGCATCATTCATAATCTCCTTGACCTCTGATAAACTTGGTGCTGTGACCACTTCCCAGGAGAGCATGTTTCAATGACTGACAAGGCTTTTGGTAAAGAATCTTTTCCTGAAGACCAGTCTGAACTTCCTCTTAAGCAGCTTCATTCCCTTCCTCGTGTCCTATCACTGCTACCCAGGGAGAGTAAGTCAGTATCCCTCACTCCACTGCCTCCCTTCAAAGGAATCCCCCCTCAACCTTCATTTCTCCAAGATACACAAGCCAAGTGACCTCAGTGCTCCTCTAAATCTTGTCCTTGGGTCCTTTCACCCTCAGCTTGGTCACTCTCCTCTGAATATGCTCCAGAGTCTGATGTTCTTATACTGAGGTGCCCAGAACAGGACACAAGATTCAAGGTGAGGCCACTCCAGTGCAGTGTAGTCTGGGACAATCACAACCCTTGACAAGCCAGTGGTTCTGTGCTTGATGTACTCCCTGGAATGGTTGGTCTTTTTTGCTGCCACAGGACACTGCTGACTCATGTTCACCTTGCCACCAACTCAAATCCCCAAGCCTCTTTCTGTGGGGCTGCATCCCTGCCTCTTATCCCCCAGTTTGTACATATGCCCAGGATTTTTCCGTCTCAGATGCAGAATCCAGCACTTGCTCTTGTCAAATTTCATATGGTTATGGTTCATGGTTACCCAGCTCTCTAGTCTATCCAGATCTCTCTCTAAATCTCTCTATACCCTCAAAGGAATTCACAGTTACTCCCAATTTAGTATGGTAGGCAAAATTATTGAGTGAATTTACCTTTGCTTCCTGTGTCCAGATAATTTATAAAAAACATTAAAGAGCACTGGCCCTAAATGTCAATCTGTTTGAACCCCAATTAATATAACTCTTTGAGCCCAAGCCATCAGACAATTGCTCACCCAAAATATCATTGACTTGTCCAGCTGTGTGCTGGCCAATTTATCCGTAACAATACTGTGAGAGACATTACCAAAATCTTTGCTAAAATTTAAAACCCCACACATTTCCTGGCTTCCCTTAGTCAACTACCTGGATGACCTTGTCATAAAAGGAAATTAACTTAGTTAAGCAGCACTTTCCCTTTGTTAACCCATGCTGGCTGTGACCAATGACTTCGTTGCCTCTCAAGTGTTTTTCAGTAGCTTCCAGATTAACCCTCTCCACAATTTCATCAGGCACTGTGAGACTGACAGGACTGTAATTACCAGTCTTCCTTCTCTCCCGTCTTGAAAATTGGGGCAATGTTTGCTAGTTTCCAGTCCACTGGGACTTCTACAGGCTCCCAAGATGTTAAAAATAATGGAGNCAAGTGAAACAGCAGGTGTTATTGCTTGTCAGCCCCAAGAAGAGTGTTCCATATACTGGAGTGCCATCTACTGGCTCTTTTCCTCTGTAATAGGTAGATGAAAGTAGTCGTGCTTCTCTTACAAGAATGTTCTTACTGTCTCCTTTACTGCTGGCTTTGTCTGTGTATGTTACTTTATCCAGGACTGCAGGTAAGTTACTTCTCAAGGAGGATCCCTCACTTCTCCCACTGCATTCAGGACCCAGACCCCAGAGACCTTTGCCCAGCTCCTAGACCTTCAAAGTCTCCATGCTGGTATTCAGGCTAACGCTGTACGTAACTCAGTATCCTAGTTCTTCCCTTGTAGTGGTTCTTCCCACTCCTTACCACTTCTGCAGCCTTGGAAGGTATCTTGGGAGAGAAGCTCAAGTGCCTCCACTGAAACATTCATTGTACACATAAGTAATGGCAAAACTGTTAATCATAATATAGCAGAAATATAGACTATCTCAGATTAGGAGATAGCCAGAAGCATCACTGAGTCCATCCTCCTGCTCCTCTCAGGACTAACCATATAACTAGAGCATCATTCATAATCTCCTTGACCTCTGATAAACTTGGTGCTGTGACCACTTCCCAGGAGAGCATGTTTCAATGACTGACAAGGCTTTTGGTAAAGAATCTTTTCCTGAAGACCAGTCTGAACTTCCTCTTAAGCAGCTTCATTCCCTTCCTCGTGTCCTATCACTGCTACCCAGGGAGAGTAAGTCAGTATCCCTCACTCCACTGCCTCCCTTCAAAGGAATCCCCCCTCAACCTTCATTTCTCCAAGATACACAAGCCAAGTGACCTCAGTGCTCCTCTAAATCTTGTCCTTGGGTCCTTTCACCCTCAGCTTGGTCACTCTCCTCTGAATATGCTCCAGAGTCTGATGTTCTTATACTGAGGTGCCCAGAACAGGACACAAGATTCAAGGTGAGGCCACTCCAGTGCAGTGTAGTCTGGGACAATCACAACCCTTGACAAGCCAGTGGTTCTGTGCTTGATGTACTCCCTGGAATGGTTGGTCTTTTTTGCTGCCACAGGACACTGCTGACTCATGTTCACCTTGCCACCAACTCAAATCCCCAAGCCTCTTTCTGTGGGGCTGCATCCCTGCCTCTTATCCCCCAGTTTGTACATATGCCCAGGATTTTTCCGTCTCAGATGCAGAATCCAGCACTTGCTCTTGTCAAATTTCATATGGTTATGGTTCATGGTTACCCAGCTCTCTAGTCTATCCAGATCTCTCTCTAAATCTCTCTATACCCTCAAAGGAATTCACAGTTACTCCCAATTTAGTATGGTAGGCAAAATTATTGAGTGAATTTACCTTTGCTTCCTGTGTCCAGATAATTTATAAAAAACATTAAAGAGCACTGGCCCTAAATGTCAATCTGTTTGAACCCCAATTAATATAACTCTTTGAGCCCAAGCCATCAGACAATTGCTCACCCAAAATATCATTGACTTGTCCAGCTGTGTGCTGGCCAATTTATCCGTAACAATACTGTGAGAGACATTACCAAAATCTTTGCTAAAATTTAAAACCCCACACATTTCCTGGCTTCCCTTAGTCAACTACCTGGATGACCTTGTCATAAAAGGAAATTAACTTAGTTAAGCAGCACTTTCCCTTTGTTAACCCATGCTGGCTGTGACCAATGACTTCGTTGCCTCTCAAGTGTTTTTCAGTAGCTTCCAGATTAACCCTCTCCACAATTTCATCAGGCACTGTGAGACTGACAGGACTGTAATTACCAGTCTTCCTTCTCTCCCGTCTTGAAAATTGGGGCAATGTTTGCTAGTTTCCAGTCCACTGGGACTTCTACAGGCTCCCAAGATGTTAAAAATAATGGAGAGAGATCATGCAATGCCATCAGCCAGCTCTCAGTACCCTGGAATGAACCCTCTTGGAGTTATTTGTGTGCTTCCAGGCGAGGAAGCAAGTTTGGAGTTGACAGAGAGTGTATCTTTCCGCCAGTCATGGTCTTCCAACACCTGACTCTGGGGGCACCAGGGCCCGCCACTGGTGTTGAAGACAAGAGCTGAAAAAGGCTTTAATGTTTTTGCTTTTTCTATGTCCCTATTTATGACCAGCCTTGTCAAGCAACAGACTGGTGTTATGTCTGATCCTCCTTTAGCTTTTCAAATACTTGTAAAGCCCTCTTAGTTGTCCTTCACAGTGCTGAGCAGCCTGAACTCCAATTGAACTTTGACTGCATGCTGGCTAAACCGTTTCTCTGTACATCAGCAGACAGCACTTCTGTAGTGGTCCTGTGTTGCCTGTCCCTGTCTTCAATGTCTGTACGCCTTCATTTTCTGCCTAAATTCTGGAAGCAGATCCCTGCTCAGCCAAGTTAGCTTGATTCTGACTCTTTGAAATTGCCTGCTCTTATGACATTGTCACTCATAAGAGTTGACAGAAGAGCAACCAGCATTCGTGGATCCAAGTAAATTCAAAAGCAGATTCTCAGAGGACCTTACTAAGTAGCTCCTTCTACTCCCTGAAGTCTGCTCTCCCTGTATCCTCTTTGTTTTTTTTTCCCCTTCATCCTTACACAAAGGGTCTCCAGCATGTCATCTCTAGCTCTAAGAGCCATACATTCCAGACCCTCTTTACTTAAAACACCCCCCCTTCAGATTACCTGCCCTGCCTATGCCTCCTGAAGGGGGCTGTAACCCTCCAGCAAGGCACCCCAGTCACAGGATTCATCTCATGTTTTGCTTTTGCCAATGATGTCCTTTCTCTAGGACTGGGCCAAAACGTCTACCTTCTCCTTCATTTTCCTTATTGACATTTATAGATTTTAATAGAAATCTTCAAATGTGATAGTAAGGATGGGAGTAATAGTCATAGATGTGAAGGGATGATACAGCCATATAAATAAATGTATATGACTGATCATTAGATGAAAACTGGACTTTANTTGGGTCCTTTCACCCTCAGCTTGGTCACTCTCCTCTGAATATGCTCCAGAGTCTGATGTTCTTATACTGAGGTGCCCAGAACAGGACACAAGATTCAAGGTGAGGCCACTCCAGTGCAGTGTAGTCTGGGACAATCACAACCCTTGACAAGCCAGTGGTTCTGTGCTTGATGTACTCCCTGGAATGGTTGGTCTTTTTTGCTGCCACAGGACACTGCTGACTCATGTTCACCTTGCCACCAACTCAAATCCCCAAGCCTCTTTCTGTGGGGCTGCATCCCTGCCTCTTATCCCCCAGTTTGTACATATGCCCAGGATTTTTCCGTCTCAGATGCAGAATCCAGCACTTGCTCTTGTCAAATTTCATATGGTTATGGTTCATGGTTACCCAGCTCTCTAGTCTATCCAGATCTCTCTCTAAATCTCTCTATACCCTCAAAGGAATTCACAGTTACTCCCAATTTAGTATGGTAGGCAAAATTATTGAGTGAATTTACCTTTGCTTCCTGTGTCCAGATAATTTATAAAAAACATTAAAGAGCACTGGCCCTAAATGTCAATCTGTTTGAACCCCAATTAATATAACTCTTTGAGCCCAAGCCATCAGACAATTGCTCACCCAAAATATCATTGACTTGTCCAGCTGTGTGCTGGCCAATTTATCCGTAACAATACTGTGAGAGACATTACCAAAATCTTTGCTAAAATTTAAAACCCCACACATTTCCTGGCTTCCCTTAGTCAACTACCTGGATGACCTTGTCATAAAAGGAAATTAACTTAGTTAAGCAGCACTTTCCCTTTGTTAACCCATGCTGGCTGTGAC
Source organism: Picathartes gymnocephalus (assembly GCA_013390045.1). NCBI lineage: Eukaryota > Metazoa > Chordata > Aves > Passeriformes > Picathartidae > Picathartes > Picathartes gymnocephalus. The sequence continues at coordinate 8,313 of WEKY01002690.1, forward strand.
CAATGACTTCGTTGCCTCTCAAGTGTTTTTCAGTAGCTTCCAGATTAACCCTCTCCACAATTTCATCAGGCACTGTGAGACTGACAGGACTGTAATTACCAGTCTTCCTTCTCTCCCGTCTTGAAAATTGGGGCAATGTTTGCTAGTTTCCAGTCCACTGGGACTTCTACAGGCTCCCAAGATGTTAAAAATAATGGAGAGAGATCATGCAATGCCATCAGCCAGCTCTCAGTACCCTGGAATGAACCCTCTTGGAGTTATTTGTGTGCTTCCAGGCGAGGAAGCAAGTTTGGAGTTGACAGAGAGTGTATCTTTCCGCCAGTCATGGTCTTCCAACACCTGACTCTGGGGGCACCAGGGCCCGCCACTGGTGTTGAAGACAAGAGCTGAAAAAGGCTTTAATGTTTTTGCTTTTTCTATGTCCCTATTTATGACCAGCCTTGTCAAGCAACAGACTGGTGTTATGTCTGATCCTCCTTTAGCTTTTCAAATACTTGTAAAGCCCTCTTAGTTGTCCTTCACAGTGCTGAGCAGCCTGAACTCCAATTGAACTTTGACTGCATGCTGGCTAAACCGTTTCTCTGTACATCAGCAGACAGCACTTCTGTAGTGGTCCTGTGTTGCCTGTCCCTGTCTTCAATGTCTGTACGCCTTCATTTTCTGCCTAAATTCTGGAAGCAGATCCCTGCTCAGCCAAGTTAGCTTGATTCTGACTCTTTGAAATTGCCTGCTCTTATGACATTGTCACTCATAAGAGTTGACAGAAGAGCAACCAGCATTCGTGGATCCAAGTAAATTCAAAAGCAGATTCTCAGAGGACCTTACTAAGTAGCTCCTTCTACTCCCTGAAGTCTGCTCTCCCTGTATCCTCTTTGTTTTTTTTTCCCCTTCATCCTTACACAAAGGGTCTCCAGCATGTCATCTCTAGCTCTAAGAGCCATACATTCCAGACCCTCTTTACTTAAAACACCACCCCTTCAGATTACCTGCCCTGCCTATGCCTCCTGAAGGGGGCTGTAACCCTCCAGCAAGGCACCCCAGTCACAGGATTCATCTCATGTTTTGCTTTTGCCAATGATGTCCTTTCTCTAGGACTGGGCCAAAACGTCTACCTTCTCCTTCATTTTCCTTATTGACATTTATAGATTTTAATAGAAATCTTCAAATGTGATAGTAAGGATGGGAGTAATAGTCATAGATGTGAAGGGATGATACAGCCATATAAATAAATGTATATGACTGATCATTAGATGAAAACTGGACTTTATTTAAAAAGAGGGGACAGGTGAATGACAAGGTCAATATATTTGAAAATATTTATTTACACATGTCCACCTGTCTCTGTAGTTATATCTGTCTTCTCCATAGCAGATTATTGGTACCTGCTCTTCCTGTAGTGATGGGTTCACAAAATTATTTGCAGGTGTCTAAGTTTTACAGACACATTTAGGTTTTTGATTCATGTGTCTTTTGAATACATGGAGATAGGATTAACTTTCTATTTTTTCTCCTGGACGGAAGAAGAGCATATAGCATATAGACCTTGTTTTTTTCTGCAGTTTTTCTTTGCTTTGTTGAGTGGTGCAATTTGTGCATGTATGCATCTATTTACTGTGAGAAACACCAGCCAAAATGTAAGGTTTGCAGGTCATAGCAAAAGGGAACTGTTTCCAGAGACTTTATCTCCTGTAGTTAGCTGCTCTCTGGGTGTCTCTTTGAAGTTATTTCCATACATGAAACAAAAGAGTGCATTGTTTATATCAGTGACAGATTGACCAAGAATGGTATTTTATCTCTACCATCCAAACAGTTCATTAATTTAAACGCAACAGGTCATGGAAAGAACAAACATAACTGACGTGATGGAAGATAAATGCAGTTTAATTTCATGCTCTCTCTTTTGCTGTTTTTAAGCAAAACATCTGTTGAGTGGTCCACTGCTTTCCTAAGTAATGAGACTGATTTTCCTTTGATGAGAGGGGAGCCCTTGCATTAAGGTGCAGTTGGTTTGCATGCATTGCCATACATTGATAGCTGAAACTGCAGATCTGCAGGAGAGGTCAGAGAAAGACAGAAACACAGAATGGTGGAGTTGGAAGAACACCATCCAGATCATTTAGTCCAGCTCCTGGCGCTGCCCAGGACATCCCAAGAATCATGCTGTGTGCATGCCTGATAGCATTGCCCAACCACTCCTTGAACTCTGTCAGGCTTGGTGCTGTGACCACTTCCCTGCGGAGCTTGTTCCAGTGCTCAACATCCCTCTGGGGGAAAGTTTTATTCCTGGTATCCAAGCTAAACCTCCCCTGACACAACTTCTTGCTGTTTTCTTGGTTCCTCTCACTGGTCATGAGAGTGAGGAGATCAGTGCCTGCCCCTCCGCTTCCCCTCGTGAGGATGTTGAAGAGCACAGTGAGGTCTCCCCACAGTCTTCTTTTCTTCAGACTGAACAGGCCAAGGCACCTCAGCTGCTCCTCATACAGCTTTCCCTCTTCACCATCCTTGTGGTCCTCCTTTGGATGCTCTCTAACAGCTTAATATCTGTTTTATATTGCAGTGCCCAAAACTGTCCCCAGCACTCGAGGTGAGGCTGCCCCAGTGCAGAGCAGAGCAGGACAATCCCCTCCCTTGCCCGGCTGCCGATGCTGTCCCTGATGCCCCCCAGGACACGCTTGGCCCTCCTGGCTGCCAGGGCACTGCTGGTTCATGTTCAACTTGCCACTGACCAGGACCCCCAGGGCCCTTTCTGCATGCTGCTCTCCAGTATGCTCTCTCTACATCCAGGGATGTCCTGTCCCAGGGGCAGAATCCAGCACTTGTCCTTGTTAAACTTCATATGGTGATTGCTCAGCTCTCTTATTTCTGCCCTCAAAGGAGTTGACAGCCCTTCCAATTAAGTTTCATCTGCAAGTATTACTTTGAATCCTGCATCCAAATTTTTAATGAAGATTTTGAAGAGCACAGGGCTGATGATGGAGTCCTGCAGGTCCCCACTAGTGTGCCCACCAGTGTCTGACCTTACCCTGCTCACTGGAGTTTTTCCTGGAAAATTATAATCCAAATTTCTGTCTGTTTGGCTCTCTGCCGTATCTAAATTTATATGTATGTATGTATGTACATATATATGTATGTATGGCCAAAGAGTGATGGAAATAATAAAATCATAATTTTTCTCCACTCCTGCATAAATGAGGAGCATTAAGTCAATTAATATAATTTGACAGACATGAACATATGTGTGTATAAAACTGCAATTAATGAATGAGTGTTGCATCACCAAACGAAAACAAGTTTGTGCTAATATAACTATAAATCTTTTTCCCAGAATTTGGCCGAGAGGACCGGACCATGCAACATGGCATACTAACCACAAGAAATGGATACTGAAACCTCTGAGGCATTAAGAAACTTTGGGAAGAAAAGAAAGTTTTTTCCATGGCTCATACTCAGTTGTCTCACCTCCTCTTGGGGATGATTAGAAGGCTGAGACAGGGCTTGGAGGGCCAGGAACACCACAGATTTAAAATGCTGATTGAGGCATTTTATCACAGTGGTGATGGAGATCTTTGTGCTCAGGGACATGAGGTGGTGTTTTTCCCAAGGATCTTGCGTTGCTAAACGATGACAAAATGCTGTTGTGTTAAAACATGAGGACAAAGGTATTCTGAAAAAAGTCTTGCAAATTGCCTTTGTCTTCCAGCAAGTACCAAAGCTTATGTAAAGGAAAGCTCACTAGCATGCCATGATGGTGCAGTTTTCTGTAATATTTTCAGAGTATTATCTGAAGGTCTGAATTTCGTCCAAATCATAGCAACTTTAAGACAGGCTTTAGTGTCTACTATATTTAATGATGGAGGTTTTTTTTCTGAAAGGATCTTTTGTGTTGCAAATAATTCTTTCAAGAGTATATAACTTTATAGCTTTGATTTTACGGAGAATGTGATTTTATGGTTTCAAGCATGTATTTCAAGCCCCAGTTTGTGTGTCCAGGGTTTGAATACACTAATATTTTTCCAGTCATGGAAATAAATCTGGAGTTCCTCCATTGAGTGCAGCCACAACGAAGTAGTAAAGGCAATTATTTGACTTGTGTGCCTATTTGTCAGCATAGCAGGTGCTACAAGCAGTCACACAGAGAGTCTCTGCTGTCAGTGTGTGCTGCTGGATATTAATAAAGAAAACAGGTCCATGAATGACTGTTCATTCAGCCATTCATTTTGGCTAGAATAAAGACAAAAATTTGTTTCTAAGTAGAATTATTTAATTCTAAATAGAATTATCATTAGAGGAAATTAATGTATAATTATCATTATACATTAGAGGAAATATATATATATGTGTATTTCACATGAAATTCTCAAATGCTTCCAGCTACAAGCTTTCAGAACTTGTACAAAGAACAGAACTTATAGATCTGTAGAAACTCTGCTAAATACATCCTTTTCTAATTAAAAAAGAAATAGAGAATTTTAGTGAATATTTAGGATTTTAAAGTGGGTTTTGAGGTTTTAATAAGACTTTCCAGTTACCAATAGAGCAGGATAGATCCATTGACCAAGACCAATTTAAATAAATTCCTCTAAATATCACCCAAATTTCTTGATACACATCAGTTGATTTGATTTTTTTTAAATGGCTTCTTTGTGAGACTTTGGATTTTTTTTCCTCAACCTTTTTTTGTCTACCATGAGAATTTAATTAAAATTACATCCTGCTGTTCTTTTAGCTTAAATTCCAGGTTTTTTTTTAAAAAACATGAAATACAGTATTTCAGAAATATCAGAGAAGTTACAGATGGCTTTATAAAGAGTAGTTGTAAAAGTGTGTTGTCATTCCCTGTGGTTTTTGGACTTAGTTGTTAGATTTCCTTTCCACAAGGGGCTCAGAGATCTCTACACAAATAAAGCTCTCTCTACAAGTAGATTTAAGCTGTAACTCTTTTCTCATTCAATAACTGTTAGACCTGAGAACAATGCTGTTTCTGTTTCTGGCATTCCCTAATCAATGTTCAACAGCTGAACTCGTTGACTTGGAAATTAATATGCAAAAAGGATGCAAGTCAGCTTTTGGAAGTTTCTGGCATAAAATTAATCAATCTGACTTGTCATCTGACTGTGCCTTTCACCCTTACCAGGGTCCCCCCACTGCCAGTGTCACCTCCCAGCTCTGCTAGCACTGCTGCAGGCTGGTGCCCCTATGGGAAGTTTTGACCCCATCCCACCTCAGCCACTTCCTGGTGCAGCCTCCTGCTGCTCCCAGACATGATTGGCAAAATCATCTACTCAGCTGTGAAAAGATGTGGGATAATGAGGGTAGTAGGCAGAGACTTACTAGTTAATGCTGCTCAGACTCATCTGAGTCATTTGAATGCAGAGTTAGGGAAAGATTGACATTAAGTAGAACTTTAGAATGACAAAGGTATTTCTGCTAGTGTGGTGATGGTGCCATGCCTTCAGACTATTTTTGTATCTACTTCCAGAGCTCCCTGATTTTATCAGGTACTTTGACAGGCAGAATATACATTTTGCATGCCTGTAAACAAAATGGCACTTTAAAATCCCATCCTGAAAAGAGTAGCCTTTAGCAAAGCCTGTCAGAAAATATTTTATTGCCCTATGTTTTGCATTAAGTTTAGAAACAGAGGAAAAATTCACCTTGAAACATGTAAAAATCAACATTCAGTGCATTTCATGGTTATAGAAAGGATTTTCCTACAAAGTACAGTAGAAGTGTGAAGAAGGAAATTACAGTCCTTTGTGCATGGGTTGTGACACTGTAAATTAAAAGTTTGCTTACAAGCAAAATTGACGCTTGCAGTTTTACTGAGGCATTAATGTTTATACAAAATATGATTAAGTAATCATTCTTTGGTGTCATTACTCTTTTTCCCAGCTGGATTTATCTGTTTGGCAGATGGCTATCACTTCAGCAGTATACAAAAGTATATGCAGACCAGTACTATCCAATTCTCCTCCATTATGCGTTTTTAGCTGAGGTAGAGATAACTGTGTACTTCCATCCTCAGCTTTTGCCTACCATGCATGCATACTTCAGCTCTTGGAATATATAGTCAGTGTTTCTGACAAAGAGATGCAGATTTGAACAAAGGGAATAAAATGTGACGTTTGCCAATAATGGAAACTTTCAGTGTTCAACAAACTCAGTCAGGACTAAGGCCAGTTCTCCAAACCTGTCTGTACTGGGACTATTTGAATACATATTTTTTAAAATTTATTAATAGCATTCTATATTGTTCTGATTTCATTGCTATTGTATAGAGCTAAATTGAAGTGGTTTGGGGTTTTTGCTAGTTTGTTTGGGTTTTAGTTTGTTAGTTTGGTTTGGTTTGGTTTGGTTAGGTTTGGTTTCGTTTGGTTTGTCTGGGGATTTTGTGGTTTTTGTCTTTCAAGCCTTGCATGTTGTAAAGAGAACATAGTGTAAATGAAAACTGTTCTCAATCTCTGATTAGTATTCAAACTCCCAGGGTAAAGGGAAATCTAGCATGTATCTCCTTGCTGTGTTAGCTCCAGTGACAAGTCTCTCTTCAAAGGTTTGCAGCTTCTTCCTGTCTCCTGTTTCCTGACCCTGGCTGCCCTTTCCCACATCATGTCAAAATTTGACTATTTCTTCTGTGCTAATGCAATTTTTTGTGGACTCTGCTGTGGATGGGATCACTGCACTAAGCTGACTTAAGAAACTGATTATTTGCCCTGATTAGTGATCCAGTGTACACCTCAGCCCCACAGTGACACACTGATGAGAACAGCAAGTAGTGGAACTTAAAGAAACATTTAACTCTAAAGCCACAAATATAAACTACAAACCAGACTGGAAACACTAACAGCTTGTACTGTGATAAAAGTACTTAATGAAATCTGATGTCTGACTGAGTCAGGAGACCATGAGAAACAAATAAATTGAATGTGCAATTCACGTAAGTCATAGCAAATATTCACCCACAGACAACATTCAGGCTGTGTGTATGAGTTTAATCCTTTTATTTATGTATCTTTTTAAATACTGGCCTTCCATCTCTGATTTTCATGTTTTACATTTTTAAGGGTGAGATTGATAAGTCACCACTCAACATACGCCCCTTTCCTTTTCATATATCCAGTAAAATATATTCTAATGTGGCTAATAGATATAAGTGAGGTATTATTGACTTTTAATTCAAAAGAAGGGTTATAGCAACAGTACTATGGTTCCATTTTGACTGCAACTACAAAATATATTGTTAGAATATTTTGACTACTTCTTTTTGCAAATGCTTGCTAATCCATGCTCATCATTCCTCCCAAGATATTCTTCTTTCTGCTACTAAAGAAGTACAGAAGTCTACCAACTGAATTTTTAGAATATGATTTTTACTTTTATGAATACTTGAAACATGGTCTAACTAAGGATATTCAGAGATGATTTGAATGTTTTGTTAAATTTCTTGGTTTTCATTAGAAGTCTTTCCGAAGTATATAAAAACATGGATCTAGGATATTATGCAATGGCTAATATAAGAATGCAGCAACAGGAAATAATACTAGTGCAGAAAACATATTTTTTAGCACAATGACTCTTACAATTTTAAAGGCAACCTTAATCTCTTGTAGAATATTTCAAATGTACGATGTTAATGCTCTGAGAGAAATAGAAATGTGTTAGAAAAGAAAAGAAAAAAGAAAAGAAAAGAAAAGAAAAGAAAAGAAAAGAAAAGAAAAGAAAAGAAAAGAAAAGAAAAGAAAAGAAAAAAGAAAAGAACCCCAGGTCTGTGCTAAAGTTTGAACATTAAAAGGTAAAGTAGTCAGCATCACTGGATTAATTTCCAGATAATCTTCCTTCAGACACCTGAATGACAGCTCCAAACTAAAAAAATGGCTTGCATAGCTGTGTGTGTAAGAGGATCCAGAAACCACTGAGGAGCATCTGAGAAGGTAGGCTATTATGCAGATGCTTACGCTCTTTTTCAATTGAGTCACACTGAAAGAAATTCAGATGAGGAGTTATGATGGAATTATCTAGTTAAATACAAATACTTAATGCAAGAATTTTATTTTGCTTTGTTTTATTTGTAACATATTCTTTCGTATTTTTACTTTCAAGCCTGACTTGTCTTGTAAACTACATTTTGGCTTTCATTCACTGTTAATTTACATCAAAGGCCAATCTGGGTAAAACTGGTAAACTTAGGGTGTGATATCTGGATACAAAGGCAAAAGCAATTGTCCTAATAGAATGGCAAGGAGATGCAAATATAAACCAGCAGATGTACCAGAATCTGTCTTATTTTGCTAAGATTTTTTTAAATCAGTGTCAGGCTGTTCTATTAAAGCTATGTAATTTAAGCAGGTCTGCGATAAATCTGACTTTCCTGACAGAAAAGTAATCTATGTAACTTCCTCACATGCAGAACCGTAGATCTGTATACAGCATGAGAGCACACTCATGTGGACATTTTGCAACCTCCTTCCTCAGTAAGGCACTTAAGCACTCCAACATTAGTGTTAGTCATAACTAAGTACATTGCAGAAGAGTTTTTTCAGCAAGAATAATAAAGAAGGGAGTAACTTCTTTGATTCTTTTAATCCTAGCATGTCAAAGCTAAAGAGTAAACTAAACATTCATGAAAGATTTATCACTTACGAAATTAGTATCTTCTTATATTTCAGTGAGCGAAACTTCACCAGCGCCATCCGTTCAGTGACAAGCAGGATGATATTGTGGTATGCTTTATCTTGAACCACTCAGCCTTCAGACACTCTCCTGTATATCCAGCATCTGCAGCAGCCCCGTGAAATACCACGATGACTAAACAGGACAAGTCAACAGAAGAAAATGGTAATTACAAATATAATTATGCAAATTAAGCACATACTCATTTTCTGTATGTAGCTTAACACTGTAAAAATTCTGTTTTCTTCTACTTCTTTTTAATATAAAATCTTGTTAGACACAATTGATTATCTTTTGTTCAGACGTGTTTTATTTGGAAGTTGACTAGTTGTAGCATGTTAGTGTGTCTTTCCACTGATTAGTAAATCACAAGATTGAGACCACAGCCCTGTTACTTGTCTTACATTTATATGTACCTTTTAGGAAAGACTGAGAAAACAATGCTGTTTTGTGGCTTCTGTAAGGTGCACAAAAACAATACCTCTTTTTCTTACTGCTTTCAATATTTTTTATGAAATGTCAAACATCCTTCACAGTAAGATTAACAGTGTTTCTATACTAATACTACATTGTTTTGGATCTAAGAAATGTTTTTGTAGGATAATAATGCCTAGTGGCTTATTCTGGCAATGATGTGCAAGGCAAGTCTAATATGGGAAGTGCTCTCAGATTTCATGAGTAGCGCTACTCTTTCTAAAGCAAGGATCTCTATTGTATGCAGCAAGCATGATGTTTCTTGTCTTCAGCACGGAAGAAAATTGCCAGGGACCTCATTCTTTAGATATTGCTGAGTGCCAGGGCTGGTATTACTAAACAGGGCTTTCTAGATTTTTAATCCATAATTGTAACACTCAATAGTAATTAAAGATGCTCTGCTTTAAAAGAAAATATCAGAAGGGACTGCTGAGCATTTTGACAGAATATAACATGCAGTTAATTTTAAAAATCCATCCTATTTTCTTTCCTTTTATTGTCTGAGCTCCTCTTATTTTTCTTTTCCTTGATTTTTTTTTTTTGCTACAAGACCCTTTACTGACCAATTTTCAAGCAGTATATGCTAGTGGAACTCATTTTAACACAAGAGAATCACAGCATAGACAGCATACTTAATCACAGCATTTAATTCAGCATAGACAAAATACTTAATGGCTACAAAGGAGTTTTTATCTCTGTAAAAAACTTTATGAGTATGACCATAGAACATATACATTTTTATAAACATTTATAATGAACAAATGCCAAGACTAAAATGGTTCTAAGTTTGCCATAAACATCTGCCTTTTACTTGAAAATTCTTGACTGAATTGGTTTGTATTGTGATTCAGTGACTATTATTCACTCAAATTATAGAGGATATCATTCCCATGACAAGCCAATACTGCACAATTTTACCTGGAGAAGGTAAAGATTTTTGTTGCTGAATCATGGACACTCTTTGACACATATTTTTAAATGAAAATTTATCTTAGATATATAATTTACAATAAAACCTAACAATCTTAGCGACAATTATGTGTGTATTTGGAGATGAGATCATGTGAGTAAACTTAGGACTGCATTCTGATTTTAGAATGCTTGAAAAGCTGGACCTGCATTACAAGCAACTATATGACTTTTCCAGAATGTAGTTCTCAATCCACTTCTAACTTAAAAAGTCCATGGGCTGGAGTTATATAGCACAGAGCTCAGGAACTAATCTAGCTGTAGTTTCTCTACAGGAGGTTTTGTATCATCACTGCTGACAGTCCTGAGGAATATTCTTGCAACTGCTTTAAATAATGGATTTTTGCTGTTTGTTATATTTAGCAAAGCCATTCCTGATTTGGTGATTCTTCTTGTTTCATAGCATGTCTGCTGCAAAGTCTAGGATTCTAGGAGAGGTGTGGTTCATTACACTGTGTTCATGAATGTGAATTCATGGCTCCTGGCATCTCACACAGGAAAAGACAACCTAGGGCAAAGATTTTCAGAGTGTATTTTTTAAAGGGAGCAGTTGGAAAGTGCCTATAACCCTCTAAATATGGTAAAAAGAACATGCAGTGAGCTGGTCAGCTCTAGTTATCAACCTTAAAAGAGATTTCTTTCCATGATGTAGTAAAAAAATACAATGGACTTCAGATCCACTGAGAACCCTTCATTTGTAACTTGAATATAAACTCTTTTGTCCATATTATCATGCGTTCTTCCCATTTTAACAGTATTAGTAGTGAACGACAAGGAGCTAAATGAATCCCATTTCAGAACCAGAAAAGGCCGGATTGGTATGGCTTACTGCAGTCTCAGTCTTCTCAGGGTGCACTGAACACTTAATATTCTGATCTTAATTCTTGCAGTAAAGACTGCAACGAGAATGAAAAATTTCCCACCACCACCCCATTGTGTGATGAAGACCAAATGCAAGTGTTGTGTCTTGTTGTTTTATTACAGTACCCAGTGGGTCCTGCAAGCTTGTCAGCTCTCTAGCCTCGGGTAAGGCAAAGCACTCCAAAGTTAGATCTTTGTTGGGCACAGGTAGGGGAACACAGGTGTATCCACAGAGATGGAGTAAGGTACAGAGGCCTGGACACTTTTATGCATGTTTCCCTGAAGGGGGTGAAACACTGACGGGTTTATCACTGAATTGTCTTCTCTCTATTCGTTTTGTAAGCTTTATAACAGTGAAATTAGATTTGGCCTGAAATCGTGCAATAAACAACTTATTTACCCCTGAAAAGAAGATTAGCCTAGAGGAAGTCCTGACCCTCAAACTGAGATACAGCTATCAAACCTTGACATGTGTAAGTACAGCCCAGAAGGAAACTAGAAGGAGGAGAGTGTAATCAGATGAAGTATCCCATGCTAGCTACAGTGTCAACATGACCTATGTGACCTCAGTCTCTGTCCCTTCAGTAGAAAATCAGTAATTTTTTCTTACCAATGGAAAAGAAATGAACTCTTTATAGATGTGAATTGAATTCATTTGCTCCCTGTGGTGCTCAGCTGTAGTTTTCAAATATTGAGTGGGCTACAATTAAGTGGGCAAATCTTCTTGACTGCAGAGAGGGAAAAGTCATTGTCCCTGAGAGAACTTCTGGAAACGATTTGGACATATATGTCTGCAGGGCACAGGATTGCTCATTAAGACAAGTAAGTCTTCCAAGACTTCCAATGTCCTTATGACATTGTAACATAAATATTCTGCCTACTTAGGTATTTATAATATTGCAAATTTAGGTGGGAAAAATTAGCAGTGTATTAGCCAGTTTGTGTGTAACTGGATAATAATTATTATTTTACTTTATAAATTCATAGCTATGGCTGGTCAGGATACATTTTTTGAGTTGTGTGATTTTTCTTTTTGTTAATTGGAAGTAAAATTTGTGACTCTCACAGGGAAAAACAGAGGTAAAATAAAGCATGGTCTCTCTGAGTGTTATGGTTGCTCCATAAAAGTAATTTTTGTCTGAGATGTCTGTGTTTCAAGCTCTCTTCTTTTGTGCCCAAGGTGGGCCAAGGTGCTCTTCCCAAAGTCTGGAAAGAGACTAAGAGGATGGGGTCTCTAGTGTTAAGGTCTCAAATCTTGGGTGTTGAAATCTTTACTAATTCACTTTTGCAATCACTTTATGCGATATCTTGATACATTATTTCTAGTGTATGTCAGGGCTGTTTATTGTTACAGAAGAGTTGTGAGATACTCTCGTATATCCATGATCAGAAAGAATAATATGGAAATGTATATAAATATGTAGAACTAAATATTACACAACACTTCACTCTTTTTGACTAGTGCTTGCCAGGCATTTATAGTCTAATACAATCTTGCATTTCTGACATTTCTTCCTGTTGGGCACTCAGTTTATTATCTATTTAGGCTAAAGTCTTTGCACCACTGACAAGACAAGGTCCAGTTCAGAGGGAAAACACAGTAATTGCTTACAAGACCCTCTTGGTAGATGACCCATTTCATTGGCTTGACAATGAATTAATAAAGTAGAAATTTATTTTATAACATATACTAAAAGTCAGACAACATTTTTTGATATAGAGGTTGCTTTGCATTCCACTTAATTTTTTGTAGCACAAAAATTCAGAATATCTTAGCAGCAGTCAGCTTTTTACAGTAGTAGTGGAAGCACAGATATTACAAGAGTGGGCCATGTTCTATGAGTTAGTTTTAAAAATTATTATCCCTCTCACAGTAACAGATTAACGGTTTAAAAAAATCCAAAGCATGAAATCTGGGTAGTAGCTTCTGATAGAGGGTGTACAAACCACGTGGGAAAACAAGCTAAGTGTAAAACCAATCTTATGATCTGCTAAATAGACACTTCACAAAACAAATGCTGTAAAGTTAGGCATTTTTTTTTCTGTCAGTTTCCTCAGCAGCCAACATGTCAAAGTCAGGAGCCCTCTCCTGAGCTGTCTGATATTCTGCCTTGTGGCTGTGACTTGCAGGTTGGTCTGAACCCATATTCAGGACATCTTCTTTAAGTGTTGTAGTCTTATTTATGTCTATAGTCTAAATAAGACTTCAGGTAAAACGATATCTTACTTAGATTACACTATCACTGCCCTTAATCTAGAAAGATGAGAAAGTTTCCCTTAAACTACTGTGGAAAAAAAAATAAGAAAGTGACTGGTTTTCCTAGAGTAAAAGGAGTTATGGACTTTATCTTCAAATATACTTAACGATATATATGCAAATATAGTGCCATTAGGACAAGATAATGTATCCTGGAAGATGTAGCAGTTGAGCTTTTGCTCTGGGTCACACTAACTAAAGTTATCTGAGTCAAAGGCTGCTGTTAGCCTTATGAATATTAATACTGTGAAGATAAGGGATACTATCAACCCTTTTCTGGATAAATTAGTAATTCTAGACAGTGCTTTTGTGATCCTTGTTTTTACAGGAGGATTCACTGAACTTTTGATAACTGGGATCACATGATCTGTTTGAAGGCCACTCCATGAATTTCCCATACCATGAGGATTTTATTCCTGCAACGAATATTGCAATTCAATTTTAACTAACCAAAGCATAAAAAATGCATGTCAGCTTCCTATGGGATGCTAATACAGAGCCTGAGGAATGCTCTCTACTGCTTATCTATGTTGTGGTTTATAGCAGAACATTTAAATTAAGTGCTAAGCTGCATTTAGATATAGCGTCACCATGAAGCATAATTTGTGTTTGAATATTGTTGTAATGCTTCTCTGGTAATTGATTGAGACAGGCTTTTACATAAACACCTGAACTGCTGCATTGTGAGCTGCTAAGCCTGTTCCTTTCCTCTTTGAAAAGTATCACAGAGCTTACGACCTGAAATTAATACTAATACTAATACT
>WEKY01002691.1:231-17252 GCA_013390045.1 Picathartes gymnocephalus
TCCACCTCTAGGGGTGGAGCCGTCGGCTGCACAGGCTGGGCGTCCCCGCCCCCCGCCCCCACGCCCCCGGGAGCGGGCAGGGATGGGAAGGGAGGGTATGGCCACCAAGGGTACGGCGGAAAACCGGGGGGAACCGGGGAAGGAAACGCCAGAGGGAACGGCCCCCATCCGGGAGGTGGCACGGACAGCTGCCTCATCTCCCCCAGCCCGCAGCTGGAGCCTTCCTCCTCCTTCCCTGCCGGGGCAGTGTCTCCGCCCTTCCCCGCCCCGGGCCCCTCCTCGCGGTGCGCTGCTGGCGGCGGCGGGGACGGAGGCGGGGGAGGCCCTGCCTGCCACGACTTGCCCTTTTCCTCTTTCACCGGCCAGGACCCCGCTTGCTCCTTGCCCCCCTCCGCCGCTTTTTGCGGAGATGATGGAGGCGGCGACGAGGGCTGGGAAAGCGTCCCCTCCTTCTCCCCCCTTTGCAGAGGTGACAGAGGTGGCGGCAGGGGCTGGGCTGCTCCTCCCCCCGCCGCGCCTGCCGCCCCGCTCATGGCGGGGGCGATTAGATCTAGTTCTACCTCTTCTCCCTGGTTTCTGCTCTTCTCCAATTTCAAGATCGGCTGTTTTTTCTTGCTTTTTCTTTCTTTTTTTTCTAAAACCAACATACATTCTCTTTCCTTGGAGCTTTCCTGACACGCTACGATCATAAAGAATCTAGCATAGTCAAATTCATCTACCAATCTGTCTTCACGTATATGTGTGATCAAACTCGATATCAGTTTCTTATCAAAACTGCCGTATTGTGGCCATGCTTCGTTGGAATCAAAGTTATATGTTGGCCAGACACTTGTTGAAAGTCTAATAAGTTTGGATTTAGAATACATCAAATCTCCACGTGTTAAATTTCCCCAGTTTCTCAGTACTAGTTCTAAGGCACTATTCCTAGGGATCCCACCATTCCGGCAGTCACAAGAGAAGGTACCCCCCATTGTACTATGCAGAAATAACTAGAGAGAAAAAAAGAGGAAAAGAAACAAACACAGACCGCACACAAACAAATCAGAGTTGAGAGTCAAACTCACGACCTACCAAGCTACAGTTGTGTAGCTGGCTGGCTGGGGCCCAAAGGGTGCTGGCTGCTGACAAAACTGACAGAGGGCCCTGGAACTTTCACAAGTTCCCCAACACACAACTCTCACGAGCTGATAACAAAGGAGGGTTACAGCTGGAATTGAGACCCTCCTGGACTCTCTCGAGTCCCAAACAAACTGCAAGAGATCTCTTAACACCCAACACAAGTGCTAACAAAAATACCACTTTTCATTCATTTACTCACGTGCCTCTGCGATGAATTTTGGGCTCTTGGGCCTCTTCTGCCTCCTAGACTGCCTTCCCCTGGTGCCAGCAAGGCGGGGAAGGGGCTGAGCTGGATCTTTGAGTCTCGGAGGATTTTTGCAAGTCCCAAGGTGTCGGCAGAGTCTCCAGAACTGATGCCTGAACTGGCTACCTGAAAACAGAGATTAGACAGGAGTAAGAGAATAAAAGTGAATATTTATTTGATGGCCTTCCTGGGGAGCACACCCTGGGCTACCAGAATCCCCAGATGGACCCCAAGATGGACGACAAGTCACGAGTTGTTGACCCAGTTATAGGTTCTGGTCCATTAGCATATCAGCATAAATTTGCCAATTAAAACTTTAGCTACTGATGTAATTCTCCTCAGCCTGCCCCCCCCCTCAAGATGTTGGTTTACACATTCTGGGCCCAGGACAGTCCAGGTGTCCTTGGACAGCCAGCCTGGAGAGGCTTGTTATGTCTATCATAGTCTGAGAGCAGCAGCTAACAGGTTCCAAGGCACTTCAGAGCAGCATTACAGGATTTGAAAAATATGAAAGTTAAAATGCAAGGCATCAATGGAGCCACAAGAAGAGCAGGCAAATTGGATCCTGGGGTTAACACTGACATTGGCATATCTGGCTGAGTTGGTGGGGTGTTTGATCCCTGCTCCCAGGACCTGCATTGACTTTTTTAATCTGATGAAGGTATGAAATGCCATTTCAGGGAGGCAGGTTCAAAGCATTTTGCCTCCTCGAGAGCAGACTTGTGGCACCAAATCACAAGTGCTTGAATTGGTCTCTCTTGTATTTCCCTCCTGTCTGCACCCGGAGTCACTCCATTTCATGGTTCTGAACACTATTCTGCCCACAGGCAAGTGGACTAATGTGGTTCTTACCTTAGTGTTCACTGAAACCTCTTCCCTACTCAGAAATTAAATGATCTGTGTACTGAACCAGACACATCTGATCTAATGTGGATAGGTATAATTCACTTTCTGGAGACCCTTAGCTAATATGATAAGATAAGAAGATAAGAAGCCCTGGAGAGAAGACGTCCTAGGTCGTGGTCTATATCAGATATGTCTGGATGTAACACTCTCAGACATAAACCACAATTTACCTGGGAAATAAGGAAATTAAGGCCTTTTTAATCTAACAGGTTATAAATTCAGTAATTTAAATTAAGGGAGAAATGAAGATGAGAGAAAGCAGACGTCAAGCACCAGTGGGGCCAAGAGCTTCCGGAGTGGGTTCTGGAAGCCGTGGGTGTCCTCTGTGGCCATGGGCCCCAAAGAGGATTAACATTCAGGACAATCATAAAGGCTAGATAAGTGAGCACAGTCACCAAAGATTCTACAGATTCATAGCGGGTGCAGATGTAACAGTTTATCAGAAAATGGCAAAATTTCCTCCTATGACTCATAAAATCATAGAATGATTTGGGCTGGAAGGGATCTTACAGATCATTTCGTTCCGATACGCTGCCATGGACAGGGACACTTTCCACTAGACCAGATTGTTCAGAGCCCCGTCCAGCCTGGCCTTGAACACTTTCAGGGATGGGGAGACCACAATTTCTGTGAGTAGCCTGCTTCAGTGCCTCACCAACCTCACAGTAAATAATTTCTCCCTAATATCCAATCCAAGCCTTTCCTCTTTCAGTTTGAAGCCAATCTTCCTTTTTCTGTCACTACATGCCCTCATAACAAGCCCTTCTCTAGTGCTCCTATGACACCCCTTAAGTACCAGAAGGTGCAGTAAGATCTCCAAGCCTTCCTTGCTCCTAAGGTGGTCAAATGAACAGGGTTTCCTAAAGTCTGAAACTGTTGTGTAGGGAGGGATTTACAACAGACATATGCCTGTAAAAGAAATGTTTACATTATGTCAAATCCTAGATTCACAACAAACTCATTCTTGTGATACATGGGTGTGATAATTTTACAGAAATTAATTTATCTGACTTAAGGGTGTGATTTTCACTTAACATCCAGCTCTATGGCAGTGGCTTTCATTACCATATTTCTTCAAACCCCCAAGATCTTATAATCTTATTTGTTCCAGGAAAAAAATTCTCAAGGTCTGGAGTATTTTAACTGTATTAACATGCTTACTTGATGCATATCTTTGCAGGTGAAGAGGTCTTTAGTCATTTCCTTGTTTTTGCAAACACTGAATGTCTGGTAGTTTCTAATGAAATCCAGGAGATATTGTCTGTTTACCAGCTTTAGAAAATAAGGCTAGAATTTTATTTAAATTTCTTAATTTTGTATTACAAAGTCAGGTTACATATCTGTGTAACAAACGTTTATACCATTCAGGACAGTTCTAGGCTTCTTTTTAATTAATGTCATTATTTAATTTTAAACAATTCCTTCTCTTTCTAAAAATCTTGTAATTTTACCAATATTTTCAGTCAGCACAAATTTCAATACAAATGGTAAGAAAATAAAATATTACTTTTCACAAAACCAAGTAGTTGCAGGACTTCTCCTAGAGTTATTATTGTATTCCATCATATTTACGAAGATACAGTTCACTTATGAAATATAATATGAACAAAGAGTTAGCAACAAAGCAAAATAGCTCATTTTATGCTTAGCATGACAGTTTCATTACTGCCCTACACAAATTTCATAGTTGTAATAAGATCTGTAGTAAATGTGAGCTATTTTGAGACTAAAAACACAGCATGCCTGACTTCTGTGTAGCTGTGCAAGTTTTGATTTTATGAATCATAATATCTTAACCTGAAACTTCCATTACAATAATGCTAACATGATAGAAATTAATTGTGGGACTCAAATTCATGTCATTTAGGCATCCTAAATGCCTTATTCTTAAGATTAGAATCAGTCCTCTGAAATAAGTTGGAGAGAGGGAGAGAGAAAGAGACTGAGAGAGGGAGAAAGAGGAAGAGGGAGCAGGAGAGAGGGAGGGAGAGAGGGAGGGAGCAAGAGAGAGAGAGCTATTTCTGAAGAGTTCAAAGAGATACGTGGTCTGTTCAAGTTTAGGCATTTAGGTGAGGTACAGTGGCTCCTACTCCAACCAGTCAGGCGCTATGACTGGGGACATTATTGCTGTGCAGCTGGCAATGGCCTGTTTTACATAATTGTCGTGTTTATAGAAAATCAGGCAGAGTCAATTGGTCCAATAAAGGCAACACATCCTCACACCAAAAAAACCTGAAAAATATGTTAGATTTATGTAGGAGGTCTTAACGTGTTGTAGCCTCTTAGGAGTCTCAGCAAATGGAGAACACGTAATGGTTCCACAAAAACCTTTCCAGCACTTTTTTGTCTGACTATTAAAATATATTGTCTTCTACATAAGGCTATATATATGTAAGGTTATGAAATCCTATAAAATATTAAAGCTGTTCCATTATTCTCTATCTATAATATATGTATACATACATATATTTTGTGCTGGGTCTAAGCAGAAGGTGCATGGTTCTGCTTACAGAGATTGTTTATCAATTTCAAAATGATTTACTTTCTGAAAGAACCATAATTTCTTTCTAATGGGAAGTATGGTGACTTGGTTTCATTGTGCTTAGCTACAAGGCTGATGGAATCAAACTCCAACCCCACATTTATAACTGAAAGAAGATTTAAATGCTTCCTGTTACACACTGGTAAAGTTTTAGGCTAGATGTGTTTGTGCCCCATGCCATGTAAAACCCCTCTGAAATATCTGCTGGCATCCTTCAGCAGTTAGTCTGAACAAAAGGCACATGCAGAAATGAGGCAGCTTCAATATGCTCACCTTTTGGAAAGACAGGTAATGGAAATGCCAGATACAGGGCCAGCTGGCTTACGTATCAGAGCAGTACGCTGTGCAGTTTCAGCTTTTCAGCCTGCTATCTGTTTTGCCTTTCTTGGGGAGAGGGGAGTATTTGAAAAGCCTAACCCAGATGTCAATGCCCTGGATTCAGACTCCTTGGAGATAAATTCACACTCACACCAGTTTCTTCTTTTTTTAATAAAGTTGATTAAAGTCACATACTTTTCTTGTGCCATAGGCCTTTCATTATAAAATGGGATATTACTCCCTTACTTGACATCACCGTATCTCTCAAGACAGATATCCATTCCTGACTGAAAGGAGGAAGCCCTATGAGCATGCACTTGTATAATGAGGCAGGTTATTTTTCAAGGTACAAATTTATCAAAAAGCTGCAACAGTGGGAATTTCATTCTCTTCTCTGGGGCAATTTTACTAGCTGTTGCTTGTATTAGAGTCTAAAAATAACTAATGCTTCATTATGGATGATTAACCTGCTATAACTTAAAAAAAAAAAAGAAAGGCAGACAAGATTTTCCACAGAAATGATTGAGATTCAAAGTGGTGAAGTGGAAAACATTCTAAAGGAAAACTTGCAGCTCTGGGAGAAAAGTTTTGTTCCCATTACACTGCAATACCCCTTATGATTTCTAAGTATAAAACCAGTGGGACTCTGTATGTTGAATTATTCTTCTTTTCTCATTAAGTTTGAATTTTAATAGTGTTTTTTTTCTCCTGTTCTTTTATTGAGGGAATTATTTGTAGTTGTACATTGCTTTCAGATTCATTTGACTTGGGAGTACAAGCCCACGAAACCAGAAAATTTACAAGCTTTTCACGAGCACTTGTGAACTGAAGCCCCCAAACATTTGGCTATGTGATACTCATTGTGACTGCAGCATCAAATGGATGATGGTAAACTTTAAACCTCTCAAAACCACCAGCAATGACAGAATCATATTTCAGATCTACCTTAGGGAATTCATCCAGAGATTTCCAGCACCTCCTGAGTTTGAGCACTGTATGTAATGGAAGGGTAAGAATGTATGGAGCTCACAGTTGTCAGTGGTACAGCTGAAAGCCCCTGGGTAAGAATCAAGGGACAAACAAACAATGTGGATGTCATCATGGGAGTCTACTATAGACTTCCTAGCCAGGAAAATCACAACAATGAAGTATTCTTTGAGGAACTAAGGGACATTTCTGAGTCAACTGCCCTTGTACAGCTGGCACAAGCTGGGCCAGAAGACTCCTAAAAAACCTAAATAACAACTTTGTGGAACAGGTCCTAAAGAAGCCAGCTCAGAAAGATGCCATCCTTGATATGTTTCTCGTCCACAGAGTGAAGGTTGGAGCTGTCTTGGCCACAGCAATCACATAGTGACCAAGTTTAAAGTCTCCGTTGACAGGAGGAAAAGTGCCAGTAAAACCTCAACTCTGGGTATAAACACAGCAGACATTAGGCTGCTCAGAGAACTATTGATTATGACCCCGTGGAAAAATGTTTTTGCAGGTGCTGGGGTCCATCAGTGTGGGCACTTCTTAAACATCAACACCTAAGAGCACAAAAGCAGCAATTCCGAAATGCCAGAAGCCAAGCAGATGAAGCAGAATGCTGGGTTGGCTGAACAGGGGATCTTCTCTTGGAAATAAGGCAAAAAACAAAGATGTATGCCCACTGGGAACAAGGTCAGGGGAAGAATACTGAGATGCTGCTTTCCACTGTAGGGGGAAAATTTGTACAGCCAAAGCTCAACTGGAGTTGAAGCTGGCCAGAAAAGTGGGAGACAATAAAATGAATTTATTTAAAATTCATTAATGGCAAAAAGAAGTGTAGAAATAACATTGTCCTGTTACTGGATTAGGATGGACACCTCACAAACAGGGACAGAGACAAGGCAGAGATTTTTAATGCATTCTTTGCCTCTGTCTTCAACACGGATGACAGACCAAGGGGGTTTCAGTGCCTTGAGCTGGAGGACCACGACTGACAATGATCAACTCCCAGCTGACCCTGAGAGCTGTGTGGGATCTACTGCTCCAGCTGGATCCCTACAGATCTATGGGGCCTGATGGTATTAATCCTAGAATCTTCAAAGACCTGGCTGATGTCATTGCAAATCCTCTTTCAATGATTTTGAGAAGTCTTGAGAATCTGGAGAGGTCCCAGATGACTGGAAGCTGGCGAACATTGTCCCAATTTTCAAGAAGGGCAAGAAAGAGGACCCTGGAAACTGCAGGCCTGTCCATCTCACTTCAGTGCCTGGTAAAGCTATGGAGAAAATTATCATGAGATATATTGAAAAACACATGGAGAACAATGCAGTCATTGGTCACAGCCAGCACAGCTTCATAAGAAAAAAGTCCAGCTTATCAAACCTGATTTCCTTTTATGACAAGGTAACCTCCCTAGCTGATCACAGGAAGCCAGTTAATGTAAAAGTTTTAGATTTCAGTAAAGCTTTTGATAATTTCTCCATAGTATCCTTCTGGATAAAATGTCCAGCAGAGAGCTGGATAAAAACAGCATATTCTGTATTTGCCACTAAAGTGAACCACAACACCATTCTTTAAAGACCTAAGAGGAAGTTTCCATCAGCAGTTCAGTATAAACTATATATTTATTATAACTAAATACAGAACCCTTCTGAGCTTCAAACACACTGGTAACATACCTCCATTGACTGCAGGGAGCTCAGTATACATTTGGGATGAATTTGGTTCTAGGAATTTAAAGCTTGAAGGAAAATCTAAAGGAACCAAGGGAAATCAGGAATATTGAATGAATTCCTGATGCATATGTATTCTTTTATTGAATTGTCTCCACCAGGGTTTATTAGGGATGTATAACTTTTTGTTAGAAAAAGTTTCTCAAGATTTATTTTTTTAAAGACAAAGAAAGAGCCATACCATGAAGGATTATAAAATTATCATCTATATTAACCTGCTGTTGAGACAGAATTTCCAGCCAAGTTTATATGATGGTTACGGAGTAGTCATCTCTACCCACAGAATTTGAAATGTTTTAGGCTTCAGCCATTACAGCCTCAGGCACCCATAAGATGTTCTGCCACGTTCACATACATCTCACATCTCTCCTTGCAGGCTTGTATTCCTGGGGGATGCTAGGAGATAACAGCAACCCATCAACAAGTCCTACCAGTAGCAGCCAAAAATCTGCTGCATGACCAACTAACCAATCTCAAAATTAGGTCAGCTGGTTTTTTTACCAGCTAAGCCAGACACAATTACATCACTGAGAAGACAACAGAGAAAATCAGCCTGTGATCCTTTCAAAAGATCATTAAAAAAAGTTTTAGATTTTAATTTTCTCTTCCAAATAAATGTCCTGTGCTCCTATACTGACACTTCAGTACACAGGTATGGAAATAAGAACAAAAGAAAATATCTGACTCATAAATCTGTCTTGCTGAATGGATTTAAAAGTGCCAAATATGAAATATGTGTCCTTAAATCAGAGTGTAATTAGCACAGACTGTAATACTGAGAATGTTGTTAACACCAGATGTTGTTCTGTTTAACATGGCTCATCATACCTAAGCTTTCCTCACTAACTTGCAAGGACCCTATCTAATTAATAACCTTATCTAAGCAGATTGAGCTTTTAATTAAGGCAAAACCAGTGCTTTCAAGGCATTGATCTAATAAGGTATTCAATCAAACACACGTTACTGCTTTGGTGGCCTTTGGGTAGTATTATCTCCAAGTTGAAGTTACTTAGGAGAACAGAGCCAGATTTTGGCTGTGACTAGTAGGTGCTGCAATAATATAAATAAAATAATCAAACACTACTTTCAAAGTCATCAATAAGGATAAGATAGCCTAATAATTTTACTTTGTCCACTACGATGTAGAAACTAGCTGCTCATGATTTGGATAGGTGCACTCTCCTGGGTGAAAAACTTGCTGGACGGAAGGGACCAGAGAGTGGTGGTGAGTGGAGTTAAAACCAGTTGTTGGCAGACCACTAGTGGTATTCCCCAGGGCTCAGTACTGGGGCCGGTCCTGTTTAACATTGTCATTGATTTGATGAAAACTCAGTAAGTTTGCAGCTGGCACCAAGTTAGGTGGGAGCATTGATCTGCTGGAGGGAAGGAACACTCAGCAGAAGGATCTGGACAGGCCGGATCAATGGGCTGAGGAAAACTGTAGGAGGTTCAACAAGGTGAGGTGCTGGGTCCTGCTCTTCAATCGCAGTAACCCCAGGCAGCTCGACAGGCTGGGGCCAGAGTGTCTGGAAAGCTGCCCTGCAGAAGGGGACTGGTGGGTCCTGGTTGACCATTGGGTGAACACGAGCCAGAGTGTGCCCAGATGGCCAAGAAGGCCAATGGCATCCTGGCAATGTGACCAGCAGGACTAGGGAAGTGATTGTCCCTCTGTACTTGGCACTGGTGAGGCTGCACCTTTAATCCTGTATTGTTTTGGTCTCTTCACTACAAAAAGGATAACGAAGTTCTGGAGCATATCCAGAGAAGGGCAGTGAAGCTGGTGAAGGGTCTAGAAAGTAAGTCCTATGAGGAATGGATGAGGGAACTTGGGTTGTCTAGCCTGAAGAAAAGGAGGCTTAGGGGGGACCTCATTGCTCTCTACAACTACCTGAAAGGAGGCTCTGGTGAGGTAGAGGTCAGTGTCTTTTGTCCTGTCTCAGGTGAAAGGAAATGGCCTTAAGTTGCACATGGGGAGGTTCAGATTAGGAAAAACATTCACTGAAAGAGTGGTTAGGCACCGGAATAAGGGGGGTGGTGAAGTCACATCTCTGGAAGTGTTCAAGAGGTGTCTGGGTGTGGCACTTGGGGATATGTTTTAGGGGTGATTATGGTGGCTCTGGGTTGATGGTTGGACTAGAGGATCTTGGAAGGCCTCTTCCAAACTTGATGATTCTCTGATTCTGTGAGTCTGTGTTTTATTTTTTGATCACTGCTCTAGAGCCTTGAATATACTTTTTTTGTGTCCAGGCTCGATCTCTCTCACCCAGCATCTACCTGGAGTGCTGCAGTCCTTCCATGCCTGTTTTCACATCATCTACTTGGCTCACAATTGGTTTTACATTGATAATTCCTTCCCAGTTCCATACTCCTTTTCTTCCTTCAACCTAGCACGTAGTCCCTCTCTATCTTAAGTGATTTTCCCAGTATTCTCAGCTCTTTATACCCATGTACTTTCTACAATATGTTTGCAACAGGGAAGGCTGAGTTAGAAGTCTTCCTTTTCAGTTTTTTCACCTAAAAACAGGAAAGGCAGACAGTTAATAAATCTATCTGCTCTCCGTTCAAGTGCCCTGAGCAGCATCTATGTAGCACAGTATGCACTAGTCCACGTAAGAGTGAGGAATATCTTGTTAACTGAGTGGAAGGCATCTTAATTGAATCTAAAAATTTATGGAGACTATGTTTTAAAATTTAGTAATTTGACCAAATATGATCAGCTTTAAAGCCATGATTCATATTTCTGGATTCTAAAAGTCATCTACCTATCATTTATCAAGGCCCTGTTGCTTGAAGGCACCAGAATTTTAAAAAGAAATGGGAATATTTTCTGCAAAGATCCTGGCTTGGCAATATTATTGAATAAGCCTTGTAATAAATACAGAAATTAAACATCTCCTTTGTGTGCCAATACTTTATTAGTTATCACAGATTAACAGATGCTATAAATCCTGTGTAGACTTCTAGGACTATCATTGCCATCAACCAGTTTCACCCCTTTTAGAAACAGCATGTACTCATCACTGCATTCATGAGCATTGGCCTAGTATCTCTGCTAATAATGAAGGAAAAAAATAAGTATTAGTCCTTTACAGAATAACATCTTAGAAGGAAAACACACACACAAAAAAAAAATTTGACTGAGCTTACATTGTGAATATTATACTATTTTTTCTGTGTCTCAAGAAAAGTTTAAAAAGCTAAGCA
This sequence comes from Picathartes gymnocephalus, assembly GCA_013390045.1. NCBI lineage: Eukaryota > Metazoa > Chordata > Aves > Passeriformes > Picathartidae > Picathartes > Picathartes gymnocephalus. The sequence continues at coordinate 11,267 of WEKY01002691.1, forward strand.
TCCTGTACAACGTGAAAATGGGCTTAAAATAAAGCAATTGAGCCAGATCCAATAGACCAAACTCCTGCAGGAAAGAGAAATTAAAACCAGTTTCAAATTAAAGATTAATGGCATACTGCTTTTATTTGTGTGAATTTATATATCCCTTACAAAGTCTAGTTCAGTTATTTTCAGTCTACTTTTAATTTTATCAAGAAGCCATGTTTTTGCCTTAATTCTTACTCCTGAAGTGTTGTACAACAATTTTAAACAATTCATAATCCTGATATAACCTAAGATAACACTAAGGACTCATACCATGTCAAATCTGATGTACCTGATAACATTTCCCATTTAATGAGAACCCCTCATGACACAGAAATTTAACTAAGTCCATATAGCATATAGATTATTCTAACAGAAAATAGGACAGAAAGATGACAGATGGAGGAGAGACAGTACAGTCCAGAGATAAGATAAGAGACACAGATTTTGATGTCCATCTTGGATATTTAATATGGGTACCACTTTGCTAACAAAGCCATTTTCATTCCATGTTAGCAATAAAAGGAAATGCAAGGTCCCGCAGTTGTATACTGAAAAATGTACTGTAGTAATTACTAAGCAATTATACCACAAATCTGTGCATTCCTCTTTAGATCACTTCCTAAATGCAAAGTTTTGCCACCTTTGCCTACCCTAATAAATTTCAGTCCTCTCTAGGAAGAATATGAATTCTAATGAAACACTTTAGAAAAAAATGAATAAATCATTGAATTAATCCCCCTTGATAATGCATGTGCTGAAAAACTTAATTCCTAATTTTCATTGACTCGCACACAAAAAGGAAATTTTCTTTTCATTAAAACTAAAATAGCAGATGTGAGGTGTTTTTATTAAAATTGATAGCAAGCAATAAGTCTTTAAAGGCTTCTAATGCTATATATGGTATGCAAGGTGTGAGCAAATCATCCCCATGGGACTGAGTTGTGATGCTAATTTACCAGTGATTGTTAGTGATTAAGGTTTTATTTTCTCCATTGTATTAAAAAGTGAGAAAGGAAATAGCAGCAGTAACACAACAGCTTAGACATTATTTTCATGTTCTTCGTTCATGAAACCTACAGAATGTCATTGACAATCATAAATATCCAGAGGCAAGTATGAAAGTAGAAAGGAAAAAATCTTAACTTTCAAATTATCTAATGAATACAGTTGAAAAAGGAATTCATTTAATTTTTGTTTGTTGTGTTCATGCTGAATATTAAACTTTCCTATTAGACAGACACCAAATTCCCTCATAAAAAAAAAAAAAGTAAGATAAATACTTGCACTAGGGTGTATGAATAAATCCATATAAAAATCAATTACATAATCAATCATAGAATCATACAATTCTAGCTTGAAAAGGAACTCAAGGAAATAGAGCTCCACAAAAAAAGCCCACAACAGTTTTACCAGCATTATACAGGGACTTGAAAGCCTAATTTGAACTTTCAGTATGTTTGTATACAGGTCGCATATATTCATAAGTAGAAAGGCTGATGCTATGGTGTAAGGCTGCATTAAAAAGGATTTAAGTGTTGAAACAACCTTCAAAATCTTCCCTGGGTATGCCATACCTATTATTTTACCAAAATATTCCCTACTATCTCAATTTTAATTTTCTTACATGTTAAGATACAGAAAACCAACTTTGGTGTTTTGAACATTGTGTAACCATCAGGATATTGACTGTTCTGGATGTTTTACATAAGCTGAAGGCTATAGATATTCTTAAGCAGTACCATAGTGCTTTGAACAAATCAAGACTTAAAATATGAAGGAGCAGAGCTACCCTTTCTAGCTAAAGATATGGCAAATGTGGTAGGGGGGAAAAAAAGTATAAAACAAAGCATTTACAAGAGTATGTGGAATAAAAACATCTAAATTCCACTTAATTCTTGTGTAAAGTTTTTATATCAGGGTAATATAATCAAGATGACAGAGGTGGCTAGTGGCAGAGTTCTGAAAGAACTCCCAATTCCTGATTTCCACTCGATTTCCTCCCTATTGAAACACATTGTATCTTTTTCAGACGAGTAATTGTATCATGGGGAAGCAGAACTTCCAGAGGCAGAACTTTCTGTCACTTCAGCAAGATGCTTCACACCTCACCCTTTGATGAGCAGATCAGCATAAAGAAACATAAATTGAACATAAAATACATGCCAGCTCATTCTTTCCTACCTAGAAGTATGTCCTAATAAATTACCCACATTTGAAATGAGGGTTTAATGAAATGAAGTAAAATACAAACAGATCCCCATGTCTGTGGCAAATTGAATCCTTACTGCTTTATTCCATAATGGCCATAAAAATACTTTCAAGAATCTTTAGAAGCATATTTTAAATTATTCCTTTAAGCCTGCTCAAGTCTGCCTTATGATAAACGTGGGAGGTTGAGTGAGAGCAGCTTATATGCCAAGGAGCAGAAAAAACAAAATGACAAAGGACAGATATAATAATAGGAAAGAGGGTGTTAGTTACACATTCTTAAGGTTTCTTTTCCCTAAGTATGTCTCATGGCCTTTTTCTTATGTCCTTACACTAGAGGCAAACAGACATTTTTGCTATGAAAGGAAACTACTGGTTATAATTTGTATTGTCTGGTGTCTTTATCTCTTTAAATGTCAGTTACAGGCAAAGCACTTTACTAATCACAGCATTTTTAAAATGTTTGTCATCTGAGTTCTACAAATGGATAAATTCAATAACTAATGTAAAACATCATTATCTAGGGTTATTTTGCTGCCTATATCCTGGAAGTTTTGTATTCCCTTAATTACTTTAAACTTGCAAGGAGCAACGAGATATTTCCTTGGTCAGTATAATTTTTAAAAGCATGCTTGTCTTCATTGAATACTTCTATCTACAGAATTATTTCAAATTAAATTGAAGAACAGATTTTCATAGACTCTGTCACAGTTCTTCAAAAAGCACTTAAAAGACAAGGATAATTTTTTTCAAACAAGTGACAAGGAATTGACTGAGCAAGTGCACTCAAGTGTTTATATAGTACAGTTTGATTGGTTCCAATACACCTTCTCAAAACTCCACAGCTTCCTATCAGGACAGCTATGATCTAGGAAAAGATGAAACCTTCTGAAAACCTACACCAAGGGTGTGTCTCATGCAGGTTATAAGCCAGAATCACAGAGGTAAATACCATGACAACTGAGGGATGTTGTATTAGTCAGCTCAGAATTCAGCCTCATTGTCTGCTGTCCAACGGGGATCACATACAGACCTTTTCATACCACTGAGCATTAATTAGGCTGCTACCAGTCTTCTTTGTGCTACCAGTTATAAATATGAATAACATTGTATATTTTATTCACTTCTCTAAGTGGCAACTTTAGGATTCTTCCCATTTTGCGCACGCCTCTACAATATGTCACACCAAAATGTTCTAAATCAAAAAACAAAAACAAAACAACAACACCAACAACAACAACAACAAAAACCACCCAAAAAAGAAAAAAAATCAAGGTAAAATTATTTCTACCTTTATCATGATGGCAAAAGGGAGTCCCATGTTACTGTCACTGTACTGGTAACTGCACTCTATGTTCTTAGAGAAGATTCCTGCTGTTTAACTGCTACACGCTCTTCACATCCCTGTGTTCACCATGTAAGGACCAGGTTGCCTTTTTGATTTTCAATGCAATTACTCTCCAGTCTGTCCCAATTTTCCCAGTATTGTCTCAATTCTGTGTAGTCTTTTTAATTCAGGAACACAGATTGCATACAGATTGCATGTGCCTTTCTTTACTGTGAGACAATCTCATATAGTGGTGAATATAACAGCTTACAACCAGAACAAAGCAACTTATGCCCTCTCACTTTAATATAGTAATTCCTACTCACAAAAATAATATTTATGTCTGCTGTCTGCTTTGCAAACCTCTAGGATTGAATTCTTCTGATAACAGGTCATTTTCCTACTTAAAATGCTTTCTTTGGATGGCACAAAACATCCACTCTAGAGCATGTTCAATTCAGTGATTGCTAAAAACTTTAAAAGTAGCAAGCTGAACTTTAAACATAAACTTCTTGGATGCTTAAGATGGAAGAAATGGATTCCATTCAAGTTGTCTGAATGTACACTTCTGTAACAGAAGGTGTCATTGGAGAACTGATATTTCATTTCTGCTTGAACTGTACTCATGGGTCACAGATTTTGAGCAAATTAATCCCTCTTATTTTGCTCCATGTTTTATTTTGTATATAAACTCATTTAAAGATTAGGCTTGACAGCACAGAAATCTGCAGCTCCCTCTACAAGAGAATTGAACCGCAGAATAACAAGGGACAGACAGTACTTGCAGAAAAGAGGGATATGTCTCCAAAGCAAGGAAGAAAAATACTCAAGGATAGGAAAAGCACGTTTTTTTGTAGGAAAGTCCTTTTTGTAGCTGTCAGGATGGGCTGCTGGCTGCAAGGGTCTAGTAAAAGGATATTTACCAATAATAGGTAACTGTGACCCTGGATACAAGAGTGGACCAGAAGCAGGATTATTGTAACTCAGTGTTACAATACACTAAGGATATAAGAAAAAGCAAGAAACTAGACTGGGAAATTTGGTGAGTCTTTTTGATGAGTCTTTCCTACAAAGTATTCTCAAACCATCAAGCAAAGTCAGGAATGCATTACACTAAACATCCAGAAATGAATCACAGGAGACAATCTGCTATCAACTACATATGATTTCTAATGCCTTGCTTGAGAAAGAAATATTTACTAGGGAATTCGAAGTTTTCTTAATCTGGATTTAGTTGAAATTTCATCAGGATTACCTGAAATCAAAGGAAACAAGTCTTAACCAAGATGCTGGATATAGATTCTGGCTGTGTCTACTTTGCTTTATGGTGTTGGCCAACTAGGCAATGATCCTGTTAATACAAATATTCCTGAACTACTTATAGGATGTTCTCTCTTGGCAAGCCAAGAAAATCATCCATGGTTACAAGAAGTACTGCACTCTTAAAGTGAAAAAGTTTTGGATGTGCTCAGGTAAGGCAAAAAAGCAAGACAATAAGGAAGGGTAAGAAACACTCAAGGATTCCCCAATCTAGACACTTTATGCTCCTGTGATGATAATGTTTTTCAGAATATGGTAACTCAGTGGGAGTTCTCTCAGAGGTGTTTCTAAAATAACATAAAATACTTCATGTGGTTTAAATAGAGGAAAATAGCCTCAGATAAAAGGGTTATATTGCATATAACCTTTAATGGAAAGACTTCCACTCTGAAGTCTCATAAAAACTAAACAAAAGATGGCAAAATTACTCCAGAAAAACACTTGTTAAGATTTTGTGTTGGAATAAAGAAAGGTAGTGACAACTGTGAGCAGCTGCTCATGATACCACAGTCAGAAAATAATCCCATTCTCCTACTCAAGCATTGACTAAATTTGCAGAAGTCAGTGGCATTACTCACAGAGTTACTCACCTCTACATGACTAAGACTATGCAAATCCACTCCAGACAATAAGTATACTCAATGGCATTATTCCACCTGTGCTTCACACTTCTTTAGTGAAATGTCATCCCTTTTTCCTGGGAAAATCTTTCCCTTACCAAAACAACTCTGTAATTTGGTGCCTATCCAAATTTTAAAGCCTGTAGACAGCTAAACACACCAAGAAGAGCCATTCACCCATTCCATTTCTCCTGCCATCTCACCACTGCCAACACTCAATTCCCAGCCAGCATCTTGGTAATGTCAAAGGACTGCTGAGATGAATCCAAGGAAGAGACAGAAATATCAGTTTCTTATAGGCTCGGAACAGTTCTTAGCCCAAATTTTCAATGAAAACATGCAAACAAAACAAAACAAAACAAAGAAACAAACAACAAAAAAAACCCCAAAAAAACCCAAAACCAAAACAACAAACCACACCACAACCAAGAAACAACAAATAAATTGTTTCTCATTCTGAGATATGTGTAGATATTAAAAAAAA
>WEKY01002695.1:2167-24041 GCA_013390045.1 Picathartes gymnocephalus
ATGGGGAAAAAAAAAAAAAAAAAAAAAAAAAAAAAAACTGAAGGAAAAAAAAAAAAAAGACTATCTCATTTTTGCCATGCAAAACCATTTTCAGTTCTGCTGCTTAGCTAAGAAACTGCACCTGATTGCTCACAAAGTCACAAACTTTCACACACTTTCAGTGAGTACTGGACCAGGATCAGAGTACACATTTATAAATCTCATGAATTTCAGACTGCACAAAATTTCCAGCAAACTGGAACAGCATTCAAAAAGTCAGGATTGTTGCCTTTCTTTCAAGTAACTTCAGCAGCAGACAGCAGAACTTGAATAAGTATCTCTTTAGCACTTCGGTTGTGTAGAATTCCTATGGCATGTCCAGATACAAAAATTACTTCTCAGTTTGTAATAAGCTACTAGAGAATTTGGTTTCACTTATTAGGAAGCTTGAAGGATTCCTCTTCTCCTTTTAAATAAGACTATCCTAATGCATAGCTACTTTTTTTGTAGCCATCTTCTTAGTTCCTATAATTGTAATCCATCTTGTCTCAACACAAGCTTATTAGGTTATTACTGGTTCTGAGAGACTGTTTATAGATTCAGATTACATTTTCTTCTCCTCAAGGTTTTATAAATAGACTCTATAAGGAAATTAGATGTGGGTATATGTTAGCTGAAGCCTCAATATTTGGAAAAGTGAACTAAATACAGGCTTGATATATATTCAGCTACCTGTTTTGCCAAAATATAAGGACACATATAATAAAACTCCTGGGTGAGACAGGGAAAAGGTTCTCACTTCTTCCAAATAAACGCAGCCTTTTGCTGCAAGAGGATAACTGCATTTCAAGTCAAAGAGGGTATGTTTGCTGGCCATTTCATAGTGGTAGTTTTGCTAAGTTTTACCTGATGTGTCACTATAGTGATCCGAGGATTATCCAGGTTAAGCCAGGAGGGAATCTGCCCATTGGTGACGATGAAAATGTGCCGTACCCAAGGGGCGTGTCTCTCTATTGACCGCAACGAGTACCGCAGCTCTTCGTTGTCCTCAAAGCGGCTGGCAGAAACATCTTCATCCTGCTTGGACTACAAAAAGAAAAAAATACTTTCTTAGATTTTAAACAGAACACTAAAATTCTGATCCAGCTAGGTAAGGTCAGTGTGCTTTGGCATATGGGCGCATAAGCACTTCAGGACTTAGACATTCAAAAATCAAAAGTTCATTGATAATAACCATAATTCTTATAAAGTATCATATTCCTCCAAATTATCAAGGTGAACAATACAATGTTCTGACATCACTGGCTGATCATGTGGTATCATTAGGATGTCTGCTGACCATGCTGGAAGAAGTTCTTGAAGAATGTAGCAGAAAAAACACCCCCTCCAGCATTTCAATCCAGTAACATCACCTCTCAGAAATCCAGTTTCGAGTGGCTGGGGCCTTTCAAATACTTTGCATCATAAGCTGTATATAAATGTCACCTAATATAGATATACTGGAAGTGTCATGATGTAGCTCCTCTTCAATTATCCCCTGCTCTATTATTTTATAGAATTTAAGCAGGAGAAAATGAGAAAAACTTAGCTTAATATTCACTATCAAATAGCTAAATGTTTCCGTATATTTTTATTAAATATAAAATGTTTCAGTTCGAAACTCATGAGTTAAGTAACAAAATTAGCTTATAGGACACTGAAACTTGTTTCTTTTCACATTTATGAGAACTTAATGAACTCTCCTAAAACCAACAAGTAAGACTGCCTAAAAGGAACTTTCCTAAAGCCCAAATGAAACAGAAAACTCGAGAAAATAGTTGAGTGTTTAATAATTACCATTTTCACTGCAGATTCCACACACTGTACATAAGTTTTCTATATGTACAGTAACGCAGCTTTCACATTCACAGAAGAGAGTAACAACTGAAAACATTTTACCAACACTAGCAGGCATTGGCTAGGTGCCCATTCACAAAAATAAAGCATAATTTCAACATGACGAAATGCAAAGTTTGAACTCAGGGCTGGCATTAACTAGGCTCAATTCCCCAAAAGTCCAGGTCACAGAATACAAAGACTGCAAGCTTTTCCAGAGTAGGCACACTAACCATGCCACTTGATATTTACTGTAAAATTAAATTCCAGCAGGAGGAAAAACCCCAAGATTACAGAATATCTTATCTTGAAACAGACACCTTGTTATTTAATTTCCTGTTCTTAAACCAAACAGCCTTCATTGTATCAAAAGTATTTAAAGTAAACCTTTCTTTACAGACATCTGTACTTCAGGACTTCAACATTTTTGAAAAAGAAGCAATTAGCACTTGCTCAGCATAAATGATGCTGCAAAGCAAAAAATGCCTAAGAAATACACTGGGAACGAGATAATAATGTTTCTTAAAAAAACCCCTTATCTCCCCACACAAGAAGCCTGCTTAACTGCCAGTCAGGATCAGTTAAACCTTTCAGGACTTGACTGCACTCATCTTTATCAGAACATGTGCAGAGGGCAACATTTTTCACTTAGTAGAGAACATGAAAATATAAATTAAATATCACCGTTTGATCCTTCTTTCCCATTGATTTGAGAACTAGACAGTGTTCTTGTGATGTTTTCTTACAACCTAATAAATATTTGATTCTTAATACTTCCAAGCTTCTGGAAAAAAACCCCATGTTCCTTATCATTGATTATTTAGCCTCTTTAGTTAGTTTTCAAATGCTGTAACATTTACCTGCTGTAAGAGAATTTACCCACCTGACTGACAGAGCTGAGGTCCCACAGTAAATAAGCTGGATTAAGGGTCAATTCTTTCCCATCTATAGTCATGTTCTTCTTTGCTTGCTTGCTCAGTTCTTGGAAACCCTTGGGGTTATTCAGTTGCAGGAGAGCCACGCTGGCTTCTGAATAGAGCTGCAACTATACAAGCAGAGAAAACAACTGCAACAGCACTCTTCCTTTTCCATCTTTTTGTTGTATTACTCTTACTAGAGCTACTAATAAGAATGACTGGTAAGCACTGTTTTTACAGAGCTACGATTTTGTAGAAGCACAAAAAGAAGTAGTAAAATGGGAACTGAAAAACAGTTAAAGATAGAAAACATTATGCTTAATTTTCACTTTGCGAAGTAAATGTCTCTTTACACAATGACCCAGCAGCAGTAAACCTGTTAACGTTTTAAATATTTTTGGTAGTAAATGAATAGTAAGTCCCCATCCATTCTATGTTATTCCAATAACAAAACTCATGTGTTATTAACACTTTATTATATGACTGAAAGAATTGGCCTTTTTTTTCCCATCTTAAACTAGGAATGATCTTCACAGAAAATTAAGGGCACTGATGTATTGTCACTGTCAGAAGCATGAAATGTTCAGAATGGTTTACAGTTAGTTCTACCTACAGCTCCGAAATCTGAGATACAAAGGGCTCCAGATCTAATCCATGTGGGTCTCCAAGTCCTTCGTGCTGGTTGCCAATATGCTGCTAAGGTCATTTCTTACTTGTGGACTGTTTGATCTGTTTGCTGTTTTTATCTCTTGCCATCAGTAAGTCTGTATATCAGATTTCATAATGCACAGGATCAGGGCCTAGCACTACACACCCTAACAGCAAGTATAGTTTACAGATCACAGGGCATCAAAGCAGCTCCCTAGGAATATGGCATAACCCAATAAATGCTGTGTTTACCATATGAAGTAGGATGAGCAGACCCAATCAAGCTAAAAGCAGGACTGCACTTTGATTTTCCAAGTGCATGCATTCAACAGTCTAATTAAGAATAAACACAGTTAGTCATTGATATTTATTTGATGTTGTGCATAATTTTTGTTCCTTCAGGCAAGATAAGACAACCACACGTATCAAGTTTTCAGTGTAAATGCAATTCATAAGCTATAAATTTGAATAATCATGTTTAAAATAAGCAAAAACATCACAGTTCCCTTTATAATTAATCTAACTGATTTTATTTCTTTATTTTTTATTAAATCTGACCCTTTCTGCTCATTTTAAGACAACACTTGTCCCAGAGTTAGCAGCCCTTCCCTTAGCAAGACCAGCTGTTCCACTTGTGACATTTTAAAGCTGTTGATGCTTTGACTCATATGCTATTTGAGATTGTTCAATCTGACTTATGAGGCCTGTCATTAAAAAAATCTGATAAATCTCAGACCTTCCAGGGAATCATCTGAACCTATGGGTGGAAAGGATGGCTTCAGTAGCTAAATGGCTGAGGTATAGTTACGCACTGCAGGCAGCAACCTCCAAAAATATCAGCATCAAAATGCTACAGATTGCAAAGCTGCCAGCACTGGGTATGTACTTTATTTAGCAATACTACAGTGTCACACAGAATCTATCTCATAAATCATACATACAACAAACCAAAAATATTACTGTAAGAGTATTTAGTTTTTCTTTAACTCGCTCCCAAGCTCAGCAAAATAAGTTCATGTACTACAAACTCCTAATTAGATTTATTACAAACACTTCCCCTTCCTCCCCACTAACACAGCACATACGCTGTAGGTTTTTTTTAATTTGTAATATTCTAAACACATACAAGAAGCAGTGGAAAAACATGCCCCATTTCTCAGCATCAGAGTTAAGCTAATCCCTGCACTGAATAGATTATTTTTATTACATCAATGTGGGTTTTTTTCCAGTAACACCCTTTTAAGAAACCAGTCTTTTCCTAAGGAGAGCTGTCAATAAAGTTAGACTCCAGTGAAGTTATCTGGTGAAATAACTAACTAGATTCTAATAAATTGCAAGCTCTGACCCAAGCATTTTGTTGTTCTACATTCAAAATGGAATTATGTCCTGGCAGATTTTTTAATGTCTCACAGGTGTTAACCTCCTCTCAGTAGGGATGGATGAAATCACCCATTCCCTTAAAATATTACCTTCCAGGAAACATCTTCATCCTGCCAAAACAGGTCAGCAGATCCAAAGGTATTGTCAAAACAGAACAGAACAAGGAGGTAGATGCAGAGAGTCAGTGTGACCAGGTGAGTCTCTCCTAATGCAAGTGGGCTGAGAACACACCTTGCAGGCACACACCCAGACCACCCCTGGGACACAGTTTTATCACACACTTGAAAGCAACACAGGAAAACTGCATTATCTCCACCAGAGAACTTGAAATGCAGGTTCTCCCGCATGGAGGCAGCATGTTTCACTTCTAGCTTACTAGACTAGGAGCCAGATGAGCTCAGACACTCCATGCAGAAGTAAATATCTTCATTTCCATTTTCTCAAGGTAAGAGGCCTCAAGAGCTCTTTTTCTGATGTGGACCTTAGATTCCTAACCAGTCCTTAAATTATTATACCTTATCTTCTTAATGACCAAAGTTGATTATTAAGGAAATAAGAAGCTCCTCTTTTCCCACTCCAACGTGGATACTGGGAAAACTCATATGCCTACATAGCAAGGGAAAAGAAGCATATGTTGAAGAGTTATGAAAAGCTTTTATATTTAAAAGAATATAAAACACTGCTGTCTTTACAAATGTCTCAAGTGCCCTTTATAAGATGACATAGGAGGAGGGTCATCTCTGAGTCAAAACTATATGCAATGCCTTAGGGTTTTTTTCTACAAAGCTTACTTACTACATCTGTGGGATCATAACACCATCTCCTGGAGCCACCTATCTGCTCCAGAAACATTGACAAACAGCAGCAAGAATCCCAGACCCCCCATCCTCCAGTGAGGACAGCAAACATCACTGTGCCTGGAGTTTCCCATGTGGGTTTACTTCCATTAGTAAGACAAGGTCATAAAGACAGCCCTAAGTTTCTAACATAACTTGCCTATATTATGTACATGTGCATGCATGTGGATTAAAGGAGCTGATATTTTGCAAAAAGGGAGATCTACAAGCTCTTAGCTGTCCTTGAAGCAGTCAGGATATTAAATCTTGAAGGAAAAATTAACTTTCTCCAAAAATTTTCACTACTGCATACAATTTCAATGAAAAACTGTTAGCATGACAGCCTCAGAAAACACAAAATCAAACAAATCAAGTTATTAAACAGATGTAGTTTTTAAGTTACAAGCATCTCTTTAGGTTGAACAATCGTTTCCTCTAGCAATGTAGTTAAGATGGGGGTGAGGGGAAGTGAAAATGAAATATTCAGCTGTTCTTCACATATATGTCCAAGGTCTTTGAAACCCTTAAAGGAACAGCTTTGCAGCCATCAGCTGCACAACAAGAGTAACACCTCCATCTAGTGGCTTTCTAACGCTCAGTTAATAACATATGGACAATAAAAAGCTGTCAAATATAACTTTCAACTTCATGTCGTAACACACAACCTACAACAACATGTCCAGCAGACACACTGCTGCTCATCTTTCATCTTGATATCAACTTCCATACCATCACACTACAGTGCAGGCCATAAGTACAAAAATTCAGTAGACTCTAACAGATACAATTCACCTTGCAAATAGATCCATTATATCATGAATCTTCACATTTTAATCACCTCTAGTTGAGCACACAAGTCTAGTTCAAGCTCAGTTGCAACTTGCTTCCTCGCCACCAGGCATCTCACACCACTTCAGAGATTCCAGAAATGATAGCAAGAGAGGAATTGCTGCAAATGTTAGTGGAGACTGTAAATAATCAACCTTTTTTCTACTTAACTGTAGCATTAACCTAGCATCTCCCTTTGGTAAGAAGAAAACCACACTTGGCTGTGTTTACCATTACTGCCTACCTACACTATCCACTGAAAGAAGAACTGACTCTGAGCTCAGAACCTACCAAAGGCTTCTACAGAAACAACCTCATCCACACTTGATATGTAAAAACCTTTATGCTTGAAAATAAAACATTTCTTACATTCACATACATAAGTTTCTTTATAACACGCAGGAATTGCTGCTATCAAGAGTAGAGGACTGGTTGGGAAAGAATTCACTGCTATGACCACACAGGGTATAATAAACCTGATTTAATTGCTCTCAAGCATCCACCAGGAAGAAAAAAAAAAAAAGACAGAAAAGATGACTGGAAAGAAAACTGCAGAATACTGTGGATATCTGAGAAAAAATTATGTTTATACAGAGATATATCTGCCTAACCAAATTGCAGAAGAAGAGATCTTAGGAACAACCACAATGGCAATGTTTACACACAGATAAGAACACACCCAAGGAAAAGGGAATCAGCACAAATAGATGACATGTGACTGATGACAAATTAAAAAACACGACTAAGACAGTGTAAAGAAAAATCATGTGAAAGATAATAGGCACGGGTTGTCACTTCCATTCATGTGAAAGATAATAGGCACGGGTTGTCACTTCCATAAGACAGACAAGGAGATGGGAAACGTATCTAAGACACCCCAGAGATGCAGCCTTTTTGTTCATCTGGACAGCAATGAACCATATGAATACCCACTGTTATTTAACTGCTGTGACACTAAAGATGCAAAGGCAAAAGAAAATACCTATTTAGGCTTAAATAAGTGCTTAAAAACTCTCTCTCTACTAATCTGTTTTAAACCATGTAGGAAGAGAGGTATGAACGTGTTTACTTTGCAAGGTTTCTGCCCTTAGCAAGACTTCAAGTCAGCTAACACAAGTTGAGACAAGAAAGAAGAATTTCATATTGCATTATGTCAGAGTGTGACCAGCCTATGAAAGGAATGACACAAGATAATTTCTGCAACAGAGTATATGAGTTGTTAGCCCAGCTGACCAAAAGAAAAAAAAAAAAAAGAAAAGGAACTCATGTTCATTTGAGCACCAAGAACAAGCCACAAAACAAATTAGCCCATATTACAGGTGTACATCAGACAAATGAAAACAAAATACCTATGGACTGCCATCCCATTATCCCTGCTATCTCCTTCTCCTCCACAAACTCCTTGGTCTCAATCCTTTTCACCCCATGAATCACATCTCTCTCTAGTACAAAAGCCAATGCCTTTAACAAACTTTTCCAACTTTTACCTATCCATTAAACCTGACTGTAACCCTAACAGGTGTCCAAACAGCAGAGGAGAACAGAAGGCACTAAATGGCAGTCACAAAAGTTGTTTGCTGTTGCCTTGCAGGGGGATCAGCTGAAGTGCAACTTGCTCAAGACCCTACAGAGTATGTGGCAGAGAGAAACACAGCCTTCAGTGCTGTTACTGTTCGGAGAGCTAAGAGGGAAGAAAAAAGCTAAGAAGCCACATAAACAAAATTCTGTCACATTAAACAAGCCAGTGATCTAGAATCCTAATGCAAGAATACAGCCTCCAGCAAAAGGCTGAGAGAAACTGATAAGGCTGCCTTTTAATCAGCTGCAGGCTAGCAAATGTAATGGCTAATAACTTTCAGTCACAGAATGGACAATTGGTCTTTTGCAGGCAACTCTTTGAGTCACTATTTGCTGTTCTTCACTACTCAGGGAAGAATCACACAAAAAACCCAGATTACTCTCAGAAATATCCTGAGTCTCCTAGGTGGGTGAGATTCCACACCTGTGCCATTCCAAAAGACAAGTATAACTAAGGCACTCTTTCCTCCCGAGCCTTACCAGTTTTACTTTAGAGGCCAGGCTGTCTGGCAGTTTTGTTCGTAGCTGGTTTGTTTCTTTGAATGTAGCTGGAAATCCACTAAGAAAGGCCAAGTCTTGCATTAATACCAGACCTGGAACTTCTTTGTCTGTAGTCTAAAAACAAGAAAACAGGGTATAAAGACCTTTTTAAGTGAAGAATAATTCTCATAAGTAAGGGTTGATCTAAAAGCTTTCACTTTTTACTACATGTGAGTTATGGAAAGAGAATAGCACTGAAAATTTCTAGAAGTGTACAGAATGTTTAACATATACAAAAGCTAATCAAGAGATTGTCAAAGTACATACCAAGTAACCCCTCCATACTATCTGTTTGCTGTTGTCTTTTAACATTCCAGAATGGGCAGCTTCAACTAGAATACATAAAATTGCAAATCAAAAACCTCTTTCAGTATAAAGTCACTTCTTTTCTATATCTAGTAACCAATAAATATTTTTGCAATTTAAAGATCTTTGACTATTTATGGTGTGAAAAGTTGTCTTTTTAAATGGTAAATAATTATTGGTGGTAAAATAAAGAACAGTGGTTGAACTAGTGGTCAGGCACTACATACTAAACAAAATACGAAACTCATACCTGCTCTAAGACTTAAGATGCTAAACACATGAATAATTTTGTTTTACAATTGGCAATCCTCTGTACAAGGGCAGAATTTACTGCACATTATTCAAACTAGACTTCACAGCAATTAGAAGAGGATTTCTAAAACTGATCTTCCTCAGTCTAAACTCCAGCCTCTTGAGATTATCAGACCAACACGGATATACAGATATCAAGTCTGTTTTGCAATAGCCTTTTAAAGCACAGAACTCTAATCATCTGTAATCAGTTGTCTGGGAGGTAAGCAAACACTATCATTAATGTCATCATTTAGAGAAACAGTTTGAGGGCAAGAGAGACACTGAATGACTTGTTAAAGTCAAACAGAAAATCAGCATCAAAGTCAGCATTGGAGGAAAAAACAACAATCCCAAACCTAATTCACAGCAGCTTACTAAAAAACTTGCTCTAGAAAATTGGATGCAATCTGACAAAGAGCTTCTTACCATCCTTAGGGCTATCAAAAACAATTACAGTCACATTGATGGAAGGATTTTTTGGTTTTGCCACAAAGAACATATTGTTAGCAGCTTGTAAAGCAGGATGAATGGACGGCAGGTCTTTCAGTGTGACGTTGGCAGGCAGCGCAGGATCCAGGACAAGCATGGGCACTTTGATGCAGTGTGTCAGCAAACACTCCAGTTGCTTCTCACTACAGCAAAACACCAAAGGCATATTTAACACCACTAGACAGTTCAAGATAAAAATCAATCTGGGATGAAATGAGAAGAGTTTTTTGTAAAATCTGATTATTTTTAACATTTGCTGTGGCAGGGGGAAGTTATTGAAAGCACGCTTATTTTCCTGCAGAAGGCAAATATCGGACTGGTAGTGTTTTAGTTCATTTCCATAACTGTTTTTCCAAAAGTGTCCAAGATTTCCAAGTCCACCCTTATAAAAGAGGAGGAGACCTTATAAAAATTTCTAAATAACAGGAGGACCAAGCCAAATGACTGGGACAGACCAGGTCCTGCTTCCTGGCAGCAGAGCCACAAGAGGCTTGGACCTTCCACAGACAATTACTTTCAGTGCCATGTATACAAATGGCAGGTGAAAGCAACATTGAATTTTTAATGCATAGGTACCTGCAGTTTTATGATTCAAAAGCATGAAAATTTTTTCATACTCAGAACAGGAGCTATCCCTAAACAGTGACAGGGATATGCATTCCAAACTCCAGAAACTGTTATGTTTTAAGAAGCTCGTTCACATATGTCACAAGAACTTCTATTCAACACATATATTATCACACTGTCAGCTTTTGAAGTGACATAGGAAAGCCCGCACAGGCTATAGAAAAGAAAACCACCACCCCGACCAGCATCTGCTTTCAGCTAACAATGAGCAGAATATAATTTATTCCAATTTACACCCAAAAATCCCAAAAACTCACCTCTTTTTTGTTGGTTCTGTTGTATTCTTTCCAAGGATTTCCCTATTACAAAGTTAAAACAAGGATATTAAATAACACTGAATTGACAGTAAAGAACTGAGTCTAATTTCAGATTGTTAATTGAGTCAGGGACACATTGTCAAAGCACCAATAACCCAGATAAAAAGCTGCCAAGGCCTTGCCACTGGCCTGGCCAAGGTGAGCACAGGCTGACACGTGCCCTTCGCTGCGCACCCCCATGCAGTGTGGAGCTGAAAAATTCATGGCTGTGCTGAGAGTTGTGGCAGCAGGAGTCTTCCTGCTAGCAGGAATTTACAGGGTTATTATTAGGCTACTTAACATAAGCCATGTTGATGTGAAAAACACTGGTAAGAAACCAGGATGAAGTGACCTGAAACTAGGTTGACTTGATTGTTTTGCCTAACATAAATATTCTGATAAGGTCTATGAAACAGCTCTCTTTATAGCAGTGCTCATTGATTTCAAAGGGCATGAAAAAAATTATCTGCAGGGGAGTGAATCAAGTGTCCCTGTAGATCGCAAACATGGTATAGACCCATAAGCTAATCTCAACTTTCCAAATCAGTATTATGGGAAAAAACATGTGTTTTTCCTTTTCTAAAACAGGAATCACAGCAGGAGTGATGACAAAGCTAAACCCACTAATATTAGTTATATGAACTGCTAGGAAAATATTAGCATAAACTTGAAAGATTTTCAGAGCGGAGACTGTCTATGTTTAAGGTCAATGAATTTAAAGTTCTACTAATATCTTCAGTGTTTAGGTAATAAAGAAAAGATCCAGAACTTCCCATGGGATCATACTGCCAGTTGTACCTAAACTGCAAGACATAGCATGCCAAAACTCAGATCAAACCACTTACTTGTGGATTTCCCATTATTCTGAACTAAATTATTATTACCCTTAAAATACAGATTTGCCCTTCCATTTATTATATTTACTGGCCAAAACAGATCATGTGAGTAGAGCTGCTTATTAAAAACTAAATCAATGGTTACAAGACATAATCCAAGGTATCTGCAGCAGCCTGTGTTTGAAGGCTTAGATCAGCAATTTTGCAGAACTGTATTGCACAACCTACAACAACAAATGTAGAAATACATGTCTTTGCTTCATTAGCTAAAGGCCAACTCATACCTTTAGAACATACATAAATTATTTTCCCATTTCTCAGTTTCAGTGTTTGTGAGACTACGAATCTAACTAATCTAAAAACAACAACTTAAGAAACATGCTGAAGATTTTATGAAGCCCATTATATAAAGAAATACCAAGGGGGTGGGGAAAGAAAAAATGGAAGAAGAGAGGTTATATATTTGAGGCATAGACTTATTATTACTATTTACAAACTCTTATAGAAATCAGTACAAAAATGACATACACAATGCACAGTTTTCCACATGGCATTTTACAAATTCATGACAGAACAGCCTTACTTATTATGCCTATCTTAAACAATTTTCTAATTAGACAGTACTTGACAGCTGAAAGTAGAACTGAAACAAGGTTTTGGGAATAATCAAATGAAGAAATGGGAAATGTACTTTAAATTTTCACGTGGAGTAACATGGCAAAAAATAACAACAAAGAAAACTAGTACAGCATTAGATTGCTACTGTTAGTTAGTTAAAGCGAAAAATAGCTAAGATTATTACCTCATTATTTTCTGTTCTTCCTCCATCTGTTCCCTGACCTGTTGCAATTCTTTGATCAGTTCCACATCTGTGCCGTTCACCCAGGTGTACACCACATCAATTGGCATGGGTAAACAAAGCCTAAGTAATTCAAAGGGAAGTTACATGAGCTGTTTAATATTACATTACAAGTGTTCATGCCATCTTACAGTAGCAATTTCTGTCTAACAACAGAAATACTTGTTGTCTGGGCTGCAAACAAGACAAAGCAAAAAGACTCTCTTTAGCTATATATATCATGTCTTAATTATATACAAGCCTTCAACAAAACAGCACAGACATCAACCAAAAGGACACAAAGAGGTTTTAACTGTTCAGTAACTAAAGGAAATCCTAACTTTATGCTCTAAATTTCACTGACATGATTTCATGGCCCAACTTCTTCAAATCCATCAAATATTTTTCAAGTCCGTACTAGGACCTGAGCACATTCTTAATTCACTAGCTACTTTAGACAGGACAGCATGAAGCATAACTTAAATCATAGTTAGTGTTATTTAATTGCACAGAGCCAATATGTTCTCAGCAGGACCAGGTCTCTATCCTAGGAATGCCTCTTAGATTATATTAATAGGGCATTTCATAAACCAACAATCTAATTTTAGTACATGAACTTAAACTCTAGACACGGCAGACAAATTAATTCTTAACACAATTGAATATTCTGGAGCTCTTTCTGGAGAGTTACAGATTTCCTAGCATGCATAAGGCAGAAGGAAGGGGTTTGGGTACCTTTTCCTATTTGTTTTTATGATAATCTCCTCTCCAAGGCCCACAGCTGTGTGTCAGCAGGTACTCTAGGCTGCTGCCATAGGTCAATCTGAGTCCCGTAAAGCAGAGGATGCCCCAATTATTATTTTCAAAAGTTCCAGTGTCAAGCTATTTAATACCTTCCTAAACTGTAGATGGCCTAGCAAACATTGGAAAACATCACCATGTGACCCCACGCATCTCAGCATTAGAGAGGTTCAAAGGTGTTGCCTCTCCACCCACTGCATCCTTCCAAAAGCATTCAAAGAGAGACAGAGCTTACACACAGGTATTTTGTCCACCTTCCTTTGCACAGCATGCCATGCAGAGAGCGCTTGCACCCACCTTCATTTTCTACTGGCTCAGACTCAACAACTGAAGCACAAAATTTGGTAAAAGGTCAGTCAGTAGCTCATCACAGCACAATGGGCAGGAACATTTCGTACTCAATTTACTACTGTTCCTAACTGAGCTGCAACACTCAGAGGATAATGGTGGGGCATCCTGAGACAGTTCGAACATCTCAGTAGCAGTGCTGCCTTCCCCAGTAGCACTACCCAGAAAGTCTCTCACATCTGCAGGAGGCTACCCTCCTACCCAAAAAAAGTCCATTTACTGAATACAATTACCCTTCTAATCAATTATTTTACTTTTTTTCTCCAGAGATGACTAGCTTCTGGTTCATTTACAAGGTGTGTTTTGAACTAAAATGTCCTCTATAGGAGTAGAAATACAATGGCAGGAGCTTTTCCAGCTTTTCTAAATTTGATGTGATCAGGTAAATTACTGGTTTGACAGCCCCTGGAATGCTTCAGCTCGTAAAGGAGTGTTTTAGGCAGAAGCACCTGACTCAAGTCAGCACATTTCAAAAATGCCCAACCTTCAGCCTTCTGGGCAAAGTGCAGAGCTTATATACCCATTCTTCATTGAAGAACATTGAAGAACGCTGACTCTTTCTATGATATAAGGCAATTTTGACTTCTGTGAAGCCTCTCCCCATTTTACCATTTCCTAAAAGTGTGTCTCTATGCAGTAGCACATACATCTATGTAATTTCCTATACTACGTCACATATAGCCAAATGCCAGTAAATTCCACAGAGGAAAAGCATTTTTGGTCAGATGCAGGCATGTCAACTCAATTAACACTGGCAGGGCGAGCTCTTTCTTCATTACCAGTGGCAATAGAGACAGACCAGTTAAAAAAAAAGTTTGCAGATCCACTGGTCTAATTGCTTAAAATTTATCCAAATACTCAATGAATTTTCTTAATGCATCTCTACAGTATACACTGTTTCAGAAAGTAATGTTTATCAAACATAATAATAAAAATCAGATATCCCAAGTCAATTTGTTGTTTCCAATTAAGCTTAGTAACACTATTAAGACTGTGCCTTTCTGGATTTGGCAAAAGCTTTCTGGCCTGTTTCATGGCTTCCTGAAGTACACTGAGAGTTTATATTTTCAGAAGTATGTAATGGAATTTTGCTGTAAAAATGTTTAAAATGAAAAAGAACAGATACTACACTTTAGTAGTATTGTTCTCAAACTATGTTAATATGCAGAGTCTTTTGCAAATTATTGAAGTTCAGAGAAACTCAAAAACTCCATCTCAAATTCTATAGCTGTGTTTTCTTCATATGAATTTATACATTTGGGCTTCATCAGAAATACCAGTCTGGCAAACAGGTTAAGCCCAAGATGAGCTGAGTTAATTTACTAAATACAGCCACCCTTCTAATCAGCTATTTCCCCTCTTTGACATGACTAACTTCTGGTTCCTTAACAGATGTTGGTGCAACTAACAAGGTGCACTTCAATTCCAAGTGGAAATCAACATCTTTCTACAGAAAATCATCATTTTGGAGAATTCCTTGGAGACTCTCAGACAATTAATTGAGGTTTTTATATTTTTCTCTTCCCAAAATGTATCCATTTTTACTTGCAAATCCAAAAACATCCATAGGATCCTGCTGAAAGACAAAACCAGAGACACCAGTCCCCCAGACAGGACAGGGGAACACTTGTTGGGAGGAATTTCCCATACCCATGATGTGTTTACATAAGAGAAACATCGTCACAGCTGAGACTGTAGGTAGAAGACAAAATTTTGTCTCAACATCCACTGTTGCTGAAGGAGTACAGCAGATTTTGGATCTCCCCCAAACTACCATATGGTGATCTCCAACCTTGCTGAGCCTCTTTACGAACAACAGAAGTCTAAGCTGCTCGTAGTAAGTCTCCCAGCCCTCTTGCCTGTTCCAGCTCTGTAATTATGCATTAACAGTAACTCAGCTCTTCCATTGCTATTCCTGCTCCCTGATTTATACGTCTTGTCTTCTCTTCAGCCTCACTCAGCTCAACAGTTAATGGCTGGCCAAACACTGATAGCCCTCACTTGCTGCACCCTACTGAAATCAGTCTGCATTTTTTAAAAGCTGAGGATTATTCCTTCACGTTTTTCCATATATATTTTTGAGTTTTAAGTAGGACATCCTGGAATAGCAAAGTTACACTTTACAGTAAGTAAAGTACACTTACTATACCATTTGCAAGTAGAGTAATAAAATGCAGTCCTTATCCAAAACACTCATGCATGAAACTACATTATTTAGTTTCATTTTCTCCCTTTTTATTTTCATATCAAAACTTAGTCTTCAAAAATGGCTTTGGATAAAGTGCCTTGGAAAAAAGCCCTGGAATTTCTACCCCACTGTCTCAAGCTATGTAAGAGCCTGGGCAATGCACGTAGCAAGTTCAGCAGCTGACATGGCTACTGAAAGGTGCCACAGCTGGGATGCCAAGGGTATGTAACAGGAAGGAAAAACAAGCCAAAGCAATTGCTAAACTTCAAGGCAAAACCAGAAGTCCGCCTTACTTTGGCAGAGAACAGTGTTCAATAGGTGTTACTAATGATGTCACTGTTTTTGTGTGATGAGCTTTTTGGGGTTATCATCATAAGGAGCTTGCCCACATACACAAATTTGTCTACATTTCACAGTGAGGTTTTTTCCATAGAAGTTTACAACTCAACTGTTACACAAGAAGAGAGAATTCTCCCTGCAAAGCTCCTAGAAAACAACAGTACTCAAATTCAGTTGAAGGCCCATTAATATTTCCCAAAGGCCACGTAGCTTTTACTTTCCACAAAGCAGGACACCTGCTTAATTTTCCTAATCAACAAACCTCCTGTTCTCCAGTTCTGAATACTTTTCTCTAGCACCAAAATAAGAACTGATTAAAATCACTGGACAAACCAGATTCAATCTGGAAGTCCACAGTCCTCAGTTTATGTATAGCTTTCCATGTTGCATTTAACCAGTCTAAAAAACCCCACCAAACCACCACTGATGCAAGTGCGTGCTGCAAAACAGTGTCCCATTACTGCATTTGTGAAGTTTGATAAAAAATAAATTGAACCCCTGACAAGGGATGTCTAGAAGTTAAAAAATGCCTAAAAACTATGTCTCTGTGAAGATTTCTTACTGGTATAAATTTTTAGAGGAAGTTGGTATCTGCACACAAATATCACAGCAAACTTCCCTGTTACTCCTGACATAAGACTGTTAAAGGCATATGGGTGAACTGGAATTATTTAAGCACCCATCATGAAAACTTTAAGTTTTTGCTCAATAGTTCCTCACCTGGCACTGGATGTTTTGTTCACAATCCACAGAAATGAACGCTTTCAAAGGAGTGCTTTACAAAACCAAAATGAAGTAAGGAAACACTGCAGAAACGGGAACTGACTATATCTACACCACAACAGTAAGATTTGTGATTTTGTTTTGGAAAAAGTCAACGGTTTTATAAAAACACTCCAGTTAATTATCACAAAGTCAGACATTTTAGTACTGACCAGGACCAAACTGCCATGTTTCCATTTCAGCACTGCTAAGACATGTAAACATTAAGCTATTCCTCCATATGAGCTGTATCACTCTGTTTTCATCTGTCATCCTTTGGAAAATGGGGGAGAAGAATAGAAGAGACTATAAAAGTTCCTAGTATTCACCAACACCATGCAATACACCTTTACAAAGTTATCTCACACCAACTAAAGTGTAACAAATTGATCTGATCATTTCTACCAGTTCCATGATTCAGCAAACCTCAAGGCAGATTAAAGTTTCTGCTTTCAGGGTTAGTTTCTTTTCCCAGTCAAGTGTATCAATATTAAGAGACAGATGATACCTGCTTAGCAGCTTTCTTCCACCTAACAATTCACAGTCCACTTACTCCCTGAGCAACAAGACCCCATGGCTATTCAGACACGAATGATGAAACCACAGGAAGTCATGCAGCGGTTAACACGACTGAAATAAATGACCCACATGACTTGGCTTCCAACTTGCTGTGAGAGATTCTCCCATTCACTCAGCTTTTAAAAGCTTCTTACTAACTTTGTTACTTCTCTGCTAAATAATGATCTTCTTAAGACATCGCAGAAAACATAAGGTAATTTAAAAGTAACTTCTCAAAACACTGAAAATTGAAATTTTAAGCACATAGGAACAGCACTTATGTTTTCCTATCTTAATATGGAAAACATGCCATGTCCTCCCTTCATTGTTAACACTTACCATTTTGATGTTCCATTAGAGACTGGATGAATTCAACACATTTAAAATGTAAATTCTATTATATGACTAGAGCTTTCAAATGTCAATCTTCTAAAATGGGCGATTATGCACTAACTATGCACTATATTTATTAAACCACTAGGTTTAAAATTTGCTGCAGATTTAGAGCACATAGAACAAGATTCTACTCAACAGTATGTTATTTCAACTAATATATGTTATATAAATACTGAATGAGAAAGTAAAATGTGCAATAGTGTCAAGTGCAGGTAAAGCTCACCTATTCTGAAATGATTTGCCGGCGACGTTGTCTCTGTATGAATCAAACATAACATGATACTGGTCTCTACTCCACTCCAAGACAACCTGCAGAGGTAAAAAACCAAAACCACTTGATGTCACCACCTTCTAAAGTTAGACTCCTAAATTTCACCTTTGAAATGTTTAACCACAACTGATTTTATTCAAATTGATCTACGCATTCATGAACAACTGAGTAGACTACAATCCCAACTAAATTATGACACTGAGGCAGCAATCAGACCCAGAACTGAAGAGCATACTTAATTTAAACAAACTTTGCTTTTCTCTGCAACAAATGATTTCATTATTTATGTACACTCTTTTTGAACTACTTTTTATTTAGGTCACCAGCCCCTTGTCTCGTAGCATTTAAAAATTCAGGAATGTTTTCCAAAAACTGATACCTAACTCAAACTTTGCTTGATACAAGCAGGAAATCCCTAACACACACACTCCCCTGCATAATTTTGCTCATCTTTCTTTCTATTCTCATACAGCACATACTGAAGTATACACACCTCCAAAATCTGAGCTTTGCAAATGAACAGCCAGGAAAAAAAAAAATCCACAATTTTTCAACACTAAAAGTGGTAACTATGCTTTGCCATAACCAAGAAGTCCAAGTGTTTTGAGATAGAAGTAATATAAAACGTGCTCTCCTCTGAGATAAACTTGGTATCTTTGACAGTGAAAGTCCAGCCTTGAAAACTACAGTGGTATTTTGTGCTGTTTTAGAGTTGAGGGCAGGGTGGCTTAATTTATTGGGGTAAATACATATTTGTATGCACTGGAGAGGGAAAAAACCCCAAAACAAACAAATGAAAACTACAAAACAAAACAAAACCAGAAAAGGATAGTACTTTACACCATTCTCCCTAGATTTCAATTTTACTATCGCTTATTTCTTGTATTGTGGGAATGATGAAATATACCATTTCTCTAAGGTCACATTCAAAACCATAAACATACCTTCCTCTTAATTAGATACACATCTCTCTACCGTCATTGCCACTAAATAAATTAAAGCCTTCCGTAGGGCAGGGAGGCTCCATCCTGTGCCTGGGTGACAAAAGCACACACGCAATTCCTGCCAGAGCTGCAAACGGTCTCTTTGTAACCAAGATCACATCAGCACACTTCTATTCCCCTCACACAAAGGACACAGATTGCCCAGGGAGGCATAAAAATCTCCTCCCTTAAATACCAAGGTCGGGAATTGTCTTTAAACACACACACTATTACACTTTTTTATGCACAAATCATTAAATCTTTCTGCCAAATTCCAAGCTTAATACAGTACACACTGGAATTTCATATCCACGTGAATACATTTGTTCCTACTGACAATGATGAATTGACACACTGTGACTGAGCTGTGCCTAGAAGAAATACGGAAGTATTTGAGTAAGAATATATTATATGAATGTCTCTTTAGAAGAACAACATTAACCATTCCAGCCTACTTTTTTTGTCTTTTGTGTAACTATAGCCGAAAAGAGCAGAGGACAGATCTCTTCGGAACACATTAAGGAACAAAGTTAAAAACTCTTCCTACCTGATACATTTTATCCCAGCAACTGTTTCCTCCTGACACATTATGCATATTGCAATAATGCCTGGAGGCTGTTTTGCCTACATTTTACATACTGCTATTATAAAACCACCAGGGGAATATTAAACAACAAGGGGAGAGCCTATTAGGAGACATTGTATCAGACAAATGATAACAGTGGCTACAGCATGTTCTGGTTATAAAGCATTTTACAAAGCAGAGCTACCTACACAGGGATGGCCAAGAAGGGTTTATAACCAAACTGCCCTAATACTTAAATCTCATCTTACAAACAGGAAACAGCATTGACTTAGACCTGGCTACCCTGTATGTTTTTGCAGAAATATTTCTGAATCCTGCTCAACGCCCTAGTATTTCACTGAGCTCAAGGTTTGCCTTCAAATGAAGCTAATTTGCAGCTTCTGGCTGTGAGAACACCATTACCAATCTCAAATTAGTTGCCCTAAGCATCCTTTTTTACTCCACCAGTGATATTGATATTAGCATGAACCTAAGAAATCAGATCTAATTTTGCCTACAAGAACAAAAAAACCGCTGGCTCTGGGGGTGGGGGGAAAGCAGAACTGCAAACGCTGTTCAGACACCAGGCTCTGATAAGCACTGCCTCACACTGCTTTTTATTGCTTGAGTTTCCTGCAGATGGCTAAAAATAGTTAAGCTGTCAATTTCTAGAAAGATTTCTTGGTTTCATTTTGCAGGAGTTTTACATTTTTTTATTAGTTGCTGCCTTGCAGACTCTGTACTGAAGAAGAGAAGCATTTTCCATTCCCACAACAATTGTCGGAAGAGGTCTAACAGTTCTCACAAGCCTTGTCTCCTAAATCACTGAATTACCAGTTTACCAAAATACAAAGGCAAAAAGCAAGACGCATGCAAACATCTCTCACCAGGCTTATCTACCACCCTTGCAAAGAAAAAAAAAAAAAAGGTGCAGGCGTTTCGTCGGCATGTTTTAGCTGGTTTGTTGGTTTTTTTTTTTAAACACTGCTGGTCGCTTTTCTTTTTTCTTAACATATAATTTGGAAAATCTACTCCTACATTGATCTTCCAGTTCTTTTGCTCTCTCTGTCTCTAAATTGTATCTAAGCTTTCCAAGTAGTTTTTAAAGGGCTGGAAGCAGCAAACTAAGCTTTAACAGGAAAATCTAAGAAGTGATTTCAACGGACTCTCACCAAAATCTTAACTTAGACAACTACTGAAATATTGTTAAAAACTTCCAAAGTTCTATGGCATCCTAAATTTGTGTTTTAAGTCCCTACTCCGAAGAAATGCAAAACTACGCTCACTTTCACAGCACGATGAAAACGGCACTAATCCAAGTTGATAATCATGTACAAACAGGTGCCTATGAGCACTTTACAATTACTTAATTTGCTGATGGCTTTGAAGTGTTTCAGGAACTTGTGGTCCCTGCAAGACAGCAGAGATTAATACTTTATGCAAAGATGTGTTAGTACACAAAATAAAGGCTTGATTATGGTACATGCGAGAGTTTCAGATAATACTCTTTATGGCTCTTTGGTTTTTTTCCTCCCTGTATCTGAAAGAGCCCAACAAATTAAAACAGAGAACGGGAGGAAAAAAAAAAAAGAAAGAGGAACAACTTAGGAATCAGGAAATTCCAATCTGTTTGCACTGAACACTGCCATCCTTTTAGACGGACAAAAATACTTGAATTCCCTGATTGCTCGCTATATTCACAAACATTTGGCTGAAGTAGGATTCATTTTCTCCTCTCCAGATCCCTTCACTGATGACTTACCAAATCGATAGGACAACGTGAAATGAAGATTTAAACATCTCGACACATCCGTGTAAAATCATATCTAGAAAAAGTGTAGTTACATTGCATCATTTACAAAACAATGCGGGAGAACCAAATAACGAGTAGCGAGCAAAGCAGACTCTGCTGCGCAGCTTGGAGGGAGGAAACGTTTAACTCCTTAAACTCCGGAAAGGGGAAAGATTCTGTCACTCCCAGTCGACACACGATGGTGACATCCAGCACAGTCTTTAAAAGACTCAAAGGAAAACACAGCACTAATAAGTCACCTGATGAGGGAAGTGGAAAAGAATTGCACAAGAGCAGCAAACAGCAGCTGCCCGAGGACGCAGGGCTGTATCACCTGCCAGACCCCAGCTCACCACCGAGGGGACACCTGGCGTGCCGCCACCGCCGGCGCTCCCCGCAGCCCAACAGGTGCGGCCAGGGCGGCCCGGGCAGCGGGAGCGGCGCCGGGGCTGCGCTCCGGGATGCGGGCAGAGCCCGTCCCCGCGGGCACAGCGGGCCTGCGGCAGCGCCGCTCGGCACAGCGCGAACAGGGCACCGCGACGGGCGGGACCTGTCACCTGCAAGGCGCCCGGAGAGGGACCTCGCTGCTCGCGGGACAACACAA